>JANHMN010000020.1:14669467-14769140 GCA_030674055.1 Rhabdomys pumilio | reverse complement strand
TGTGTGTGTGTGTGTGTGTGTGTGTGTGTGTGTGTGTGTGTGTGTGTTTGAGAGAGAGAGAGAGAGAGAGAGAGAGAGAGAGAGAGAGAGAGAGAGAGAGAACCTAGCCAACTGTGGAAGGGGTGCCAGTCCTGGGCAGGTGGTCCTAAATTATATATAGAAGCAAAATAAGTGAACTATCGTGAGTAATCAGGTAAGCAGCATTCCCCATGGCCTTTGCTTCAGTTCCTGCCTCTAGGTGTCTGCCAGAGTCCCTACTGTGACTTCCCTCAATGATGGACACTGATAGGACATATAAAGCCAAGCGAATTATCTTTCTCCAAGTTTTTGACCTTGGCCTTTAACACACAAAAGACAGCAAACTAGGAGAACGTGAATTGGTATGAGGAGTAAGGTTTAAAGGAGAAATGTTTCCCCATTGGCTCGAGTATTTGAATATTGGACCTCAGGTCACTGACACAATTTAGGGAGATTTAGGAGGTGCAGCCTTGCTAGAGATTGTAGATCACTGCAGGTGAACTTTCAAAGTATATGCCCTGCCCAATTCCCAGTCTTCTTTCCCTACTTGATGCTTCCCACTGTGGATGTGAGCTCTCAGCTTCCTGCTCCAGCGACCATGCCTGCTGCTTGCTGTAATGCTTCCCTAATAGACTCCTCCCCTAGAACCATGAGCCAAAATAAATTTTTTCTTCCATAAAATTGGTTTTGACCATGGTGTTTTGTCACAGCAATAGAAAAGTAATGAATATGTAACCTCCTGGGCTTGGCCCCAACTCTGAAAATATGGGGGAAAAGATCCTGCTTGAACTAGAAAAACTGTGGACCTGGCTCCTGCTTCGTTTTTCCTTCTTAAAAGTCACGTACACAGTTCTCTTATGGCTGAGCCAACCAGAATGATGAAGGAGGGGGTTATGTGTAGGAAGTGTGGTTCTACCTGACTAAGCTGACCCATGTAAAGCAACCATACAGACACTGTTAAACTAGTCTGTGTGTTTTGCACTAACTAGCTCACTATAGTCCTTGCAACAATGCTCTGGATGAAGTATTATTATTAAATATCTTGTTTTATAAATGAGGAACCCTCAGGTTACACAGCTTGCCCATGATCACATGGGTTACAAATAGCAAAGTCATCCCATAAACCCAGTCATTCTAGAAAGGCTTTAAAATGCCAGGCCTCCCCAGATTAATATATTGCAATATAATCACAATTAATATCCTCATGGACTAAGTGTTGAGAATATTTAAAATCTTTCTAAAGGGCATCTTGCTATAAAACTTCAGTCACTGAAGTCTCTGCCTATAGGGATCGATAAAGCATGCAAGATGGCCCTAAACAGAGCTGAAATGCACATCAAAGAGATTAAAACAGAACTTTACCTATAGCCTGTGAAAAATGGCTATCAAGGAGGAGTTGGATGAGACCCTATCCCTCAAGCATGGCAGTGTAACTGTGACACTGGCACTTGTCATGCAATGTTAACTTGTTTCATTATTTGTCATGAGAGGTTCCATGACTTCTCCATCCATTTCTTGATAGTAAAGTCTCTTTGTCACATGGAGTCATGAACGTAAATTTCAGGAAAACAAATGTCTAACTGGGGGCAAATGCTTTAAGGGGGCTCCTTGTCATGCAGGAATTTTCAGGGAGGTGGACACAAAGAGTCCATTCAAAGGCCTCACCCACCACATACCTCTTCAGACATGGCTTCTCCTTGGCTAAACTTCTGATTGTATGCGACTTTCAGACAGAATGTAGGGTGGGAAAAATCTCACACCTTGTCCTAGATTGGGTAGTAGGGGGTGAGGTGGTCCATGATAAGACTTACAGTCTGAAACTTAGGCAGTCCTGGGAAAACCTGGATGGTTGGTCAACCTAGTAAACACCTTAAGCAGCACCAGTAGGACTTACTCCCCACCTCTCCTGTTCTGAGGGGAAGAGGGCTGAGCAAGAAGAACCAATGCCTATGTATCGCTTCCCTAACACAGTCCTGTGCTTCCTGAGGTCATTTCAGCTAAGCTAGCTCCAGAAACTAATTGTTTAACATCTGTCTAGGGCAGTGGGTCTCTACCTATGGGTAGCAACACTTTTAGCAAACTTCTACCTCCAAGAATATTTACATTACAATTCATAACTAGCAAACTTACAATTATGAAATAGCAGCAAACATAATTTTATGGTTGGGGGAATCACCACAACATGAGGAGCTGTGTTAAAGGGTCACAGCATTACGAAGGTTGAGAAACCATTGGTCTAGGGGATCACTGAGGTTTAGGGGTTCACTGAGCTTCTTCTGTGGAACAGAAAAATAGTTGAATCCAGGAATGACAGAAGCCCAATCCACAGAAAAAGCAAAAGTAACCATTTTTTTAAAGGATTTTGTTTGTTTGTTTTTGTTTTTGTTTGTTTGTTTGTTTGTTTGTTTGTTTTCCGAGACAGGGTTTCTCTGTGTAGTCCTGGAACTCACTCTGTAGACCAGTCTGGCCTCGAACTCAGAAATCCACCTGCCTCTGTCTCCCAAGTGCTGGGATTAAAGGCATGCGCTACCACCACCCGGTGTAACCATTTTATTAAAGCAAGCAAATAGCTCCCTTCCAAATGGAAGAGAATCAGGACATGGGAGCCTACTAAAGCAACTCAGGGTGTAAGGGTTTATGATTCACCAAAGAATGATACCCCATACTCAAATAATATGTAAATACAAACAAATAGTGTTTTAGTTTGCAGAAATCCAGCATGCTGGGGTCTACAATCAACAAAGATGGGGACCCTGAAGTGAGCTCATAGGCCCAATTTAAAGCACTGTAGGGGAATTCCAGGGAGGGGTAGGTGACCTCTATGTTAATCTGTTGGCTCTATCTCTCGGGACATTTCAGAACCATTGCTGGGGTATGGGGAGCTGGAAACCGTTGCTGGGGAAGTCTGGAAACTGTTGCTGAGGAAATCTGGAAACTGCTGCTAACCCATTGTCCTCACCTCAGGCCAGGTGGTAGGGCAGCTTCTTAGGCCTGGACTTGCCTGGACTTGCCCAATTCTTGGAAACAGATTGAGACCTAGTCTCCTGAACTGCTAATTTGAAGCCCATCATGGAGACAACCTATCTCAAGGGCTGGGCATTTTGTGGGGTTCTGGGTTATTCCCCTTTCCTTCATTGATCCTAGTTAGATGCCTGCCCCAGTTCTTTCCTGTCACCTTTATTCCAAATTGTTTGGTTTTAAACCTTGGGACAAGGGACTGAGGTGCATATTTTACATTCCAAAGCAGACCTGGCCTCCAACTTCTCCCAGCATCCCTCAGTCCCTACCTGGCATACCCTCCCCTCCACCTTGAACTTTCTAGGCCAGGGGCTGGGCTGCCCTTCCCCCAGAGGCTCCTCCTTATATAATCTAGACATTTTGCTCACTGTCTCTCTCTCTCTCTCCCTCTCTCTCTCCCTCCCTTCCCCTACTCCTCCCCCTCCTCCTCTTCTCCTTCTCCTTCTCCTTCTTCTCCTTCTCCTTCTCCTCTCTCTGCACCATGCCCTGTCTCTCTTTCTCTCACCTTGCCACCATGGTGACTTCCCTGGCCTCGATCCTTGGGGTAAACTCATGGGAGAGCAGCTTCCTACTAAACCTGCCTTTAATATAATCTACTCTGGTTTGAACTGGCTCATTTCTCCAGTGGCAGAGAAATAACCTTATCACAAGTGTCTTATAGGAATAAGAAGCCACTGTTTAAGGAGCCCACTATTGTCTGCCTTGTCTACCTATGTCTCTATAACTCTACCTTGGTAGGGGAACAGCTTAGATTAGCTTCTGGTCCTCTGTATCACCAGCAGAATGAAACCACATACCAAACTTTTTGTGTGGCAGCTGGAAGTTCTCAAAAATGGATTGAAGATGAAAAGTAGGTCCCCTTCCCCATTCCTTTTAGAGTTTGTATGAGATGTACCCCAACAACATTTAATCAGCTTTGTTCTTTCCATGACAAGATTCCCAGCAGGGTTTATGGCCTAAGTCAGCTGCATTGCTTTGAGCCTCTAGTAAGGATGGTGTCAGTAAGAGTGAATACAGTGATTTCCAGCCAATAAGCAGTGCAAAAGACCAAGAGACCAGAGTCCTATAGTCTTTTCTAAGGGCACAACCTCAATGATCTAATATTCTCCCTGAGAGCCTCATTTCTTACATCAACCTCCCAACCCCACCACCTGAGCACCAGACATTTGCACAAGGCTTGTGGGGGATGTTATAGTAGCCCAAGTGGCTGTTTCTGTGGATTAGCCAATGGTTACACTGGTGTTTATGAATCTTTCATCAGAGTTGTAAAGACACACCATTTTTGAACGTGTGAGCACATGCGTATTTCTGACATATCTGGGCCTTGGAAAACAATTGGACAGAAACTGTTGGAATTTCAATGCCATTAACATCATCATCAACAACAACATCAATATCAACAACAACAACAACAACAACAAGAGAATATTTCAGAGTGTTGTGCTCTGTGTGACTTCAGAGAGTGACCTAACTGGGGCCACAAGGGAATGAAGAAAGGTCAGACACAGACAGGTGTGGTGTACACTTGGAATCAGATGGGACATGCTTTCTCTGATGGTGGGCACTGACTGCGCACAGATCTTCAGCTTAGTTCTTTTATGTATCTAAATCCAGGATAAGCTTATTGTTTACAGTGGAATATGGAGGCAGGTTTTGCTAATCTTGATAGGAGGTCTCTGCAGGGAAGCAATCTCAGGCTGCAGTCATCCTAGAGGAGGAAGCTGTGCCTGACACTTTCAACACACACTGGCAGTTGTTCTCAGACATTCATGTCTAGAGCAGAGGTATGCTTTGATACTTCGCTGAGCCTCTCCCAGGGAAAGCTTTGCCACTCTTGTGGGTCTGAAACATTGGGATGTTTGACATGGCTTTGATTATGTCAACAATAGACAATTTACCCAGGACTTCATCCCCTCCTCACACATTTCCTCAGGCATCAAATACCACAAGAGAAAATTATCAAGCAAGAAAAGACTTGGTACAGAGAAAAGAGAGAAAAGTTGATTTGTTTTTGTTTTGGTCTTAGGGTCTCACCTAAGACCCTACACAGCAAGCCTACCTGGCCTCAGACTGGCTGTGTAATCCAGGCTGGCCTTGAAGTTACAACCATCATCCTGCCTGTCTGGTGAGTTCTGGGAATACAGACTAGCACCATCAGACCTACTGAAAAGTACATCTTGATATATCAAATATTGTGCTCAAAATATAGAAGGTAAATAACAATATTTAGAATGTATTTCCAATAAAATGACAAGAGACTACAGAGCCACAGTTGTATATTTTTAAATGGTTGCGAATAATAATGTGGAATCTACCTCTCAGCATTTGCACCTGCCCCTCCTCTGCTCAGCTATTATCAATTTTCTGGACCAGAAGGATCAATTGAGGCCAATGGATACACCTCTTGGCCTGGCCCCTTCCACTCACCATCCATCAATGACAATGAGCTTTTAAATCTGTAGACAAGACCATGCCACCATCTCTCTGTCTCAACTTCTGTATGGCTCTATGTTGCATCTAGAAGAAAACCCAATTTTTACACACCAGGTTGTGCCATCGGACATCGGCTACATTTCTGTACATTCTAGATTACTCTGCTATTCCCAGAAAGCAGGGGCTATTCAATATGGTTAAACCCCATATGTAAAAGAGCTCCTGGCACTGAGAAAACACTCCCTTTTCTGTTGAGTTAATTAATTAGTGAGCGCTGGGGAGATTTTTCCATGAGGAAGAGCACTTACTTCACAAGCATGAGGACCTGTGTTCAAATCTCCAGCATCCACGTAAAACTGCTAGTATTGAAAGATAACACAAGTGTATTCCCATAGGTCACTGGCCTGCCAGTCTGGCCAAACATTGAACTTCATGAGACTCTGTCTCAGGACAGGAGCTAGAGAGATGGCTCAGTGGTTAAGAGCACTTGAGGCTAAGAGGTCCTGAGTTCAATCGCAGCAACCACTTGCTGGATCACAACCATCTGTAATGGGATCTGATGCCCTCTTCTGGCATGTAGGTGCAAATGCAGATAGAGCACTCATACCTACAATAAGTACATAAAACTTAAAAATAAAATTATTAAGACTCTGTCCCAAGGGAATAAGGCAGAAAGCAAGAATTAGATACTTGCTTACCTACTATGGCTTCTGCATAACCATGAACTGGGGCTCACACTTGCACACACACACATTGTGTAAAACTTTTAAACAATGAAATAATAAATGAATAGATGATTACGAAAATGAAATACTAAGCAATGTTTCTAAAGAAACATGTCAATTATAGATATGTAAGGATTTTCTCATAAATTTTTGTAAGCGTTCTAATCAGAATGGTCATGGTGGCACAAATCTATAACCCCAGCATTTCGAAGTAGAAGCAGCACAGTCAAGAGTTCAAGGCCAGTCAGTGTCTTAGTTAGGATTTCACTGCTGTGAACAGACACCAAGACCAAAGCAACTCTTATAAGAACAATATTTAATTGGGGCTGGCTTATAGGTTCAGAGGTTCAGTCCATTATCATCAAGAAAAGAGCATGGCAGTGTCCAGGCAGGCATGGTACAGGAGGAGCTGAGAGTTCTACATCTTCATCAGAAGACTGCTTGCAAAATACTCAATTCCAGGATGAGGGTCTTAAAGCCCATACCCACAGTGACACACTTACTCCAGTAGGGACACACCTTCTAACAGTGCCACTCCCTGGGCAGAGCATATATTCAAACCATAACAGCTAGCTTCAGCTACTTAAAAACTTTTAAGTCCATTTGGGCCTATTTCAAATAATAAAAAATAATTTTTCCAAGGTTAAAATTTAGGCAGTAATTTTGGGAAGCATTTAGAAAATGATAATGTAAAACATGTGAAGGTGATACCTTTTTGAGATAATATTCTAAATATTCAAAATACAGAATATGGCATGTTTGATGGTCCAAGTTAGAAGGGTTTATTACAGCTCATTAATCATAATGAGAATCAGGACAATGAACATGTCCTCTGGTTGAGGAATAGAAGAAACATTTTAATTAGGACAAGGTTTAATAAATCATCTTTTACTCACATGGTAGAATGTTCTGAAACAAGCACTGAAATGTTTTGAAAGCACATTTTTATTTCTAAGGCCATGTGCATGGCCTAAGGATTAATCCAGATGCAATAGAAAACTCCAAACTTCGGTTATCAAAAGATGTTTAAGTAGGCATCCATAACAATGTGAAATAAACCCTTATGATGGTAGCCACAGGAAAAAGTCTGACTCACAGAGTGATAGTGCTTTTAACATTCTTCTCTATGCTTTCAAAAGAATCACTACATTAAAATAAGTATATACATTTATATTAAAGTCATCATATTTATAGAGAAATCACTGGTTTATGCTAGTGTTCATTGGTACTTATGGGCTTTACAAAACAGTGCTAGATACTCACTGAGAAAGATTTAAGTTCACTCTATGGTCCAGGGGTGCGTAAAAATGAATTTCCTTTATTTCATGAGCTATCCTATTTTGCTATCCCCTTTCCCGTGCCATTCATTTATTTGTTTTGGGTTTTCTGAAAAAATATTTTTATTTTTTAAAAATTATATGTATCTGAGCATATCTGAGTCCAGGTGCCCAAGGAACCGGAAGAGGGAGTCAGACTCCATGGACCTAGAGTTACAGGCATTTGTGAGCTGCCAAATGGAGGTGTTGGAAACTGAACTTGGTTCCTCTGAAGAAACAGAATATACTTTTAACCACTAAACTATGTCTCCAGCCCCTGTTTTGGGTTTTAGAGACAAAGTCTTATGTAGTCTAGGCGACCTCAAGAATTCAAGGTAGCTGATGACAACTTTGGGCTCATGATCCTCCTGCTTCCAGCTTCCAAGTACCAGAGTTACATCTGCATGCTGCCCTAACCTGAAAAAAATTTAAAGGTATATTGAATTTGGTAGAGTTGAAATGTCCAGTTCAGGAACTATTCACAATTATACTTGCAAACTGCCCCAATACCAGCTGAGACCAGACATACCCCTGTGCTTGACAGAAGAAACACAAAGTCAAAGAGGCTTAGAGACATTACAAATGGCCAAATGATGTGAAATACTATAAGCAGAAGCAGCCAAATTACAAGTCACGTGTCCCAGAGTTATGCCAACCATACTTTTTAAAAATGGAAAAGTAAAAATCTTAAAGAGCACAAGGTGTTTAAATATATGTTATTTCAAATGAGACAGAGATAAATTTAGTCTACAGTAATCGCCGTTTTCTAACATGAAAGTATGGCTTGTGCTCCACTGGATATCAATCTCCTGAAATGGGAAAAACACAGAGATTAGCATGGTCCCCGGGCAAGGATGAAATGCAAGTACACAAAGTGTCCTGAGTATGGTGGTCCACGCCTATATTCCTAGTACTTGGGAGGCAAAGGCAGGAGGAAGAAAAGTTCAGGTTTTCCTTGATTACCTAGTGAAATCAAAGCTTTTGTGGCCTTGATACCCTGTTTCAAAAGGAAAAACAAAACATTATCTTGCTCACAGCCTGTAAATGTCAAGATAAGGATATGCCAGAATGTGAGCACCACCCTTTGCTGTTAGGGCCTGCTACACTGAGCCTTCGCATTTGACCCTGAGCCTTTCCTGAGCCCTTCCTGTAGAGGAATCACTGATGCTTCGCTACAGGCTGCAGGGCCAGCCAGATCTCACAAACGTGTTCTCAGATGCTGCTGAGGGTCCTCAACCACTGCTGTCTTTTATTCCCAAGCTAGGTGGATGACAGGAGTGAGGGCCTTGCAGGCTCTTCCCAGGGAAAGAAGAGGGCTTTCGCAATGACTGGAACACTCCAGAACCCACCCACTGTAGACTGAATTCTTCTATCCTCCAATAATTATATGAGTCCTAGCTGTGTGACAGTATTTGGAGTAGGGCCTTTAGGAACTAAATGTACTGAGATTTGATTTCATTAACATTCTTACATGAAGAGAAAGGCAGACTTCTGTTTCACATGATACCCTTCTTTTAATGTCCTGTTTTGACTCCAAACTTTCAAACTTAGTGTAAGAAAACTCAGTTTGAGAATATTCTAAAATGTTGTGAACAAACTATTGTTAGGAGGTGGTTCTCGCCTTGGGCTCAGAGAAATGTCCAAACCACTCTTAATTTCCTACATTACATTTCATCTATTTTTCTAGATTGAACATTATGGTGTAAAGTTAAAAAAGGAAAACAAAAAATGAAAAATTAAAGGTGCGCATCACACAGAATCGACTTTGGCTAGCATTTTAAAACATGATTCTGACTGATTCACATACTCTGACTATCCCTACCTGTATCATCTCCTTCTAATGAAGCTATTTCTCTCCCGACCCGGCCATCACACCAGAACAAGAATGATTAGTGTCCAAGTTCTGATGTTCAAAGTTGACATTTGGAAGGCTTTTCTCTTTGCAAGCACCCTAACAGTCATCTCCAGGCTGGCGGAAGGAAAGCCCAAAGCATGCAAGTGGGCTGGGCTTCTAATAGCTCGTATGTTGCAAGTAAGAGAAAAAGCTCAGAAAGGAAGCAACAGAAGCAGGGATGGAATCGACACCCTACCAGGAAGAGCCCCCTTCTTTCTAGTGATTGCTCTCGTGGTCACATGGTATACAGAAGGAAGTTTGTGTTTATCTATGAGAGGCAGGAGGTCAAAGAAGAACCTTGGCTGATGACTTCATTGACCACGGATCTACAGATGTTTTCTTCTAAAGGCTCATCTTAACTCTGTTCAACTTATAAAATTGCTAGGCTATGATTTCTGATGAGAGAGAGAGAGAGAGAGAGAGAGAGAGAGAGAGAGAGAGAGAGAGGCAGATGGGGGGAGATTATGAAATCTGTATTGTAAATTTGACTACTCATTCCCCAAGCCAGTTGGATCAGGAAGCTTAACATGGACAAACAAGAACAAATTCAGCCACTCTAGACTGGTGCTTATCCGTTTTTGTTTTTTTTTTTTTTCCTGTCTTGTCACCCAGTATGTGGCAGAGGAGGGAAAGGAAGGGATCGGTTAGTCACTTGTGCTATTTATAAGGCCTCCAGGAAAAGCCTAAGATAGTGGTAAAATGTCCATTTCTTTGTATTCTTTACATAATTGTTTCCCTAGTCGATCCTACTGTCCCCACATCACTGGAAAGCTCCCACATCCAAAGCTGCTGCAAGGCTCTGGTTTTGTTCCATTCATCTTCCTTTCCCCTGCCCATGCTCAAGGCCACGGACCCCAAGTGTCCCAAACTGTCACTGAAAAGGATTCCTGTGCCCAAGGTGGCTTTATCATTGGCAATCAGAGACTCAGAGAAGCCATCTTTAACAACATTCTGTGGTGGATAAAAAAGAACCTGCAGGGGCCTGGAAACATGGCTCAGTGGTTAAGAGCACTGGCTGCTCTTCCAGAGGTCCAGGGTTTGCCTGTCCTCGCTGCAGTTCATGAATATCTGTAAGCCCAGCTCCAGGTGTTCCCACACCCTCTCTGGCCTTTGCAGGCACCAGACATGTAAGAGTCGCACAGTCATATATGCAGGCAAAACCCACAATAAAACACATACAAATGAAATAATTTAAATAACAAAGAAAGAACCCTCAGAGTATGCATATGCTAGAAAAGGCTTGAACCATAAAAAAAAAAACAAAAAACAAAAACAAAAAAAAAAAACAAAAAAAAAACATTTTCACTCAGGTAGAATTGTGAAAATAACTTTGATTGAATAAGTTTTCCCAAAGGTTAAGTTAACATACAAGCTGAAATTCTGGACAATGCACTTCCGCTTTGTTTTGCACTGGTAAATCTGAAAGGGACCACCCCTTTACCACACCGTGTCCTTCCCCCAAGGAGAAAGTTCCAGGGTAGCAGCATTCATCTAAGCTAGCCTTTGATTGCCGGCTGCTCTTAACAAGGTGTCCCTGACACTTCCTTTGAATCTGGGACCTGGGACCTTTGGAAGAGACTTTCTTAATTCAAGGCTAAGTACTAAAAGACACTATGGCTGCCCACTGGTCCTCTGTTCCCAACATCCTTGCCCAAGATTCCATGTTGTAAGGAGAGCAAATCAGACCATGGAAAGATTTTGGAGTCTTTCAGCTGTGTCAAGTCAGCATCACACATAGATACACAGACACACTGACAGACAGACACACACACACAAAAACACACACACACAGAGATATACACAGACACATACAGACACACAAGCACATACACACAAACACACAGGCATGCACAAACACACACCCACACCAACCATAGGCTGTCAAGTGGCCAGTGAGTGTTGGGATGATTTATGAGTTCATGGTGGCAAATAGCCAGAACACAGGGACAGTGTTGGGTAGGCTTTTGAGAGGATCCCCCCAAATTGTCAGGGACACAGGTGCCTCCTGCACAGCTCGAGTCTGGGATGGTCTCTCTCAGGGTTTGTTGTCCCTCGTCAGTTTCTCTCTTTTGACCCTGGCGAAAAACAATGAACACATCTTTGACTTTGGAGGATTTCTTACAAAACAAGTCGCTTTTGATGTGACTTGAAATCTCAAGAAGACTCTAGGGCAAAATGTCGCTTTAAATCTGACGGAGTTCAGGAGCAAATGGAGAGGCAGAACAGACGGTCCTTTAACAGTGCCATTTTTAATTACCACTGGAAGAGCCATCCACTCCTAAACGCCTACATTGCTTAGGGGGTGAGTAGTAAATAGTAACTTAACAGTAAAGAGACTACTAGTGGCCAGTTTCTCCAGCACTGCCCTGCATGTCAGGCAAGCTGGTGAAGGCTCAGTACTGAGCTCCAGCTGTAAGGAGCCAAGCTGTGAAACCTGGCTCTGCTCCTCCTGTCTTATCTATGTTGTGCAACTAACTAATCTTTTCCCACCGCAGGTTCCTCAGCTCAATGCTGGCTCTCTGAACACTTCCTGCCACTTTAGGGTTGCTGTGAGATTCAGACAGACATGTAAAGCCTAGCATCAACTAAGTCCTCGGGAACAATGACTGTTAGTTTTGTATTCCAGACACCAGATCTGCCGTCTGTGTGATTTATCCTAAATTAAGCCTTTGTCCATAGAATTTAAGCACAGATGAAATCTATTTAAGTCCACACCCAAGGGAAACTTTTGCTATAAGTCTTGCCTCTGCCCACACTTGGTAGCTATGGGCATGGTAGACTATGGAAAAGGGAACTAAACACTGTCTTTTCCAAATTCCCAAATATCATACAAATGGTTTACCGTTAAAGTCTTTGAGACAGTGGTTCTCAACCTTCCAAATGCTGCAACCCTTTAATACAGTTCCTCGTGTTGTAGTGAGATGACGCCGGGCCATTTTGCTTCTACTTTATAACTGTAATTTTGCTGTTGTTATAAACCGTAATGTAAACAGCTGATATGCAGGAGATCTGATATGTGACCTCATAGAGGTGTTGACCCACAAGTTGAGAACTACTGCTTTAAGAAGCTATGTATATGCTTCTATTTTTGTTGTGCACTCTTTCTACAGGCAAATGTGGCAGAGGTTCTCTGGAGATGTTCGGTGTTTTCTCAGCGTGAGGGGCAGCTAGAGAGGCCTTGGCTGCCACTCCTGGCCCTTGGCATGCAGCACTGACAGTGCCTTCCCTTAACTCAGTTGCCCCCATCCTCCCATAGAGTAAGTGCCCCCTTTGCTACTTTATGTGCTTCTAGCTTTCTTTCTGAAGAAAACCCGACTGATTCCAGCAGGGTCCACACATTTATCTTTCCCACAGCAGTCTCTGCTAAGTGACTCATTCTTCTTCTAATGCATTCATTGCGACCTCACTGTGCTTCTCTTGATAATTAGTAAAACAAGGAAAGCAAAAAGCAGGCAGAGGATTTTGAAAACAGATTAAAGACAATTGCTCAGAAACACTAGCAAGCTGGAACTGTTGCATCTGCTAGGGAGAAAACCTACATCCTATAGCATCGTGAAATGGGCAGTACTCTGGGAAGTGAGACCATCGGGATGGCCTTCACCTACCTTAAAATACTAGTTAAGTTTATAAGCTATTGTCACATATTTCCACAGCTCTGAGAAACTGGCTTTTGAATAGCTATCATTTGTCAAAAGGACTTTCTTCATCAAAGCACAGGGGGCATCCCTGTGACTCTCCACTGACCTTGGCCCAGATTCCTTAAGTCTTCCCTCCACTAAGGCCAGAAGGACACACTGGGGAAAAAACAAAACAACAGCAACAATAAAATACCCACATTGTTTTCTGTGGTAGCTTGAATGAGATGTCTCCTACAATCTCAAGCATTTGAATGCCTTGTCCCTAATTGATGGTGCTGTTTGAGAAGTTTAGGAGTCATTTAGGATTTGTTGGAGGAAATATGATAGTAGAGGTGGGATTTGAGTGTTTAAAGATTCTCACCATGTTTAGTTCACTTTCTGTTTGGTTTTTGAAGTTGAAAAAATGAATCTACTGCCTGCTGCTCCAGCCATTATGCCAACCACCATTGGCTTCTATCTGCCATCTTGGACTCTTACCCCCTGAGACTGTAAGCCCAAATAAACTCTTTCCTCAATAGATTGCTTTGTCTTGGTGTTATCAGAGCCACAGAAAAGTAACTGATACATTTTCTAATTTTCTTGGCTTATCAGTAGTCACATGATCCAGATCTAGAAGAATGGTTTGTGAGGTAAATTTTGTTAAAAACAAACCAAAATAAAAAATAAACAAACAAACAAAAAAGGAATATAGTTAGCAGGGATTCCTTCTTTTGCATCTCATACCTTCAAAATTTGAAGTATATCTTGAGGAACTGCAGGAGCCATTTTGAGATCAGGAAGTAACAAGCCAATCTACCAAGGATTATAAAGGCAAAAGATACAGTGACATCAAAAAATGTTTGATGTTGCTATGGAATCAACATCTTCCCTTGGTGCCTGCCTTACCCCAGACTTTTCCTTACATGAGAATAATATCAATAAACACTTGTTTGTATAAACAAGAAGTATTTGTAGGGTATTCTATTCCTTGTAGCCCCATTTCAAGAAAATACAGTTGTGCCTTGGAATCTCCCTGAATTGGTTCTAAAATCCTGCCTTGCCCAGCCACATAGATAGCAAAATCTTTGCATGCCCAAGTCTCTTTGGTTAGACTGGATCATTTGATGGCGTGATATAACTTATGCTTACATTCCTATGTACAAATCATCTCTGGATTACATATAGTAGCTAATGGAATGTAAAATGTCTGTTAGTAGTTAGACTGAATTCTTAGTTTACAATGACAAGGAAAAAAGCCTATACATGTTCAGTGCAGATGCTTTTCTAAAAAAAGAATACTTCAATCCTTACAGTGCTTGAATCCACAGTCATACAGCCCACACACTGGGAGGGCTGGCTGTGTATTATTTATACCGCCCAGGGGTTTTTCTTAGGAACGCAACAAGACAACTGCCACAAGAGTACATTGAGCATTATAAAATGAGAACTAATTTTAAAGTCTCTTTTTAAAGGAATCAGATGGTTTCCTGAGAAGCTCAGGATGGGAGACATTTCACAGGCATGCTAGATGATAAAATGAGATGCATCACATTCCTTTCCACAGCACATGAAGGCTGCTGCGTCCCTAAATCATTAATAACCAGTTAGTGTTTTCATAGTGTGTGACCATCCTTCTATGTTTCCTCCTCAGGATCTCTGTAGGAGATTGTAAATCTCATCTAACAATGGAAGAAATGAAAACAAGTCTTTTCAAAGACTTTCTCAGAGATGCCATGGGCCTCTGGCAGACTCAGAACTAAAACTCAAAGAACTTAGCATGCTCTTGTAGTTGGTTTTCTCTTGAAAGCCCAATGTTACGCAGCCCAAGGAATAGCTATATTTTAAAAAATGTTTTATCTCCTATGTATATTTAAAATAAAGTTCATATACATGTATGCAAATGTTACCTATCATTATATATAAAAATGACTGTAAAAGATGGCAAGGGAAGGGGAAAAATGGCTTCTTAATATGCAGACAATTCTGCCCAATATTGCTATGCCAGAAGTGATGTCATATTTACTGCTTTCTGGATGCACCAAGTGATGAGAAATGAAGGGTTGCTCTTTTTTTTTTAAAAAAGTAGACAATGAAGAAAATAGCTCATTGTCAGAACAGAATGATTTTTTTTCTTTTTTACTTTTACACAAACAAACAACAAACTGCAGAATTAGTTCTCACACCACATCTGAAGTCCCAACACTCAGAGGGCTGAGGAAAGAGGATCATGGGGTAAGATTCTCAAAGAGTTATTTTTGATTTAAAAAAAAAAAAAAAAAACACACATTCAGAAGTACAGAGCTCAGAATACTCCTCTGCCTTCTGAAACCCAAGAAAACATTCTGGAAGTTCAATAATGTTCTGTTTGATGAAACAGAAACCAGGCCTTTAATTAATTATTCTAGTTTCAAGAATAAATTCATGCATTTCAAAGCACTTTATCAAAACTTCATATTAGTAAGATTTATGTGATATGAGTTCAAAAGGGGAAAATGTGTGTGGGGGGGGGGGGGGAGAGGAGCTCAGATGAAAACACAAAGAGACCCTAATTAAGCATGCCTCAAAGCTATCTTTGTTTCCAAATTGAGAGACCTGGAGGGGAGAATCCTGTGTCCCCCGCTCTGCTACCTCCTTTGTGTGAGAGCTTGAAGACATCTCTTCCTCTCAACATTCAATGACTGTACTGGGCAAAATGATGAGTCTCTTTCTGAGTGGGATTAATCAAGATGAACAGCAACAGTAACATTAGCTATGCTCATTGCTCAGAAGGGTCTTAAGGCAATCACACAGGCAAGCAAGGACCCACTGGACACCTGCTACAGAAGCTTAACTTAGCCTGCTCTAGGTGGCAGGCAGCAAAGGTGGGTTGATTCTCAGGATCACACTGTTCCATCCAAACCGGTTGGGTTTAAACTGTTTAGGCATATTTTCTTGGCTTATTCGTGCCTGGCAGGACCTGTCTTGAGTACATTCTTTAAAAAACCATTAGGGACAGATCCTGGAGAAGAGAGAGGGGACAGTTGGTTCAGCCTGTCACTGAGGACACTGATGGTCAATGGACTTTATAGAGGCGGCACAGCTGGAAGATTTTGAGGAATGAAGAGGCTGAGGTGTAGCAAGCAGAAGAGGTAGAAATCTGGTAGCATGAGAAAATGATAGAGTGTGATGAAGAAATGCTATTTGCCTTGGAGGCAGGCGGCTGACCTGAAGTATGGCTTCCAGAAAACAGATAGAACTCTGCATTTCCTAATGGAACTTATAGGAATAGTATATTCCTTGAGAGGGTGGGAACTTTGTTAGATGTTTCAGTCTCTGAGACCTGGAAGCATAATAGTGTATGTGTCCATTTTCTAATCCCTTTGGAGTTAGATTTATGTTGGTAAGACCAGAATGTGGGCACAACTACAACCAAGTTCTAATCTTGCCTTCTAAATAACTCTTACTACCTAGAATGCTTCGTGAAGGGTTGGATTTTTCAGAGCCCCAAGTCCCTGCTAATAATGGATCTGCCTTTCAGTGTCCCCCTCCCCCAGGAACCTAGCTTCTCTCCACTATAAGTAGATGAAAGAGAAATGAGAAAAGGGACAGATAAAGAAGAGACACTAAGGAATAAAGGCTATTGGCAGAAGAGGGCAAGAAACCAAGAGGAAGAGGATAACACGAGGAGAGAAATGAGAAAACAGGAAGCCTTGTGCTGTGAGGGGCTAGAGCAGAATCACAAACACTCCACTCAGTGCCTGATGCTGGGCTGTTGATCTAGAAATTCATTCAGAGGGAGGGAAGGGAGGTTATCCCTTCAGCAGAAGTGGGACAGAGAAAGGAATGTATACTATTTGTTGTTCTAGATTGCTGGAGTAACGCATTGTCTCTGTCAGTAGTATTAAAGTTTTCATTGGCCAGAAGTCAGAATTACACTGAATCGTACTCCAAAACAGCTATGGGCTTCAGTTGAAGAAGAAAAGTATAAATTAGGAGGTGAGAAAATCTGAGCCCAGTGGATGGGATGCTTCAGAGAACAACCAATGCAGAATGTCTGAGAAAGGAGAAGAAAAACAAGAGGAGCAGGAGAAGGAGGAGGAGGAGGAGGAGGAGGAGGAGGAGAGGGAGGAGGAGGAGAGGGAGGAGGAGGAGAGGGAGGAGGAGGAGGAAGAAGAAGAAGAAGAAGAAGAAGAAGAAGAAGAAGAAGAAGAAGAAACAACAGCTTGGTGTTTATTTTATTTTATTGGCACAGGAATAGAAGAAAGGGAAGGGAAGGAGAGAAAAGATGGAGGGAGGAGACAAAGGAAGGAGAACATAAAGAGGAAGAAGATAAGGGAGGGAGGAGATGGAAGAGGAAGGCAAGGAGGGAAACTGGAGGGCTTGTGGTACTGTACACCTAAATTCTATTGAGAGAACTCCATCTGCCTGTACCTGGCTAGTAACTGATGTCTTGATGCCTCACATGGCTGCCTGTGATTTCTGTGTATCATTTCTTTGTCCCTTTTTCTAATGGAGAAATCATCAGGCAGAGACAACTCCAGCATCTGGGGGTTCCTACACACACACACTGAAGCTGTCTCTGTGTACACAGCATAATTTAATTTGAGGCTAACCAAGCAGAAACCAACAGCCAACTAACCTCTTACAGCTTTACAGATTAGACAATAAAGAACTTTCTGCTTTGCTTCTGCAAACACTCTATAAAAAGTTTCCCCTCTTGTGCCTCTTGGCAGATCCTAAACTGTTTATGCTTTGGGGCTGCCCAGCACTTGAACCCTTGTCAGATCAAAGAAATTCTTTACAGTTTCAGTGGAACTAAGTGTATCTCCTAACAGGACTAATTTTTGAATAAACTGTTAGGACTTCCTGGTATTTGGGTTCCATTTACTATGTAGTCCACCCTGCTCTGTCAAGACATCATCCATCCATCTCTTTTTTTTTTCTTTATTTTTATTGGATATTTTATTTACATTTCAGATGCCATCCCCTTTCCCCATTTCCCCTCCCTAGAAAACCCCTATTCCATCCCCCCTCATCCTTTTTGCTTTTATACATTTTTTAATGTTAACCAAGGGGTTTTATAAGTTTGGTAATGCTCAATAACAAGATGCCCATATAATCAGAAGTGTAACCCAATACTCAACCTAGATATATCAACTAATTTTGATTGGCGGAGACACTCTAACATCTGCCTCCATGCTTCTCTCCTTCTCTTTCTCTTCCTCTCCTTACTCTTCTCACCTTGGCTCCTCCTACATATCACCCTTCCTGTTAAAATAAAACTTTTCTCTCAAAATACAATTAGAGCATAACTATACCAATTTCTGTTAGTAAGGTACAAGATACACCTAATACTCAGTCCATCATTTTGTTGACGAACCAGAACCTCTGTCGTCTCTCCTAACTAAAAGACTTAGTTCTGAACCTGGCTTTTTCTTGGCTTTAGAATGAATGTCAGCTGAAGACCATGCTCTCAGTCTTTTCTCTCAAAGTAACTAGCCAGGATTGGCTATGAGACTATAGGTCTTCAGTCCTGTCAGAAATCCAGAATGCCTGAGTTAACTGAAATTATAGGAAGCACAAAGCATAACTTCTAAAACTTAGTCGATTTATAGAGACTGTCAGGAGCAGGCAGGTCTCTAATCAAAATGAACATCAATACAGAAATGTTTATAACGTCAATTCTGTGACTTCTGAAGTTTTGAAAACCAACTATCCATGTAAGGCAATCTGGACTGTTGTCTGTTAATTCCTCTCAGCTACTTCTAAGCACAATATAGAAAACACCCTAACAATAAACTGAGAGCCATGAATTCGCTATAGGCCCTTAACTTCCAGGCTAACCATCTCAAATCAGTTAGAAAAATTAAAGAAGGACTGGGTCTAAGCCTTGTATTCCTAAATGTGTTATATGTGTTCTTATATCAATAAGAAACTTGTACCAATGAAAACCTTAAATTTTAAATCAAAGTAAATTTTGAACCATTTAAGAAATTATAACTTCATCTTGATAACAATTACACAGATTTCTATTAGTAGGTTATGGCTATGCAATAAATCCTAGCTAATCCTCCATGTTCCAACAAAACCACTACTTCTCCCTATAAAGACAGCCCAATATTAACCACTTCAGTCCCCAAGCCCAGGGAACAGGGGCACTGGCTCTTCATTAACTTCTTCAAGCTGAATACAGGCATTGAGATATTAGAAGAGAGGCGGGGGAAGAGTAAATTGATAAGCCTCTGATGCTGTGTCTTCACTGCATCCAGCTGGAATTCCAGAACATCAGAGGTTCGAGCAGGTCTGGTCAGGTTGCTTGATGAGTAGATACACCAAGACTGTATTCTGCAATATATAATTCTCAAAACAAATTTTAATATCACGATAATTTTTTTGTTTGAATTCTGGAATCTAGTGTTCTGGCGGCCTGCCTCTGTCCTGTCTAATCCATATAATTCTGGGCATTTCTATGAGGGTGTGCTTCCACCATCCTCCCATTCCCACCTCCCTTCTCTCTAATTCCCCAACATTAGAGAATCCAAACTTTCAGGCACCAAGGACATTCACTTTCACTGATGCTGGGCAAGGCTACCCTCAACTACCTATACAGGTGGAGCCATGACTCCTTCCCTTTGTGTTCTCAGGCTGGAGATTTTAGAGTGGCTACTCCAACTTGTTTCTTAGGACTATTTGCTTGAAAAATTGTTTTCCAGGCTTTTACTCTAAGGTAGAGTCTGTCTTTGTCACTGAGGTGGATTTCCTATATGCAGCAAAATGCTGGGTTCTGTTTACATATGCAGCCCCTTAGCCTATGTCTTTCACCATCTGGATCTCCTTAGTGCTACCTGCTGTCTCTGACTGGAGCTTGTCTTTCCTATTATCTTGGTTGTGTCAGAACTGTGTGGAGTGGGTGTTGCTGCTGGGGTTAGAGCTGGAGCCCAAGATCTGCTCAGTGCTCAGGTGCAGACAGGAAGGAACCAGTGCTCCGGGCCAGGAGTGACTTCCTAGGTCCTAGTGGGTCCCAGTTACTCCTTGTTTAAGGCAGGTGTTTCTGTCTCCTTACCTAAGATACTGCCTAGGTTAGAACTCCTGGGATGCCCACTTCCTCTGGGTTCTGTGATATTGGGTGCAGAGGTGTTGCCTGGGATCTGCTCAGTGCTGGGGCCCAGACCCAAAGGAACAAGTGCTCTGGGCCAGGAGTGACTTCCTGGGTTCTAGTGGGTCCCAGTTACTCCTTGTTTGGGAAGGGCATTTCTGTCTCCTTACCTAAGATACTGCCTAGGTTACAGCTCCTGGGAGGCCCACTTCTTCTAGGTTCTGTCCATTCATCCATCTCTATCAATATCTTACAACAGAGTTTGCCCATCTTCCACTCACGTCAGAATCATCTCATGGGATTCCCACACCCCACCACATCACAAGAGCTTCTGATGCAGGACATCTGGGGTATAAGAATTAATCAGTTAATCATACAATCCCCTCACTACTCCCTCTGTCTCCAAATAATATTTGTGTTTGCTATTACCAGGGAGAAATTTTATTCTTCTCTTTGGCCTTTGCCTGTGATAAAGTCAGGTAAGAGAGATTCAAATTATATTAGAAAATATGAATATATCTGCTAGGTAGATGTGGGGGTGAAGAGGGGTGAGGGGACCAGAGCTAACTGAATTGAGTGATCTCTGCAGTTTCTTGTGGTCATGGCCTTTGGGACCAACACTGGGTGCTGTCAGCCTGAGTTGTTGATGTCTTACATTGCTAAATGTGCAGACAGGGGACCATTTGTACTGGCTAGTTTTTGACAGCTTGACACAAGCTACGGTCATCTGGAAAGAGGGAGCCTAAATTGGAGAATGCCTCCATCAGATTGATCCATAGGCAAGCCTGTAGGCCCTGTAATTGTGTAGAGCATTTTCTTGATTGATAATTGATATGGGAGGGTCAAGCCCACGGTGGGTGGTACCAACCCTGGGAAGGTGCCAACCCTGGGAAGGTGGGCCTGGGCTTTTCATGAAAGCAGGTTGAGCAAGCCACAAGGAACAAGCCAGTAAACAGCATTTCTTCACGGTCTCTGCTTCAGTTCCTGCCTCTAGGTTCCTGCCCTGTTTCAGTTACTGCCTTTGTTTCTCTCACTGATGGACTGTGATTGTGACACATAAGCGAAATAAACCCTGTTCTCCCCTAGTTACTGTCGTTTGTGATGCTTAACATAATAAAAAGCAAATGGGGACACCATCCACCTAATACTGAGACCTATAGTTCTGCATCCCACCCTATACTGCAACTCAAAACAAGGCAGTTGTGTAAGTGTTTCTGCCTGGACTCGGGAAGCCCAGGAACCATATAGCTCCGAAGGGAAAAGGTATCCCAGTAGAAGGACATCCTAAGACATGGGGGTTCAAGAACCACACAGCTGTGAAGTGGGACAATGTCCCAATGGAAGGGCATCCTAATACATGGGAGCCCAGGAGCCACAGAGCTCTAAGAGGAAGCCTCCTTAGCAGAGGTGTTGCAGATCCCAGAGAAGGGGATCCCCTGCTGAGCTGAGGAGCACCAGGAGCCTAGCCTGGCTCCCTCTTTTCATTGCTTTTATTTCTTCTTGGTTTCTTCCAAGGACAAAGTCACACCAGGCAGAAAATCTCAGGAAAGAGATGTATTGGACGGTCCAGGGTATAGAGGGTCAAATCCAAGGAGGGCTACCCTCTGCTCCTGGGAGTGTACAGCAGGGAATTGGACAGAGGAATAGTGTTTGTATAGGCTTTCTGAGGGGACGGAGCTTCTCCTGGCAGAGATTGCCAGAGTGAGGATTGGTGGGATTTCATTTCCTGAGCTTAGGGAAGCTCAGGGATTGGTGGGTTTTTTTGTGCTCAGTGATAGTTGTGTGTGTATGTGTATGAGAAGCTCAGGGATTGGTGGGTTTTTCTGCTTAGAAATTGGTGGCTTTTTTTACCTCCTTTCCTCTGAGTCAGATTCATGGGTTAGGGTAGAAAGTCTTTCCTGGCTACATGCTGTAGCCTACTTTTGTTGAGGCATCATCTCTGTGGGGCTTCTGGAGGGGAGGTCCTTTCACTGTGGACAACACCTGTGGGACAGCTCTTGCCTTGGTGTTTCTATAGGCTGAGGTAGGAAAGGAGATGTGTCACCTTGGACAGCTCCTGAAGCTCCCAAAACAACTACAGGATGAGAGATGGTTGTGGTGCTGCCTCCATTTTGACAGGATTCACAATTTTTGACAGCTCTTGCAGGGCTCACTGGGCTGTAGGCTGGGATGGGAAGGAGGGGCCTGCCACTGCTTTGTAGTGCACAATTCAGGGACTCCAAGTTGCAGTCTCTCCCCAGGAGTGGACATTTATGTGCATGAGGCAGAGGCATTTCACACTTCCACACAGATTTTGAGGCTCTCAAAATCTCAGCAAAGAGTCTAACAGTGTCTCCTGCCGATTTTCCTCTCTGTGACACTCCAGACATGTCTCCAGTCAGTCAGCTAGGCCTGTATAATAGAATACACAGGCAGCTGGAGTTCTCATGGAGTTTCCATTGTTGCAAAGGAAAGACAGCACATCTTTATGTCATTTTCTCTCTTAATATGAGTGTGATGGCTGGAGCTGCCACAGCCACTCTGAGTTCTTAAGTTGACTCAGTGCAGAGCAGGAACATGAACTGCACAGCCTTGTAGTGAAAAGAACCTTGTCCTGGACTGGTGAGATTAACTCAGTAGTTAAAGGCCTTTCTATGCAGGCTGGAGGAACCAAGTATAATTCCCATGTCTCATATGGTGACAGAAGGAAACTAGCTCCAAAGAGTTGTCCTCTGACTTCCACACATGCACTATGGTATATGCACATCTGTATTCACACATAACCAAAGAAATAAAGACCTTGTCTAACTTGAGAATAGGAAGACATTGGATATAGGTAGAGGCTGGCCAGAAGGTAGAGATATGGTGAGGGTAACAGGTCTGGCAAGGGAGATGCTGTTCCTTGTTTTCATAAGACTCCTCTGCTCAACTATCCTTGGCAGGAAGAACAGAAGCTGGGCAGGGAGTGGAGAGATGGAGGACAATGGAGAGAGAGCTTCCTCTGAATTGAGGATAGGACTTTGCAGCCTGTCCTCAAGCGCATTTTCCAGAGCATCTGGTGTTCTAGCCTCCCTGCCTCCATGTAGCAACAGAGGTATGTCCATCACTGGGCTAGCTCTTCCCACTCTTGTGGCTAAGGGATTGCTTTTATAGATGCTGTTTGTGTGCTGGGAGGAATGGAACAGAGGAGCTTAAAGTTTAAGGCTTGTGAAGAGTCATAGACAATACAGAGATGTACACTTTAGAAAGAAGCATGGCAGGTGAGTTCAGTCTCATGCTTAGGGTGGCAGAGCGGAGTCTGAACCCTGATTGGGAAGAGATGAGAAAACAACTGAAACTCAAAACTGGCTAAGGAGATGAATCACTTGAAGTCAGCCTTTCTGACCAACTCTCTTCAGCTGTAAAACTTCAAACTTAGGAGTTCTAGTAGATCCTTGTCTCCACATGGGTCCTGGTTTGGCACAGAAAGAACACACTTACACCTATTCCAACAAGGTCATACCTCCAAATAGTGCCACTCCTATTCAAACCACCACATGTCCTCTGCATGAACGTACAAATTCCACATCAAAGAAAGCTTCAAGTCTAAGCTACTGTGATAGTTTCTATTTGCTTGGCCCAGGGAGTGGCACTATTAGGAGGTGTGGCCCTGTTGGAGTAGGTATGTCACTGTGGGTATGGGCTTAAGACCCTCACTCTAACTTCCTGGAATTGAGTCTTCCTCTCGAAGCCTTCAGATGAAGATGTAGAACTCCCAGCTCCTCCTGCACCAGGCCTGCCTTGATGCTACCATGTTTCCATCTTGATGATACTGTACTGATCTTCTGAAGCTGTAAGCCAGCCCCAATTAAATGTTGTCCTTTAAAAGGCTTGCCTTGGTCATGGTGTCTGTTCACAGCAGTAAAACCCTAAGACAGCTACAGTCTGCTGCTAATCAGGCAATTGCCTGTCTGTCCTGGGAGTAGGTTCTTCATTAGCATCCTCAAAGGAAATGGAGTTTCAATACTTCTAAAATGTATGTTGGGGATCATGATCATGATGCTTGAACCTGTGCAGGTCTTGGGTATACGGCCAAAATCTCTGTGAGATTATATGCGTATTAATTCTATAGTCTCCAGGAGACACTGATTCCTTGAAGTTATCTACCATCTCTCTGTCTCTTTCAGTTTTTCTGGCTCCTCTTCTGCCTTAGATCCCCAAACATTTCACAGGATGGGGGCTCTCATTTAGGGCTGAGTGCTCCTAAGTCTCTCACTCTTTGCCCATTGTCCAGTTGTGAATCTCTGTGTTAATTCTGATCTAGTGCAAGAAGAAGCTTCTTTCTCTGATGTGGGATTGACTGAGGCTTTGATCTGTGTCTCAGCCCAGTTTGGCCACTGGGGGCTGCTGACAGAAGGTAGTCTGTGCAGATCAGTGACTGATATGGAGGAATGGACATGAGCTACATGGAAATACTGAGAAGGTTGCCAGGAAAGAGTGAAATGTCGAATTCTTAAAAACAGATAAGTTAGAAAGAAAGGAATTGTTCTAGCTGCCACTGTCAGTTGGAAGGAGAGGACTCTAAAAACCAAAAAAAAAGAAGATGAGACTGGGAGAGCCAGCTGGACCAGCTCTCTCAGTGAAAGTCCAGACCAAGAAAACCATGGAGAAAGAATTTGCCTTTTGCCTTGATCTTATTGTAAATAGTTACTTATGGAAAGATGCAAAGAGTGTATAAAAAAGAAAGATGCTGAACTTCCATGTGTCTGTCTCTGAGTTTCTGCAGTTGTCAACACAACTGTTTATGCCTCTGCACTCCTCCAGCACCTGCTGGACTCCACCCCTAAGCACCTGCTGGACTCCTCTAAGCACCTGCTGAACTCTTCTCTACACACCTGCTAGATTCCTCCCTCACTCTTGCCCCCCCCATATCTAAACACCTGCTGAACTCCTCTCCTCTAAGCACCTGCTAGATTTCTCCCTCCCCCCTCTAAACACCTGTTAGATTCTCCCCCCACTAAATACCCACTGGACTCTCTAAGCACCTGTTGGACTCATTTCCTCTAAGTTCCAGGTGGACTCCCGGGGTAAACACCTGCTGGATTCCCCCTCCTCCCTTTAAACACCTGCTAGATTCTCTCCTCCTCCCTGTAAACACCTGTTGGATCCTCCCCTCCTCCCTCTAAACACCTGCTGGATTCTCTACCTCCTCTAAGCACCTGCTGGACTTCCCCTCCCTCCTCTAAGCACTTTCTGGTTTCCTCCTCCTTTCTGAAAGCGCTTGTTGGAGAACTCTGACGTTATTTCCAGACATCTTGTGGTTTTATCTGTATTATCTCCAACAAGTAAGTTGTGTGAGCCGGTTTTGTTTGCTTTGTGTTTTTTGAGATAAGGAGCCTAGACTGGCTTCATCTCAATCCTCCTGCTACCCAAATGTTCCTGTTCCAGGCATAGAGAGCACAGCCAGCTAAGGAAATAAAAATTTAAAGAAAAAAAACATACTCTAATATCATCGTATACTTAAAATAGTAATACTCAATCATATTACATGATGTTTACCTATTTTTTAACGTTCTAGTTTTATAAATAACACATATGGATGCCTCAATACATTCATATAATTAGACTGGTTTGGATCAGAAAAGTGTTCACATATGCCCACTAGAGTGCTTTTCAACTGACAGCCACATTCTAGTTTGTCTGTCTGTCAAAGAAGCTATTGTTTCTTTGAATCTACCGTTTCGAGAGCTGCTGTCTTAGGTTTTCAATAAGAGAAGACCCGGGAAACTTCTAGAAGCTGCTGGACATGGCAGTTTCAGAAATCTGACCTTCATTTATGGAGGAAACACCAGGAAGACCCACAGAGCACACATTAAATTAGCTAGGTAAGGTGGAAGGAAAGTGGTTCACTGACCACAGGTGGCAAAACTCACATGGCCTTATTTCAGTGATGTGACTCAAATTCTAGTGAGAGAAAACACAGTGACAGGGGCCCAGCTGGGTCAAGACCAAAACAAAAACAAACAAAAAAGCAAACAAAAGCAACAACAGATCCAAGCCAGTTAGCAGCCGGAAATCATCTCCTGTGTAGAAGAACCTGGCAGCTTAGAGTGGTGAAGGTGACTGGATATGTCTGAACAGAGCAAGCATTTGTCTGACGAGTCATGGGTTTGACGTGGAGGACTCTGGGAAACTGAGTGATTTCAAAAGGAAAAGCAAGAGGAGAGCAGAAAGTGGGATCCAGCAATCAGCTCTACTTACACGGAAGACACATCAGAACTTGGACGGTAGAGACAAAAGATAAAGAAACCTAAGTTTACAAGGGGGTGGGGAAGTTACATTTGTGCTTCCGTTTCCACAATTTAACAGTTACAGCCAGGGATGGTGGGTGGCTCATGCCTGCAATCTCAGCTCTTGAGATGCAGAGGCAGGAGAATTGCCATGTATTCAAGGCTAGCCTGGGCTGTATCGTGAGTTCCAGGCCAGCCAGAGGATGTAGCAAGATTTTGTCTCTCGAGAGTAAAACTAAACAAAACCAAGAACCTCAGATAATTGAGATCAATGCTTTAAGTACTGAATATATTGCTTCATGATATACTTTTGAAGTCCATTTTGGCTGCCATTAAAGTGGGGTAGTTTAAGCTACTTATGCAAAAACTCACTGCCACTGGTGATGAATATCACTTAGAACTTTAAAAAGCTCAGTTGGAATGAATGGTCCCCTTATGATGTGGGTGGAGTTAGTGAAAACTTCTCACCCATCTAGGGTGTGACTTAGAGCACAGAATGCAAAGGTCTCAGCGGGATACAGAAAGAGTTCTCCTGAGTACAAGAGCTGCTATCTCTGCTCAGGTATGGATGGCACTGTTGGAATTGTGAAAGTGTTACCCAGTGTGCACTGCTTAGCAGCAGTGTAAGAAGCAGCCTTAGGGTTTTTCTGGTGGCCCTATCTCCAGTACTCTATCCCCCTGAAGCCCTACTCAGGTTGTTCCTTCAGAAAAAAAAAAAAGTTTCCTAAGTTTTCTTAAACAGGGAAGATTAATCGCTGTCTGAGAAACTCAACACTTTTACTATCGTGTCTGCCCTGATAGATGTTGCCTACATTCTCCAGACATCTCTTCCTGGAGAAACTTTGCACGGCAAAGGCAGCCTTTGTACATTCACCTTTCCTGCTCCTTCAGCCCTCCACTTTCCCTTAACTTGTCACCATAGGCCTTACTTTATTCTAGCCTATTGTTTGCTTTCAAGCATGTTTAACAGACAAGGGAGGGGAAATCTGTAACTTGCTCCAGATGTGCTTACAGCCCATCTCCACACCTGGTTCCCTCTTTTGAAGAAGAGGGCACTTAAGCTAAGTCTCATTTACATCACTAAGCACTCACTTTGCATTCCTGCAATGCTCCTCCAAGACACTTGCACAGAGTACATTTGCATGTCAATGTAACCTCTGTCATTAAGTCCAGTGAGATCAATTACTAAACTTCAAAGGACAGAGAGGTTGGTCCCCTTCACTATTACAGTGGTTCAGACCAACTTGTATCAAAGCACAAAGGCTTTAAGAACAAAACAATTGAGAACCTTTGTGTTCCTATTCCCACAATTCCACAGTGGTCTATGCAGGACAGAATGTTTACCTGTACTTATGACTTGTTGGAAGTGACCTTGACTGTTTCAGCTTCTATTTTTGATCCCTTGGACCAGGAACTACCTAAGGGGACCAAGGCATCGCCTGATTGAACAACCTTTGACAGAAGACAGTTGCCTAAGCTTGCGATCAGAGACTGACCCTTTCCTCTCCTTATTAGGCCAACAGTCAGTGAGCCTATGATTTTAAGTCGTGATGGGTGGAGCCCTAAAGCTCTTTCTCTTTCCCGTATTGTTTTCGAAGGAGCCACCCCCTTTTGTTTTTATTACTATATTTAAAAGATATTTATTTATTTATTTATTTATTTATTTATTTATTTATTTATTTAATGTGTATGACAGGCCAGAAGAGGGTATGGGATTCCATTACAGGTGGCTATGAGCCACCATGTGGTTGCTGGGAATTAAACTCAGGATCTCTGGAAGAGCAATCAGTGGCCTTAACCACTGAGCCATCTCTCCAGCCTCCAGACCACCTTTTAAAATAAGCTGAGTATATAAATGTTGCTGGTATAATATCACAATCATGCTTCAGGAAAATAGAAAACTAGCTTTAGGATTACCTGACGTAATATCTCATATATTAGCATTTCTTCTAGGCTCCGCCCCACAGTTACCTGGCAATAGCTAGGTGTGCCTGATTCACTATAAAAGGTGCAGTTTGCCCCCTCCACTCCCTCTTATCCTCTTACCCTCTTACTCTCTTACCTTCTCTATTCCTTCTCTCCCCGTTTTCCTCTCCCTCTCCTCCTCTCTCCCTCTTCTCTCTCTTCTTCCTCCTCCTCCTCTTTCTCCTTCTCTTCTTCTTCTTCTTCTTCTTCTTCTTCTTCTTCTTCTTCTCCTTCTCCTCCTCCTCCTCCTCCTCTTTTTCCTCTTCCTCTTCCTCCTTCTCTTCTTCCTCTTCCTCCTCCTCCTTCTTTTTTTTCTTCTTCCTCCTCCTCTCCTTTCTCCTCATCTTCCTCTTCACCTTTTTCCTCTCTCTCTCTCTCTCTCTCTCTCTCTCTCTCTCTCTCTCTCTCCTTTCCTATCTCTACTCCATCTTCAGCTTTCCTCCCCATGTCCCGAATAAACTCTATTCTATACCATATCCATTGTGTGGCTGGTACCTTAGGGGGAAGAAATGCCTCAGCATGAGCCCACAGAGGGACTCCCTTCCACCTCACCATACCGCACCTCTACCAAGCATATCCTGGTTCTTTCTTTCTATTTTTATAAAGCACAAGTATAATCCTAGCACTTAGGAAGCTGAGACAGGAGGATTATGAGCTAGAGACAAACCTGGGTTTTGTAGAGAGTTACAGGCCAACTGGGGCTATGACCTAGAGAGAAATCCTCTCTTTCTCTCAACATATAAAAACAAAACAAAAGTAAAGGAACTGGTTTATACTGGTCCAGATAGAATAACTGACCATGGCTTGGGGACCTAGATTCAAGTTTTCTTGAAAGACATACCCCACCTTAGAAGAAGACTGCATGAGCTGATGTGATCACAGAATAAAAGGAAGTCACAAATTCATGAGCCTAAAGGATACATGTGTGAGTCACTGAGCAGAAGCAACACATTAGCAAGAACATGGCAGCAAGGTAGGACAATTTTTTTGAGCACAGTTGTAGTTCTAAGGTTGGTGGAGAATAGAGCTTCTTTGAGTTAAATGATAAAGCCCAAGAGTTTTTATCTGAAAGTAAGGATGTTAAGTCAGAAGCAGAGACTGGCTAGAAGGGACAATGAGCTAAAGAAAGCAGAAGATAATTCTAGCAGTTGATTTGCAATGTCCAATACATTCTCAGTGGTCTCCTTGGTCCAGGACTGGCAGTCTGCAAGATCCTTCACATAGACACAGGTCTCCAGGGGACCTCAGCTCATGGTAGGTCCTGCTCTGCAGAACAGGTTTTCCCAAGGTAGGTGCATCTCAGGGTGTCTGGGTCCTCAGCCTCGTGGTGGAGTTGAAGTGAGATCAGGAATTCTCTGCTCTAGGCCACAGAAAGTCTGTTGTTTCTTCAGTTTAGACAGCAGCCAGAGAGATAAGAGTTTTGACCTGCTCAGGATCTAACAAGGCAAGTCTGTTTCTCACATAGAGATACATCTGGCTTAAAATCTGGGCTCTGGTCATCTTGTATTGTTTGAATCTTAAATAGCTGATAATCATTGGGTTCTTTTTATTTTTTTTTCTTCAAATTTAAGGGTTCTCAAATCGATAGTATCTTCACAAGACAAGGCTGAAGTAATTTCAAAGTAGAGTTTGGAATAAATGTTTGCTTTCAAAAGATTCTTTATTTAACATTCTTACTTTATAAACTTAAGTTTGAAGCCCGTATTACTGAAGAAAGGCTATTTAGATTACATTTTAAGGAAGGACTCAAGCATAGACAAATAATCATAGCTAAACATTTTAGTGATGGGGGTGTGTTAGAGACCCACAAAAACCTTTCTGACAGTTGCTATGACAGCAGCATATCTCAGCAGCAGTTTTAATTGAGATTTTCAGGTCCTGGTTATGGTCTGGCAGACAATTCTCTCCCATACCTAGGATACAGCTGTCTCAAAGGTTTGAGTTTGAATTGACTTAGGTGAGACAAAGAAGCAGCTCTGTAACAGTCTGGTTTGCTTTACACTTCATTTTCAGACACTGTCTGTACATTTTTATCTGGAACTCCATTTTCTCTCCTTTCCTGGAGAGAAGACAGGTCCTAGGAGAGGTGGGGAGCCTGGTACAGTTCTTTGTTAATTTCTACAAAAGCAGGTTAACTTCCTTCCTTCTTTTCCTCTCCCTCTCTGACCCCTTTTCTTTCCTTTTTGAGGGTTTTGTTTTGTTTTGCTTTGCTTTGTTTTGTTTTGTTTTGTTTTGTTTTGTTTTGTTTTGTTTTGTTTTGTTGAGAGACCGAGTCAATCTGTAGCTCAAGCTCAGAATGGCCTAGAACTTACTACATGGCCCTCACGTTCTTCCTAAGTGTAAGATTTCAGGCCACTACTCCCAACCCTAGGAAGATTTAATCCAGAGAAGTCAAAGGGCAGTGGCTTTTAGGGAAGGGAAGTGGAGTAGCTGGTGAAAAAAAGCAGGGTTTGGGCTTTGCAGAAAGAGGTTAATTGTATTTGTCATGTGGACAAGAGAAAGGAGAAGAGAGAAAGGGAAGTTCTCAGGCTTCTGGCTCCCTGGTTAACCTGGCTGGACAGGTTCTTATAGTATAGTTCAGTGTGGTGCCTCTGTCTCCTCCCTGCCCCTGGCTCCAGGGTTCCTGCTTCCTCCCAACATGGAAGCCAATATTTAGAGCTGGGAGGAGTTACAGGTACTGGGACCAGCTTATACTCTCTCTGTCTTGCCTCTGGAGACCAAACAAAGCAAGGCAGTGAGTTCACTTTCCTTTAGGACTGATCTCTCAACATATGCAGGACAAGAGGAGCCAGTGGGCCAAAACTTGCTTTCTACCGAGGAGGGGCCCTTCAGACATTTAGCCAAGATGGAGGTGACTGCAGAAAACTAGGTAAGAATGGACAAGATGGCAATCAAGGGGTACCTGTAGGAGCCTAAAGTGGAAACTTACGGGTTTCTTTGGAAAGTCAGTTGGATGGTGTTTTGCTGGGACAAACACATGAAGGAATGTTTCGCTGAAGTGGACATAGGTGAAAGACTAAGGCAGACTCATGAAGGAGTGTGTAGCTGTCACAGACACAGGAAAAAGGACATTCTGCTAAAGCAAGCATGTGAAAGGACACGTGATGAAGGATTCTTTGTTAGCAACACACATATATTGGTCCGCCTTACATTGTGTAGTTAAGCTGCATTTGTCAGTACTCCATAGAGAGAAACTCAACAAAAACCTTCTGGTGCTGTAGTTTCTTGTTGTTTCCTCAGACTCTAGCTGATTGGCAGAGGGATGTTACCTCAGGCAGATGCCCATGCTGAGGCAAGACCCGTGGAGGATATTTGGAGGGTATAAATAGGACTCGAGAGACAATGATGGAGATTGAGCTAGGCTTGCTTATAGAGCTAGCTGTGCAATACCTGCTGGCATCTTGTCTTTGCTGAGCTTTTGTGTTGCTGGGAGAGGCACAGCCTAGAACTTCTCCTGGCATTCCTCCTGGTCCCTCTTGTTGACTCGTGCTGAGGCTGAAGTGGGGCCGCCTCTGCTAGGTAGTGCGACCACTGCTGATTCATGTTTGCTATCCTGACTCTACTGAACTAGACAGCTGCTGTATCTGTGAGGTGTTTTCGAGTGGATTGAGCTGCTGCTGCAGACTTGTGAACTGAACTGCAGATTTCCAGATGGGAGTTGCTCCAAAGAACCTTTCTAAACAGATCCACTTCCCCCATATCCTTTCTTTTCCACTACTTCTGGTGGGTGGTGGACTACAAGGGAGTTTAAAACATTCAAGAACCATCATTAAAAATAGGATGTGATGCCGGGTAGTGGTGGCGCATGCCTTTAATCCCAGCACTTGGGAGGCAGAGTCAGGCAGATTTCTGAGTCCGAGGCCAGCCTGGTCTACAGAATGAGTTCCAGGACAGCCAGGACTATACAAAGAAACCCTGTCTTGAAAACAAACAAACAAACAAACAAAACAAAACAAAAACAACAACAAAAAAACCCAAAACAAAAAAAAAAAACACCTAAAAATAGGATTTGAAAAAAAAATTAAAGTTACAGGGGACCCTCCTTATTCTTAAGAACTTGGATAGAATGCTACCGCCCCTTGGATAGCTTGGGGATAACAAGGCTAAATGACAGGCATAATGCCAGGTTTGCCTGGGTCCTTCATAGAGCCTAACATGAAATCCCTCAGTGTCTCTTCACCCAGGCAGTTCTCTTCCCCAGCCTGGACCTGCAAGCTCTTCTATCAGCGGTACTCACCGCTGACTGGAGATTCTGCATCATTGATTGGGTGACATTCCCTCCTGCATGGAACACCTGCTCCACCCCAGTTACCCTGACAGTACAGGTTCTTCTTTGATTCCTTCTGGCTGTTGGGTTTTGTGGGCAAGCTGAGGCAGGACATACTGATGGTGGCAGTGAGTCAGGTAGTCCTGTCCTTTCTCTTTCATATTTCATTTGCATGTAGCAGCTTGGAACAAGCACCTACAACTAAGTTCACAACAGGTTTTGAGAAAGAGATTGAAAAGCTTCCAGTAATTTCTCTCAGGGCTTTGTTTTGCATTCCAGGGTGGTGCTGGTTATTTATTTATTTATTTATTTATTTATTTATTTATTGTCAACTGTATACAAGCTGGGGGTCATCTGGGAAGAGGGAACTCAGTTGAGAAAATGCCTGTGGTAGATTGCCTGTTGGTAAATCTGTGTGGCATTTTTCTCAATTAATGATTGATATGCAGTCTCCCAGCCCTCTGCAGAGCGGTGTCACTTCTGGGCACATGATCCTGAGAGAACCAATGGGAAGGGTTCCTCTGTGGCCTCTGCCTCAGTTCTTATTTCCAGGTTCCTGCCCCAACTTCCTTTTATGAGAGACTATGTTCTGGATGTATGAGCTGAATAAACTTTCCTCACCAAGTTGTTTTTGGTCATCACAATACAAAGCTAACTAAGACGAGGGCCTTGTTTGGGCCAGGTTCCTGTGAGATTGTGGCATTAAGAGTTAAAGTCATCAGCTGCCAGCACAGTGCCTCCATTTCTAGTTCTGTCAACATTTATCTTCTTAATATAGACAACACAGCATTTAGGAATGTTGGGAACCTTGGTTATTCCAGTAATTAGCTATCTCAGTTTTCCTATGACACAGAATTGTTACTGTCAGTTAGAGACTGGGGTCAGGCAGTTCTAGTTTCTAGGCTCCTTATCCAAAGAATTGAAAACAGGGCTCATACAGATTCACAAGGAAGCAAGGTGGCTTGATGGAAGCAAAGCCATAGCCCAGATTGTTGAGGGAGGCACCATTAACGTTGACAGCTGGCCTTGTGACAGCACTCATTAGAATCAGGAGAAGGACCAGAAGGCCGCTTTCAAGGGTTAGTTCTCACCATTCATCCTGTGGACCCAGGGAATTGAACACAAGTCATCAGGTTTGGCAGCAAGCACCTTCACTCATCGAGCCATCTTGCCAGCCCTTTTCCTTCTTTTAACAGATGAAAATTTAAGATCTTCCCAGAGGTGCCTTGGGTGAGATTATAAATTGATAATATGAAAAAAAAAAAAAAACACCCATAACATTGAGTTACAGAGTTGAATAAGGGAGTTAAAAGTTTTGCTTGTAAATGAGGTTTGGAGATTCCTACCTTTTGCAGCTGGAAAAGTAGAGAAGCCATGTCCCCTTATGCCCCAAGATAACACCTTTGTGTTTAATGTTCCCACTGAAGCATCTCTATGGACAAGAAATAGTGTCTTTGTTCAAAACCCTCCCAGCCAACTGCTGTTGCTGTACTGCCGTTCTCCATGCTCCAGGCAACAGGCTTGGACCAGGCTTCCGGGTGAGAACATCTTTCCTCTACCCACACTTTGTTCCTCTTTCTACACTGCCTTATCTCCTCATCAAATTTAAAGCTTTTGAAAAGCTTGTAGAGTCAGACAAACATGTCCTGCTCCTTCTCACCCACTTCCCGGGTCTCTTCATGGGGTAGAAGAGGGAAATGGATGTGGTAAGACAGTTGGAGAGCACGTCTGACTTCAAAGCACCAAACCCAGGACGTTCTCTCATTTTGAGTTTGCATTATCTTGTAAATCTAAGGACTCACCTGTGGGTTTTCAAATACTGAAGGTGAGGGTGCTGGCAAATGCTTGCAAGCAATAGCTGACAGTCTTCAAGGCAGCTCCAATAGTCATCACAGAGATGCCAGCCAAAAGGGACCATGGGTAAGAACATCTGCAATGCACACAGATGCCCCCTGCTGAGCCAAGCACACATAGAAAACCAGCTCTGGAGTTTCATAAGCAAAGAAGCTGAGGCACTGGAGGGGTTGATAAACTCTCCCAGAGTGGGAAATTAGTTTTTGGATGGGTAGTTACCTTGCGGTGTCTATGTAGCTTGGGAAGACCTTGAATTCAGTTATCCTCCTGCCTCAGCTTTCTGAACGCCAAAATTACAAGTCTACAAGTCCATAATATTATTATGTGTTTGTCCCAAAGCCTTCAGTGATGTATTTTTTTTCCCCAGAGTGCCTTGGATTCTGCTTACTCAGTGACTCACACTACAGAATTGGAATCCTAATTCTATCAGAATAGAAACCGGACATTAACATTAGTCCATTTTTACCATGTGGTGAGATGTGGGGTCTCCACAGCAGACCTGGCTGCATGGTGACCGATGGCTAAGGGCAAGGAAATCTTGTTTGCCTAGGAAGCAGAAGAACTGGAGGTGCCACTGTCTTGAACACCTCTCTTTCCCTTTTCTGCCTTCTTCTCTTCATCTCTCCACCCACTCCTCTCTCTCTCTCTCTCTCTCTCTCTCTCTCTCTCTCTCTCTCTCTCTCTCTCTCTCCCTCTCCTTCTTCAACAAATCCAAATACCACAGTTAAAGGACTGGGGCTAGAATTTTCTTTTTGATTATTTTAATTGAAGTTCTATCGAGTGACTGACAGTTGCCAAAAGTCAGAGAATCATGTACTGGATCTGTGCTTCTGAACTTCAGAAATCCTTCCGTCCTGTGAAATGATACCTGTCAAGCCTCCTCCCCTGGGAGGCTGTGGTGGGAGGGGAGAAACCTGAGTAGGTGAGGCTAAGGGTCTGGACTTGCCCTTTTGAATCTGGAAACTATTGATGTGCTGAGTCGAACAGTCTTATTATCAGTGTACAATTTGCCAGTTATATACAGCCTAAGAAATCAGGCTGGAAACAGGAAGGCCATGAATCTGGACATCAGCATCTTGCTGGCAGATTTGACCTCTGTGGGAGATCTCTTCCAGAGGGAATCACTTAAAGACAAGAGTCTTCTGTGTTGAAAACACCCTCTGGAGTTTGAAAAGAGACGAGGCTGCTTTAAGAGAGAAACAGGAAGTAGTAACTAGAAGCCCGGCTGAATGCTAAGCCATCTGAATTGCTTGTGAAGTAGCAACAAAGTAGCAGCGTTTATTCTGAAATTCCGTGGGCGCCAGTCCGTCCTAGGCAACCCTCATCAAAGTGCTCATCCCGTGTCCAGCGATTTCTCAGAGCATCACGGTCGAGTAGAGCATGGCGGGGCAGCTTCGGCTTACGTCAGGGAAGGATGAAGATCATTTTCAACACCAGGGAGCAGTGGAGCTACTCGCGTTTAATTTTTTGCTCATCCTTACCATTTTAACAATCTGGTTATTTAAAAATCATCGATTCCGCTTCTTGCATGAGACCGGAGGGGCGATGTTGTATGGTGAGTGTGTAAATGGTGGGGTTGCTGTGAAACTTGTTGCCTGGGCGTAATTAGAGACTTGTGCTCAGATGGCAAAGTGCGGAAAGTGAGGGGAACATGCTGATTGAAGTGTCATTAGCTCAATGTGAGGTGCCGCAGTGTTATGAATGCTAAACCTCTTTCCAGAGGAGCGGCAGACATTCGCCTGGCCACAGAGCAGCTGTCAGAGCCGCGCTCAGAGGCAGCACATTATGCGAGTCGGTTGACAGCTGCAGTCCTTTGTCATGCAGGGAATCATGGAGCGCTAGTCGCTAGTCACGGTAGTAGGATGAGGTGGCAATGCAGTCAGCGCAGCTTCCACAGGCAGCCAGAGGAGCTGGGCAAAGTTAACTAAATGGCTTCAGACTGCATGGAGGAAATACCCTTTCAATTATTTTCAAGAAGAAATATTCGTAGAAACAGACCCCACCCTTGTAATGGGAATAATTGTGTCCAAATTCTTTTTTCATCCTATGAACACTGTTTTAGTTTCTGATAATAAAAAAGTGTTAAACCAAGAATTTCTTATGCAACATTTTCCACTACTTAGCTTGATTTGATATGGTCTTGTTTATAATACTTATTTGTATTCTCATACACCACACACACACACTCCTTCTATCCCCTCCCCTCAAGTCTCACTCTATAGACAAGGTTGGCCTGGAACTCATTAGACTGGCCTCACACTCACAGTGATCCTCCTGCCTCAGCCTCCTCGGTGCTGGAATAACAGGTATAAGCAAGAACACCGGATACTTTAAACCACAGGGAGAAAAAAAGGTGTTCATTTAAGGTTTACCCTCCCAAAGTGATGTTCTTTCTGTGCAAGTTACCATGGCATTCTTTCTTTTGGGGAAGTTTAATAAAATGTGATTATGTAGTCTATACAGACTAGCCTGAGTTTTCTAGTTTATTAAGGTGAGATGCAAGGCACCAGTACTGAGCTGCTACTGAGACAAATTGTCTCAGTACTAACTGACTTCACTCCCCTTATCCCACCTAGTAAAAAGTAACAGCTTTGAAAATAATGGGAACAGTCAGGGGGCTGCCAAAACGCATAGCAAAGAACATAGTTTTTTGACTTGCCCTCTTTTTGGAAGTTCCCAGAGCCTTTTATATGTCTGAGGGCAAGGGAAACAAGATGACGGCACCTTTTATGTGCTAAGCATGTGATGGACTGATGTTAACAAAGTATGGCTCTCAAGTGAAAGCATGAGATAGCCTATCCTTGACTAGACCCTGTGAGACACTTGAGCTATAGGACAGACATTTATGGCCATGCAGTGCAGTTTGTTTTCAGGCAGCCAGTTCAGAGCATGGCTAAGTTCCTTTGTACTGAAAGTCGTATAGCACAGAGCAAAACTTTTCAGGGTGGAAGAGATAGTCCAAAGAGAAGGTCACAGTGCTTTCAGAGGCCAAGCCCTAGACATGAGTCACTCTCCTTTTCTCCATAATCGATTCTCCAGGATCTTTCTCTGTCTTGGGTAATAAATAATCAAAAAGATGCAGGATGTAATCTGAGAAGCCAGAAACACTGTCATCCTAAGCATCAGATCAAAGGGCTGTGCACACTTTAGCAATACAACGCAGAGTTAAGATTAAGTCCTTATTTAAAGGAAAGATATCTCCACAGCCTTAAATATGCTTGAGTTATAAAGATTTTTTTTTAACCAATTTCCCTCTCTGTGGTAGGGATATTGTTTTATAAAAGTTGTTAGGGTTGGAGAGATGGTTCAGCCATTAAAGGCTAGGCTCACAACCAAAATAAAAGTTGTTAAACTTTGACTTAGATAATTCTTGATTAGATTTGGTTAATAGTTAGGCATGATGGTTGTCCCTAAGCTGAACAGTCAAGCAAGGTGGTCCTCCCCAAGCTGAACAGTCAAGCAAGGTGCTCCTCCCCAAGCTGAACAGTCAAGAAAGGTGGTCCTCCCCAAGCTGAACAGTCAAGAAAGGTGGTCCTCCCCCTTGTGTTTTCATACATTTCAAGCTGTTAATGGGGTTCTTGTTCATTTTCAAGGGTGAACTCTGAAAATAATTCATCAGGATGGCCCCCACAGATTTCTTCTAGAATAAGCATTTTTTTTTTCAAAATGCTATATTGAAGTGCTTAGTATAGACTTTCCGTCAGGGATGTAATGAAAGAGTCAAACTAAAGCCCAGGGAAAGAGGAACTCTAAGAAACATCTTTTACTAGTAAGAGGGAGAGAATCCCAAGTATTTAGTTTTTGTAAGTGAATATGAAATTCATACAGTTGAAAGTGATTTTAGAGAACATAGTCCTCGTTTTGCAGAGGAAGTGGGGCTTAGACAGAGGTCATGGCAGTAGTTGGTGCTGAGCTGGGGTCCAGCACATGTTCTAATTAGGGATGCTGAGACAGTAATAAGTAAATTCCTTCAGTGATATTCCAGGGAGTGTGTGTGTGTGAGAGAGAGAGAGAGCAGAGGGTGAGTGGATGGTGGGGAAATGAGGACGCTCCAAATACATGTTCCTGTTGTCATCTTTTAAGAATTGGCCGTCTAGTTTCTTTTCCAGGGGGTCTGACAAACTAAAATTCCAGGGTAAACCTTTCTCCGTCTGAAGAAGTAAGCCATTGTTTTTACAGTAGTCTGGCTAAAGGCATAATGAAGACCAAAGGAAAAGAAGACAAAAGACAGACTTTTTTTTTGTTTTCTGAAGACAGACACCTTAGAGTAGCCTGGGACAGCTCTCTCTATCCTGCTGTTAATCAATATGCTGACCATTAATGTTTGTTCTGGCTTTTAGTCCCATTTAAGTGATTATTACTGTTGCTTATTCTTTCCAGTCTTGCCACAAAGCACCTTGGATAGTTGCCTTTCTCTTTAGGCTCCTCAATGAGTTAGGTGACCAGCCCCTACCTCTCTGGCTGCCTCCTGCCGTGATCAACTGCTTGCACAAACCATTTGCCTTTATACTGAGAGCACTATTTTCTTCAGGCACCACAGTATCTGTATTCCCTCAGCCCAGTTCCCAACATGCCTCTCGGAGGGCATTCTGGTGACAAGTGTCCCTTAGAAGATGTAATAGACGCTGATACATTTAATCAGTGTACTTGGAAATCCAATTAAAAAAAAATTCTAGGGATCAGAGGCTTAGAAAATGAGCAGTTACAGAATAAACAAGGAGCGAGGTAACCACGTAGAATGTTCAACTGTTCCTTTCATAATTATTGTTAGAAACAATTTTCAAGTCGTTAACCTTAAAATATCATATGCAGGGTTATAAGGGCCAAGAAGTTTCCTCTGTGCTGATTGGAAATAAAACTGAAGATCTAAATACAAGTAATTGCTTATACAAAAAAAAAAAAAAAAAAAAAAAAAAAAAAAAAAAAAAAAAAAAAAAGGTCTTCTCTCACTATTATGGGTCATGAGTGCTTTTTATAAATTAGCAGTGTCATTGTAGAAATATTTTTGCTTCGCCAGGCACAGTAAAGGGCAATTGTCGCTCATGACTTCCTATGGCTCCGGTTATTTCAAAATGGAAGAATAAGCAACCGTCATAATCATTTAAACGGGACTAAAAGCCAGAATGAGCATTAATGGTCAAAATATTGATTGGCAGCAGCTGGGACACTTAGTGCTGCTGAATTCGAGGCCTAGATTCATCTCCTCAGTGCTCATAACAGAACACTTGCTCCCTGGTCCCTGATAGCATTTAGAAGTCCATTTTATCTCCCTGGAGGTTGTCACTTCTTAGAGGACAATTGTAATGGCATACCTTTGAGGGCTGGGATTTAAGATTAAGGAGAGAACAATTTAAACATCTTAAAGCTCTACCTTTCATTTGTTACCATCATCCAGTCTAGAGACTGCCCTGAATTCATGCAGAAATTTCTTCATCACTTAGTAGGGACCAAAGAAATCCCAACCTTCTATAGCTTGACTTTTGAGCTTAGCCAAAGTTTTGTCACATTCAAATGTTTTCTGATCCTTTAAGCATATTCTTACTTAAGTTTAATAGAGCAAATTAATTTAATCAACAGCTAGATTTTCCCCCGCCCCCCAGGTTTAAAGAAACTATAGTTACAGAAACATGTTTCCCCAAATCTTGTGGAGGTATTGATTTCATCTCAGCCTTTCTCAGAGGTTCTCAGCTGAAAATGAATTGCTGGACATAATGTGTCTCCACTTTTTTGGTCCAGTTTTGCTCTAGCCCAGCTCAGCCTGCATCCCTCACTGACAGTCAGACCTCCAGGAGAAGCTCTTCACCACTGCCCACCTGTACCTGCCTGAGCTCTCCTTCTTAGGCATGTTATCTGTTGAAACCTGGCAAACTCTGTAGAGAAAGCCCCAATTAAGGCTAATAATTCATTTTTTTCTGAGGTAGCGGGATGTGTTGCTCTACTCCAGGGCTTAATTTCTGGTGTGAGTTTTCTCATCTGTGAAATGGGCAGGAAATAAACTTCTTAATAGCTTCAACACTTCTCCCAAATCCAAGCCAAGAGAGACTTCAGTCAGACATATTGGAGCTACTCTTCTTAAACCCAGTCGCTTTCTACTGGGAATCAAATAGGTAATAATGAAATCCAGTCATTTCTCCTGACACGGTTTTATTTACCATTGGCTCACCACTCTTGGTTTGTTTTGATTCTAATTGGGTGCTCCATAAATCTCACCGATATCCTACTGAAAGAGTGAGCCAATGAAGTGACTTCAGATTATCTGGGGAAGGCTATGTGCATCCCCAAAGGTTCCTTTCTCACCAACCCAGACTGGCTCTGCCTTAACCTGGAGGATCTCTAGGAAGGGTAGTTAGGTTCTAGAGTTCAATATACTCGATTTGTTCTCAATTGCATTACAAAAAGCTTGATTTAGGAACTTTGGAGATCTGCCCAAGTTTTTTCACACTGTATGGTGTTGCTTAATTAAATAAGTGGAAGAATTGAATCAAGGGTATTTCTTCCTACCTCAGATGTTACGTTGGGGCATGTCAATACACACCTGTAATTCTAGCTCTTGGGAGGCAGAGGCAGGAGGATCAACATAAGTTTCATTTCACATCTCCCTGATTTGCGTAGTAAATTATTGGCCAGTGAAGGCTACACAGTACGGCTCTGTTACAAAAAACCAAAGAGGGGAAAGATGTTTTTTTAGTAAAATTACCTCTGCATTCTAAATCAGCTCATGTACCGTACTGGGGTTCTGAACCTTTAGATTTGTATGGCTCTGGCCTGGCTGACCCGGTGCCTCTTCATTGCTCCTCTCTGAAGGGTCAGACCTGAAGTGTTACTGATGGCACACATCAAGAGAAGGGCTTATGACTCAAAGTATTTATGAGCTATTATCTAGAGTCTAATTGAATTAAATTCATATGAGTAGTGACAGGAAATATTAATATATGTTATCTTAAAAAGTAGATATATAATAAAAAACAAGCTAACACAAATAACATGTATAATGCAAAAATTAGACTTTAAACATATTAACCAGTTTAGTCCTTACAACAGTCATTTTTCAGATAGGGAAAATGGAACAACAGAGAATCAAGTAACTTTCCCAATGTCACACAAGTGCTAGTGGCCAGATGTGAGATTCAAAGCTTGCCAGTTTGGGTCTATGTGGTTTCTTGGTAATGTAAGTGCTTGTGCACACACACACACACACACACACACACACACACACACACACACACGTGAATAGAGAAGAAATTATTGCTTTCATGCTACAGATAAGGAATTTAATATTCAGAAACACAAAGTAACTGGTAACTGCTGGGGAAGGAAACTGCTTCAGACTCAGGACACCTGTGCTAACTCCATCAGCCTTAAGCATTCACTCTAGAATGTCTGCTATTGTTTAGCAAGGGTTTGTTCTGTTCCTGGCAATGGTACCTGTGCTGAACAGTTTTATGCTAAGTTGACACAAGCTAAAGTCTTCTGAGAGGAAGAAACCTCAATTTAAGATTAAGTTGTAGGCAAGCCTGCAGGTCATTATCTTAATTAGTGTCTGATGGGAAGGGCTCAGCCTTTTGTGGTGGTGCCATCCCTGTATTAGTTGGTCCTCAGTTCCATAAGAAAGTAGGCTGAGCAAGCTGTGCTTTAAAAGCCAGTAAGCAGCCGCACTGCATGCCCTCTGCATCAGCATCTGCCTCCAGGTTCCTGCCCTGTTCAAATTCCTATCCTGGCTTCCTTCAATGATGAGCAACAATATGGAATATAAGCCAAATAAAGCCAAAACTCCCAAGTTACTTTGGTCACGGTCTTTCATCACAGAAATAAAAACCCTAATTAAGACAGTACCTTTGGAAATTTACAAAATTCAAAGAGCGAATTAGAAAATGTACACATTGCTGCACAGGGTTGGTGGGAACACTTTTCAAAGTCTGTGGTCTCAGATTTGGGTCACCCTTGTGCTCTTATCAGAGTATCCCCAGTTAGTGGAGAACTGTTGTTGGCAGGGGCAGTTTGTTTTTGTTCTTACTTGCAGCTCCAGAAATGGTAGTGTCTGAACAAAAAGCCCAATGTAACCCAGAGAAAGCAATACTGTGGCTTCCCATTCATGTAGCTGGACCTGAAGTATCCCTGGGAGAGTGGCAAGACTGCCTGGAAACACCCACCCACACCTTGGGGAAGCTACCTTGCTGGTTGCCTCATTTGGTTTCAAATACCCATGGATGTCAGAATGTGTATGGTGGATGCTTTACAGAGCTTGAGAAAGGAGATTGGACTTATATGACTTATAAAAAGGAGTCAGAACTTTTCTTCATATGCGAGTTTGACTGAATTTAATTTTAAAATAGTCTGGAAGGTGGTAACTTTTATCTCTGGGGTCTCAAAACCCAAAAAGCATCCTGGTGAATCTGACACAGTTGATCCTGATTCAGTTTGAAGGCTGTAGTCTTAATGCTATTGGCTATTGGAGGGAAATACTGTCTCTACTGTCTTACGTATAGTGCTTCTAACAGCCGGAATCATGTCATCAGCTAAAGATCAGTGATCAAAAGCAGGTGGCTGGGATCAAAACCACTGCCATAGCCCAGCTGCGTGTGTCTACAGCCTTCTAGATGGCATCCATGTCTTCACACTGTCTTATGCTTCACTAGGGAAGGAATTCAACAGGCAGTTGCTGGTTTTGTTTCCTACCGTCTTCCCCACCCCATTAGGGTGAAAACCATTTCCCTTGTGGGGAGCCACTTTTACTGTCTACATTATTCTACTAGTGGGGAAATAATAGATTGTTTTGTGTAAAACTATAAAGTAAGAACCCGTTGTATAGCCAATATATACCTAGTTAGGTCCTCTTATCGACAGTTATGCTGATGGCCTCTAAGGATAATGACAAGCATATTGGCTATATAAAAAAAGCTGGTGCCTGAAGTAGTTTCCAGAGAAAAATAATTTATGGTACATGTCAGAAATCTCAGAGCCCAAGCTGGGTGGTAGTGATACACACCTTTAATTCTATCACTCAGGAGGCAGAAGCAGGTAGATCTCTGTGAGTTTAAGGCAAGCCTGATACACAGAGTGAGTTCCAGGATATCCAGAACTACAAAAAGAAACTCTATCTCACCCCTTAAACACACACTCCCAAAACCCCAGAAATGTGAATGTTGTATTGCAGGCATGTATGTATATACATGTACATGGCATCTTGAATGTTACCTAATGTGTACCAAGGATGGATGATGGTAAATATGAGGTAGCTTACACTGGAGAGAATATGATAGCTGGACCTCTGATATTTTCCATGAGCCTCTTTCACACAATGATAACTATTTTGGAGTTGTCCCAAGGTGGGCAGCTTCATGGATGGCTTTCTATCTGGGTGCATGTGGGGGCTGCTCAGGCTGGCAGATGCCCCATTCTAATACCGACATCATTATAAAACTGTTTTCTCCACCAGGGTAAGCCATAGTGAGCAACATGAGGCAATAAATTGTGTCCCTTTTAGCAACACCCACACTCTCTGCACTCTGCTTTCAAATTTAGAAGGTTGGTGGGAGGGCAGGGAAAGAAACAAAAGCCTTAAATAACAGAAAGTATTATATATATATATATATATATGTGTGTGTGTGTGTGTGTGTGTGTGTGTATGTATGTGTATATGTATATTATGTATATATATGTATATATATGTGTGTATATATATGTAGATGTGTATGTATATGTGTATGTGTATACATATATATGTAAAGTTTCCATTTTGTTCCTGAATAATCTCAGGGCTAAAATTAAATTACTGAACCAGAACTTGTTGGGAAATGCATTTGGACTTTGATATCCAAATCTTTTTCATCTCTTTAAACCACTATACATACCAGAACGCTGATAAGTCAAAAACAAAATGCTATCATTTAAGAAGTTAACCGTATCAGAGATACAGTTTAGCTCCAGTGTCTGTAAATGTCCTCTGCTAGCTTTCTTCGACTGTCACCTTCTTTCCTGTATTATTGACCTCACTGGTCACCCCCACACACTCCCCCTTCCCCCCGGCTGCCTAATTGCCCAATCCTTACTGTGCTGTCTGGTGTGTTTCTCCCTGATGGCTGTGTGTCTCCTCTTCTTCTCAGACTGACCTCTTGCACATCTTTAAACATCTCTGAGACGCTCCCTCCAGTGCTATGAGGATAGGGCTAGTGGTGCTTCCTTTAGATTCCCTGAGTTTCGGCACAGTTTTTAAAAATAGAGTTTTAAAATGTTTTCAAAGGCTGGGCATGCATGTCAGTATCAGTGCTTGCCTGGCACGTACAGGACCTGGGTTCTATTCAACAAGTGACAGAAAGCTTGACCCCTGAACCTGCCCACCCCCCATAGACACTTCTCTGTTTTCCTGTCTCTTCTTCTAGAAAGCTCCCTGTCAAGGGTCCCTTCACATGCCGTTGGCTGAGCTGAGGTAACATAAATGCTCCAGAGCCAGTTGTCAGCAAAGGGAAAAAAGGAGGTGCCTGGAGCTGAGGATGAAGTCAGTTTACCTGAAGCACATGGCTATGTGAGGAGAGATAGGCAGCAAACAAAGAAGAAAACCAAACAACAGAAAACCAGGGATCTTCTATGTGTGGTATATATACCAGCAATATCAGCTCCTGGTGAGGTGCTGGCAAGCAGGACATGAGCTTGAGACCCTGTCACAAAAGAAACAAATAGAAGTTTGTTAAGTGAAGGGTCAAAGAGAATGATAGCAAAGATAGTTCTAGCGGACATCTCATAGGTAGAGATGCTTAGGGATTCACCTACTTGGTTTAGAGAAGGGGGCAGTGTCATTGCTCAACACACGGATGATCAGCTCCAGCACCCAGCTGTCCTGCAGTCTCCATGTATTAGTTATATGTGTGTGTGGCTTTCAGGTTCTTATAAACCCTAAGTAGCACTTGAATGAATGCTGTACAGTAATTCATAAAACTCACACCCATAGCTGGGCTGGCTGTGCCCTTCATCTCCAGGGAACCATCATTCCTACAAAAGGAAGTCACAAGGGAACTGGAGCTGTGCTTTGCCCTGCTGTGGGGCACTATGTGTGACCACAAAAACACAGACTAGACTGGGATAGGTCTGTACTTTAAAGACCATTAACCATCGGCTGCCATTTATGATTTTTTTAAAAATATTAAGGCCTTGTCCATATTTCTCTACCCAAAGTCCTGCTAGTGAAATGTTTCTGTACCGTATTGAATATCTGTCAGTAAGATTCAAGAGACTGAGCTGTGAAATGAGGTTTATAGTGAGACGGTTATAGTACCTTATTCTTAGAGGATATTAGCCTGCCAGCATTCCAACGAAGGAAAAGGCCAGTTGGCTGCTGGAGTGTTCTAAAGTTTCTCCGGATAAGAACATTTTACACTCATTTCTTTCTGGCTCACGCGAGCTTCAGAACATCTTACATGTCTGTGACAGGCTAATAGGATCAAGTGGCTAATGAGATAAGAGAGAATCTAGATGTCAGGGCTGCTGTTTCTGAATGCTCCTTGGCGGGAGTATCCCTGAAGCTCTTTGCTCTTTCTGTCCTCCTCTCTTTGTCATAGAGTCTCATGTAGCCTGGTCTTACCTTGAACTCCAGCATCTCTCAATGCCTCCATCCCTCAAGTGCTGGGGACTATACATCACTACCTCTTTGCTCTTTCATGCTCTGACATGGTATAGCTGCCTGCCAGACATCTGCTGGATGACTGTTATATAGAAAGCCATTAAGGACAGGAACATCACAGCATTTGTTGAGGTCCCCTTTCTCTATGACACTTTAAAATCCTTGTGACGGGTGAACTACGTAGCAGACCCCTTTCCTCCTGTCTTCAAGGGAGTTTGCACCCTGGAAATAATCCAACTACAACTCTGCCTAAACTGTTTGTCTTTTCTGGAGGAAAGGAGATGAATCATAGCACAGAGCCTCTGTCTTAAACGGTTTCATTGAGTATTAGAGGTCTGCAAAGCGGCACTGAACAATGTGGGGTGTCATACGACTGGCTCCTGATACTGTGTGGCTCACACTGTGTGAGCTGTAGTCAGGTGGGTGAGACCTGTGTACAGGGGCTCTGATAGAGCATATGTCTGCCCAAGGTGAGACCCAAAGACCTTTTTCAGGTACTGGCTGCTTTGAGAGTACATCTCTGTAAGGGGCTTGTGTAGAGCTGAGGAAAGTCAAGATTCTTATTCCTACCCTAGGGGCTCAGACATTCAGGCTTGACAAAGCACTCATACTTCTTAATTATAGATTGTCTGTGAAGGAAATGCCAAGTCCTCTCAAAGAAGTGGATCTCAGAGATGACCTCTGAGTGAGTGCTGGGACAGACCTAGGTTGCAGGTGGTCACTTACTGAGGCAAGATAGCTTCTTTGCTAGTCTGATTTTCTTGTTTTTCAATGGAAGTTGTGCTTTTGTGTTCTGCTGCCAAGGTGGCCAGTCTTCTATTTATCTGTGATAAGACGATGGGCACTTTTCTTAGGTCTTTGTGTATATGAAAACAGTCCCTTCTGCTCAGACTCTTCTTTCTCTTGCAGTCTGTCTGTTTCTCTCATCCACACCCATGAGGTCTTGCCAGCACAGCATGTATGACAGCTCGCCACTCCATCTTTATATCAGCATCTGCCCAACACAGAGTTTGCCTGTGAAAAATTGTGGGAGGCTCTATGGGAGTGCCTAGCCTCTGACAAACAAGGACTGTCCAGCTGCTGTTTCTACAGCCTGGGTGTGCTAGCCATGATGGCTCTGCAAACTGCCAAGATTTGATTTCTTCCAACACTTGGGGTTTGGAGCAAACTAGGGCCAGAACCTTTTGGCTCATATGTTAACTTGGCTCCTATAAAAAGGAAGTGCTGGAAGAGATTAATCATAGAAAATAATTTACTATGGGAAGCTTCTTTGAGGGAAAATGGGGAGGGAGATGAGAACTTCAGAATAACTGTCTGTCTTTGATATTAGCCAGCATTTATGGAGGAAGGAAAGAAAGGTTGTACAGAGGACTGTTAGCATTACATTTCAATTCTAAGAAAGGTTTGGAAAAGTTATGGGGAGATTATACCCATGATTGCTTTCAGAGTGGTCCCCAGCTCTTTGCCTTAGTAAACCCACTGAGCACAGACATTGGATGGAATACCTCTGCATGGATGTGCTGATAGATCATGGGGTGCAGGAACTAAGGCCGTGCCAACTGCCATCTTCTCAGAGCTGCGTTTTCATGGGTAATATGTCTCTTTCTGTCTGCAAATGTATCCTTCATTCAGGGTGTTTCTTCTTCAATTCTGAGACCCAAGCCAGTACAAGACCAGGCAAGACCACTCAATTTTTGAGGCCTTATGTGACCTTAACCATACCAACGAGCATCTGTTTGCTGTTAAGGCAAGGACTTACTTTCTGTACTTGGGAAATATCACTGAGCAGACACTTCTTGTTCACGTCTTGTTACCTCATTGAGAGCATTTTTCAAAGCTAAGTAGCTAACCTGCTGGGAGTTGGAAATGACATTAATTTAGGTTCTATTCATTTAGACCCCTGCAGGGTCTGTCTTGTGTTTCTTTTAATTTTGTGTCCTACTTGAGTAAAGAGAGAAATAATAGGACTGTAGTTCATGACATCAGTTGACTCGATTTTAGGACATTAGTGGACAGAGTGATGTCCTTCTATACCTAAGAGCGTGAGGTGTGAGTGAGGTACCCGCTGCACTCTTCTAGGTGGTTTCATTATAAGCATTCAGCACTGTGCCTGGAAGGTTCCCACTGTTCTGTGGCAGACCATATACTCAATGAAGACAGTGTGCCTATACGACCTTTCATTACTGCACTGACATAGCGGAGAATACACTGAAAGATTGATTTGAGTTGTAGAGACTTCAGCCTATGGCTGCTTGATCCCCTCTCTGTGGTCTGAGGTGATAAAGATCATAGAAGTAGGGGCCCACTGCCTAGAAGTGCTTACATCTCAGCAGAAACAGAGAGAGTTAGGGTGGAGCTGGGACACGGTATCGTTTTTTTGTAAATGCCCCCAGTGACCTTGATCTAATCATGCCTCAATAATTCAACCCAGCAACTAAGGGCAGACTTTTAATATGTGGACCTGTTTAGGAGACCCTTTATGTCTAAACCATAACATTTAAGTGTCTTTTCTTGTTCACAAGGATTGTGTGCAATATTTTTTTTTATTATGGAAGTGTAGATTAAACTGAACTAAGCATGAGATTTAAAAAGAAATTCTTCAAAGAAATTTGTTAATTTGATTTTTTTCCTATTCTTCGTTCTAATCAGCTCTCCACAAGTGAAAATTCTTACAGGAAATCCAATTATTTTACTTTCTTGCCTACAAACTTTTACTAGTTCTCATCACCACTGAACTGAAAGATCCAAGTTTCTTAGCATTTCAGAGGTGCCCTTTGATCTCTTCCTCCTCTTCTTCCTCTTCCTCCTCCTCCTCCTCCTCCTCATTTCCTTCTCTTTCTCCACCTCCTTCTTCTCCTCCTCCTCCTCCTCCTCCTCATTTCCTTCTCTTTCTCCACCTCCTCCTTCTCCACCTCCTCCTCATCCTCTCTCTCCTTCATTCCTACCCTCCGTTCTTTTTCTCCTCCTCTCCTCTACCTCACATATTCTCTTTCTATACCACTGTCAGATCTCCTAAGTCCTTTTGTATTGATACATTGGCCGAAGGTTATTACTAAATATGGTGACCACAGAAACACCAACATATAGAATAGAAGTTGTCACACATAGCAGCCCAATGCAGCTGCCCCTGGCTGATAGATGTCCCCCTACTCCTGATTTCTCAGGGACCCAGGCTCCATCTGACCAGTTTATCTTTGGAGCCTTTAATTTCCCCCCATTCAGCCAATAAAGGAAAGAACGAAGAGAGAGAATTCACTAGATTATCCTCCGCCCCAACCTAGAAGTGAAACATATCATTTTTGCTTACATGTTATTGAAGTGCTCTGGCCAGCGATATGGCAGCTAAGAGAGTCTGTGGCTGAGCAGACACCTCCCACTTTCAGTTGTAGTATAGAGAGAGTTTCAATCCAGATACACTTTCCACTGACTGTGATTCCCACTGCTACCCAGATGTGCAGCCCATATCCTGCTCATTGTCTGAGTGCTCACCAAGATAAAGACTCATGTGAGCCTTCAGCTTTTCCTCCAGCTTTGCATTGTCCAGTGCTTGTCTCTATAACTGCATGCTTCCCAGCTGCCATCGCACGTGGCATGCTGGGTTAGGATTCTCTGCATATGAATCCTCAGCTTAAACAAACTCAAGCTCATCCAGTCCTGAAACTATATTTTTATCTTAGACCTATAGATACGTGAAATCAAATATTTAACGCAAAATATCTCACAAAAAAATAAAATGTTGAGCTGGTTAAGATGGTGCGTGCATGTAATCACAGCATTTAACAGATAGAGGCAGGAGGATCAGGAATTCTAGGCTACCCCTGGGCTACATAGTGAGATTGATGCCAGCCTGAACTTCATGTGACTCTGTTTCAAAAAAAAATTAAAAAATGAAACAACAAAAACCAAAAAAATAAAAAGAAGAAGAGAAATGTTACCAGATTATAAAATTTACGAGAAAGAGATAAAATCTCTGAAAATAGAGGTTCAAAGAGTAAAGTTAGATTATTTCTTCCAAAACACATACGTGAGCCCATATTTTGAATCAAGGGCTGTTTTGAGTCTCTTACGCCCTTTTCTCCCCTGTTGTTAATAGATCCATATTAAAACTGTCTATAGTGATCTTACACCCATGACTGTCCTAATATATTTTAGAAACTTAGAAGTCAAGAATTGATCTTATATAAAGGGGCTGTGTCATGAGGATACATGCAACTAAAGGCAAATAAAATTTTAACTGGGAATTGTTTGAAAGGTTAAGAAAAGGTACCTTGGTGCCTGGCAAGAAGTATAGAATTTGGTAGCTGGAGTGGAAGCTGCTTGATCCAGTGGCTTCTTGATGTTATTACAGAGCTAAACTCATCTTTACCTTGGACCTGCATCATTGGACCAAATTCCCTTCTAGTTGGTCCCCAATACTGACCATTAAATTTGGAGAGGCTATTGCTATGTCATACCTCAGGAAGAGAACAAGGCCACCTCTCCCCCTGGGTCTGAGATATAAGTTAATTCTGTCAGTGTGAAGGGGCTTTATGTGGTGCCATTTTCTGAGTAGCAGTTTATTCTATGTTGACCACCGAGCAAAGGTTCTCTTGAATACTATGAATGGATAGGAGAGGTAGGTAAGGGAGAAGAAAACAAACATGAAAAATATATTCTAAGTATCCAGTCAATAATGTCCAAGAAATGGCCCTGTGTATTCTCATGTCACTTCTATAGGTTCCAAATCAAATGTTTGATTCAGTCAATTATTGGAGATGTAGAATGCTTTCTTCTGGTACAATCATGTGTTCTTCATTTTAGGTCTCATAATGGGATTGATTCTGCGGTATGCCACAGCACCAACTGATATTGATAGTGGAACTGTCTACAATTGTGGGAAGTTGTCCTTCAGCCCATCAACTCTTCTAGTCAACATCACTGACCAAGTTTATGAATATAAGTACCAGAGAGAAATCAACCAGCATAACATCAGCCCCCACCAAGGCAACGCTATACTGGAGAAGGTAAGGGCCCTGTTAGCTCAGGCAGCTTTGTCTTCCATAACTGATGGTATCACTTATAAGCTTCTTTACCTAGGTATACATCTAAACACCATTTGCTTTCACATTGTAGCATTGGGTCATTTAATTGACTATGTAAACCCAGCTGTCAATATTTTTCATAACATTTGGGCAATGATTTTAATACAATTTTCCAGCAAGCCAGAGCTGTATTTACTTTCTATTGAAGATAAAATCTTTCAGCCAGTTTTCCTTTCTTGAGATGTATCCCATTGCGTATGTGTGTGCCTTTAGTGTTGCTGTACCTGTTACCTGCTAGTTATTTGCTTCAAATCTCCCCAAGCCAAGGAGGAAACAGAGGAATGAGAGTTCTTCCATTTGTCAACTTTTCTCTAAGATGGCTTCTGGCTGTCAATAAAAGGCACAGCCTTCTGACTGTTTAAAACACACTACCCCACAGTTCACCTGAGAGAGCTTCACCATGGAGGCTTAGCTAAGGAATTTAGGTTAAAAATTTGCAAAATGATTCATATTTTAAAAACTAATTTCAGGCTTGGATGTAGTTCAGTGATAAAATGTAGTTCACTTGTCTGGGGTGTGTCAAGCTCTGGGCTTGATTCCCAGTAACACACACACACACACACACACACACACACACACACACACTCACGGGGGGGAGGAAGGGAGGAAGGGGGGAGGAAGAGAAGGGGAGGGAGAGAGAGAGAGAGAAAGAGAGAGAGAGAGAGAGAGAGAGAGAGAGAGAGAGAGAGAGAGAGAGAGAGACTGAAACGTAGTACTACACACTTGTGAACAGCTCAACTACTTTGGCCACTAATAAGAGAGCATCCTCCCATCCTAAGCACTCAGCATGAAAAGTCAGGTGTCATTTTCAACCTGTGTATTGAACATCGTCTTAGAAATGGTGAGTTCCTGTTAACGATGAACACATGTGGTAGAAGCCAGACCCTTGCAAGAAATATTTAAGAGCCTTTGGGTGAGAGGTGAGCACTCTCTGATAGGATGGTAATACACTCTTATTGCTTTTATCCTATACAGACTTGATTTTCTTATTAAAACATATTGCCAAGACATGGGACCTTTAGTCCCAGCACTTGGAGACAGAGGTTGATAGATTTCTGAGTTCAGCTTGGTCTACAAAGTGAGTTCCAGGACTGCCAGGACTATACAAAGAAATGCTCCAAAAACCAAAACCAAAACAGCAGCAGCAGCAGCAGTAGCAGCAGCAGCAGCAGCAGCAGCACCACCACCACCACCACCAAAATAAACATTTCAGAAGGATGACTCAGTGATTAAGAGACTACTCCTCTTCCAAGGACCCATATTTGATTCCCATTTGTGAGATGGCTCCCAAATGCCTATAACCCCAACATCAGAAACCCAGACACTCTTCTGCATCTATGGCACATGCATACATGCACACATTTCCCCCCCAGTTTTCAGAGGTTACAAGAACTAGCAGAGGGATTTTGTTGTCTATCTCTCCTTTTTCAATATGACTGATTTACAGCCTTTTTTCTTCATTGTCTTCTGCTAGTATATTTCTAGATTAATTATGTGAAAGGATTTCTTAGGGCTCAGCAAAGTCAAATTATAATATTAAGCCAAATCACACTTAGCTAGAATAAATTTGAGATTAGATTTGAGTACACAGCAAGGAAGTTAAATAATACACATATGTAATATATGGAGCCACTGCCAGGTTTTATGTTTCCTTTTAATTTTTTAAAATTTTTTAAAATTGGATATTTTATTTATTTATAATACAGATGTTACCTCCTTTCCTCATTTCCCTTCCCTAGAACCCCCTAGCCCATCCCCCCTCTTCCTTTATGCTTTTATACCATTTTGATTACATGCATGTATTAAGTTCAGTTCTAAGTTGAGGGTCTAGCAATACAATAGATGCAAATAGTTGAGGAACAAGCAATACAATAAACAAAAATAGTCAAAGAAGAAGCAAGGCACTAAACCCAGTTACGTGAACACTCCCGTGATCACAGTTTCTAAAGGCTTATCAGGATGACCAAAGTATCTGAGCCTACTTCCCTATCCTAGCCCAAGGTCATTTTCATATCTGAAGCCTACTTCCTTGTTCTAGCCTAAAATTAGATTCCTGTCTGAAATTACTTCTTTGTTCTAGCCCAATATTTAGATTTCTGCCTGAGATGACTTCTTTGTTGTAGTCTACGATTTAGATTCCTACCTGAAATTACTTCTTTGTTCTAGTCTAATGTCAGATTCCTACTTAAAGCCTACTTCCTTGTCCTTGCCCAATGTCATATTCCTGCCAAGCAGCTCATTTCCTTGTCCTTGGCCCATGTCAACTTCTTGCCAAGCAGCCCCAAAGGCTCTCCACCTCTTCCCCCTTTTTATTTCGTTAACAAGACTGAGCCTGTCTTAGGTCGTTCTGACAAGAATGCCTTCCTTATCTGTCTTGGAATATGCATTATCAAAGGCAATGCACTTATGTCTTAGGTTGGTAAGGCTCTGTGCAGAATCTTACCCATCCTTGGCTTGCCAGCCTGTTAATTTAATAACTCTGTCTGGGCGTCCATTTTCAGGTTTAAGCCATGTACTTTGGCTGCCAACATGTTGATGTTATTAAAGATAAGCTTTAACATGATGGGCAGGAATAAAAAGTATTCCCAGGACAAGAAGGGCTAGCCTGATCAAGCTATATATGCCATTCCTGAGGTTTGACCCAAATGGAAATACTGAGCCCAGGCCATGAATAATTTTATCGGCATTATCTACAGCATTGAAGGTCAACAGAGCAGCATTCTTTAAATTCATAATCTCACTATGCAAAGTTAACACACCCAGAGAGGTGTTAGGATTATGCCAAATACCCTACAGGTGTCTTTAAACTTTTTTCTAGTTATAATGACAATCATTGTGAATTTCAAATGTGATACTACTCCAATAATATATGTCATGACACTTGGAGTGAACCTCCTTCAGATAATTTGAATGGGTTATAGAGCAATAATATATGTCATGACACTTGAACCCTGAACCTCCTTCAGATAATTTGAATGGGTTATAGAGCATCATTTGTTGTTCCAGATACCTATATAAATCCTTTTGTATACTCAATACATTACTAACATTTTTTTGCTAGATGGTTAACAAAAATAGTTGTGTTAACTCCTTGTATCAATGCTATTACAGCAGCAGTGGTGCTAGCAATTAATGGAATTAAAGCTGTTATACCAGCAATAATCAAGCCTGCTACCCTCTTGCTTCTGCTTAAAGCCTAACTCATTTCTTCCAGCACTTTCAACCTTTTTTCAAAGAATCAAGTTTTTCTAATACTCAGGGCAGTGAGACAAAAGCTGGTTGATAGACCCCTGTAACAGACATGCCAGGTTTCAACACACTAACATAATTGGAAATTATACAGTCAATGCAACTTACAATAAATACTGTAGAAGAGACCAAACCAATTTTAGCTTGACAATTAAAAGAGCCTTAAAACATGCACTAACCCTTGTTTGAAATCCAGATCCTGTCCCAACATTATCTCTTGCTATCCTAACATCATAACGAGCTACAGCTAGCTTCCAAATATGTCTCTGACAAAGTCCAGATCTAGGCTTCTAAAAGTAGACGGTTATTTCCCATATTGGATTGATTTCTAAACCAGTACATGATTGAGTCCTAATAGCTGGTCACCTTTAAGAAGAATACAAGAGACATAATTTCTCTTTTCAATTCTCTATCCCAGAAGGTCTAAAAACTTGAGGCAAGGTAGCTTGTTCCATCTGGGATATAGTCAAGCAAAGGTGGGTCAGGAACATATGTCCAATACAGCTCCCCAGTCACCCTCCTCAGGGAAATCAGCAAGCTCACAGGTCGGTATCATTCTTTGTCTCAGCAACAGTAGGTCTCACCAATCTTTTTAAAGTTCCACGGGCCTCTTCCATAATATCTTGTCCTTGAGGATTATATAAAAATCCCCATAATAAATTGTTGACAAAAGTCTCCACTGCTCAACTACAATTGCCAGACCCACTATCTATTTTTTATTGGATATTTTATTTATTTACCTTTCAATGTTATCTTCTCTTCCATCCCCCCCAAACCCTTTATCCCACCCCCTCTCCTCCTATTTCTATGAGGGTGAACTCCAACCATCCTCACATTTCTGCCTCCCTGCTCTCAAATTCTCCAACATGAGAGAATCCAAACTTATTTTTTTTTTTGGAGGGCACCAAGGCCCTCCACTTTCACTGATGCCAGGCAAGGCCACCCTCAACTACCTATACAGGTGGAACCATGAGTCCCTCCCTTTGTGTTCTCAGGCTGGAAGTTTTAGAATGGCTATTCCAGCTTTTTTTTTTTTTTTTAACCATTTGCTTGAAAAATTGTTTTCCAGCCTTTTACTCTAAGGTAGAAACTATCTTTGTCACTGAGGTGGGTTTCCTATATACATCGAAATGCTGGGTCCTGTTTACCTATCCAGTCCTTTAGCCTATATCTTTTTATTGGGGAATTGAGTCTATTGAGGTTAAGAGATATTAAGGGGAAGAGATTGTTGCTTCCTGTTATTTTTGTTATTAGTGGTGGCATTGTTTGTGTGGCTATCTTCATAGAGATTTGTTAGAAGAGTATTACTTTCTTGCTCTTTCTAGGGTATAATTTCCCTCCTTGTATTGGAGCTTTCTCACTATTATCCTTTGTAATGCTGGGTTTGTGGAAAGATATTGTGTAAATTTGATTTTGTCTTGGAATATCTTGGTTTCTCCATCTATGGTAATTGAGAGTTTTGTTGGGTATAGTAGCCTGGGCTGGCATTTGTGTTTTCTTAGGGTCTGTATGACATCTGTCCAGCATCTTTTAGCTTTTATAGTATCTGGTGAGAAGTCTGGTGTAATTCTGATAGGCCTGCCTTTACTGTTACTTGGCCTTTCCCCCTTATTGCATTTAATATTCTTTCTTTGTTTTGTGCATTTGGTGTTTTGATTATTATGTGATGGGAGGTATTTCTTTTCTGGTCTAGTCTATTTGGCGTTCTATAGGCTTCTTGTATGTTTATGGGCATCTCATTCTTTAGGTTAGGGAAGTTTTCTTCTATAATTTTGTTGAAGATATTTATTGGCCTTTTAAGTTGGAAATCTTCACTCTCATCTATACCTATTATCCTTAGGTTTGGTCTTCTCGTTGTGTCCTGGATTTCCTGGATGTCTTGTGTTAAGAACTTTTTGCATTTTGCATTTTCTTTGACAGTTGTGTCAATATTTTCTATGGTTATCTTCTGCACCTGAGATTCTGTCTTCTATCTCTTGTATTCTGTTTGTGATGCTTGCATCTATGACTCCTGAATTCTTTTCTAGGTTTTCTATCTCCAGGGTAGTCTCCCTTTGAAATTTCTTTATTGTTTCTATTTCCATTTTTATGTCCTGGATAGTTTTGTTCAATTCCTTCACCTGTTTGGTTGTGTTCTCTTGTAATTCTTTAAGTGATTTTTGTGTTTCCTCTTTAAAGGCTTCTACCTGTTTACCTGTGTTCTCCTCAAATTCTTTGAGAGTGTTATTTATGTCCTTCTTAAAGTCCTTTATTATCATCATTAGAAGTGATTTTAAATCTGAATCTTGCTTTCCTGGTGATATGGGGGAATTCAGGACTTTCTAATGTGGGAGAACTAAGTTCTGATGATGCCAAGTACCCTGGGTTGCTGATGCTTATGTTCTTGAGCTTGCCTTTTGCCATCTGGATCTCTTTAGTGCTACCTGAGCTGTCTCTGGAGCTTGTCTGTCCTATTATCTTGGTTGTGTCAGAACAGTGTGGGGTGGATGTTGCTGCTGGGGTTAGAGCTGGAGCCCAAGATCTGCTCAGTGCTTGGGTGAAGATCAAAAGGAACCAGTACTCTGGGCCAGGAGTGAATTTCTGGGTCCCAGTGGGTCCCAGTTACTCCCTGTTTGGGGCGGGTGTTGCTGTCTTCTTACCTAAGATACTGCCCTGGTTAGAGCTCCTGGGAGCCCTGCTTCCTCTGGGTTTTGTGAGATTGGTTACAGGGTTGCCACCTGGGATCTACTCAGTCCTCGGGCCCAGGCCAGAAGATTGTTTTATGTTTCAAATGATCTCAGTCATATGATTCTCTTTATCCGTAGGGATGATAGAAAATTATTTATCAAAAATAATTTTATACAATGTGTTAGCAATACAGTATATTAATTTTAAAACACATTTCAGTTTTGTTTACTTACATTGAGTCAAGGTCTCCCCGTGTACCCTAATTTTCCAAAATCTCTCTATGTAGCCCAGGCTACCCTTGAATTCACAGTTCACCTTAGCCTTCCAAGTTCTACTAGGCTCCAGCATACCTGGGCAGTTTTAACTTTGGCATTTCTAAGATATAAATTATTTTTCTCCTTCTGTTCCCACCCAATTTTGTCTGTATTTCTACACAGCAGTACTCCAGACAGGTTGATTCTCCAAGGATGCCAGAATTACTTCTGTTGCCATAGCAATTTTGTTCTCTAACATGATTGCCTGTAAATACCTGGCCAAGAATTTTGGTGGTGTGCTCTGATATAGTAATTTCTTTATCAGCAGCCACAATCAAGTGCTTGCTGTTGAAAACATAGGTCAACAGATGAAAATATTTCTTTCAATGGTCAGATTATGGTCTGTGTTCCTAGGATGGTTTTAAATGCTGCATAGCTCAAACATCTACATACACTTCTAAGCCATGAAACCTTGAGTCAAGGTCAGTATGTAGCATTTCAAGAGCCTAGGGTTTGTAGTCAGTGATGCTGGGTCCAGGGCAAATATTCGCATCTCTCCTGGTGGAGAACAGGACATCTCCAAGAGTCCTTACTGTAATAGATGACTTTAAGGGGACTGGAATTTGCTCTTAAATAATTGGAATAATTACTTTATGTTTGTTGCTCATGTGATTATACAGGCAGACCGTACTAGGTATGTAGAAATGTATAGCTGTTGGCTTGGCTTCCATTTGTGTTCTCTACTGCATGCATCTGTTTATGTCAATCAGTGTCTTTCTGTTAGATGAAAAGAGACCCTCATAAAAGGATTCATTCATGGAAGTCTTATAAGGAAGTCACCTGGATCACATGGTTTGTCATTTCTCCTAGGATCATTTAAATTACTGTAGTCCCCAGCTTTCGTTTAAAGAAAAATATTTTAAAGGTTATCTATTTTATTCTCTGTGTTTTGCTTGCATGTTTGTGTGTACACTACATGAGTGCCTGGTGTGGCAGAAATCAGAAGGGGGTTGTATCCTCTGGAACTGGAGTTATTGATAGCTGTAAGCTGCCATATGGGTGCTAGGAACCTAACTGGGTCCTCTGTGAGAGCACCAGCTGCTTTTAACTATGGATCAATCTCTTCAGATCGCTACACTTTGTTTTAAAATGTTACATAAAAATATAAAATTGTACATATCAATGGGGTACCATGTGATGTTTTCATATATATATATATATATATATATATATATATATATATATATGCATAGTACACTTAAATAAAGCTAAACATTCCCATCATCTCAAATATTTACTATATCTTTCTGGCAGAAACAACCACAACCCTGTTTCTAGCTAATTAAACTGTACAGTAGGTATGTTATGGTTATCTGTAACTATCCTACTGAATGAGCCAAAGCACAACAAATATTCTTTTAAAAAACTTCTTGTTATTATCTTTAATTATGTGGATGTGAGTGTAAGTGCCCTTGGAAGTTAAAGGTCAGAGGTACTAGATGACCCTGAAGCTGGACTTACAGCTATGAGCTACCTGATGTGGATGCTAGGAATCAAACTTAGGTCTTTGGAAAGACCAGTGGTGCTCTTAAGTACTGAGCCACCCCCCAGCCCATGGAATTCTTAATCCTGTTTTACCTGTGGTGATCAGTGTTCATTGTCAGCTTCATAGTATTTGGAATCACCTAGCCTATGAGCATCTAGGCCAGTAGTTCTCAATTGTGGGTCCCGATCCCATTGGCAAACTTCTATCTCCAAAAATATTTCCACCACGATTCATAACAGCAGTAAAATTACAGTTCTGAAGTAGCAGCATGAAATACCGATCAAAGTAATTTTAGGCTGGCAGGGGTCGCCACAACATGAGGAACTGTATTAAAGTGATTCATATAACCACTGCTATATGCATACCCTGAGGGGTGATTTAATCCTTGGGTATGACTCTGAGGGGTTGATGACGTTAACTGAGGAGGAAAGATCCATCTTTCCTGGTTCTGGGTCCCAGATCATAGAAAAGGAGAGAAAGGCTACTGAACACCATACTGTTGGCTTCTTGACGGTGGACCCAGTGTGACCAGTTGCTCCTGCAGCCATTACATTCCCACTGTGATAGACTGTCACCTTGAACTGAAGCCAGAGCAAATCATTTCCCCTTTAAACTACTTTGTCTTAGTGTGCTCTATCATAGCCTCAAGAAGAGAAACTAAGCAGCTCTTGCTGATCGACCCCCTCCCCTGTGGCTCCCTATTGCCCTATGCTTTGAAGTTTTTGGTAGAGTCTGTTCTATCCTCTCCTCTCTGAGGTCAACTCTTACTCTTTTTTTTTTTTTTGGTTTTTTTCGAGACAGGGTTTCTCTGTGTAGCCCTTGCTGTCCTGGAACTCACTCTGTAGACCAGGCTAGCCTCGAACTCAGAAATCTGCCTGCCTCTGCCTCCCAAGTGCTGGGATTAAAGGCGTGCACCACCAACACCCGGCTAAAAACTCTTACCCTTAAGTGGAGAGACTGAGACACGTCTTTAGGATTGTTTATTTTAAGTTATATTTTATATAGAGAGCACCAGCTGATATGGCTCCTTGACACCTGCTGTGTCAAGGATTCAGGAAATCATCCTGAATTTGATAGAGTTGTGGTTTCCTGGATACTAAATGTTTTAAATTTTTAAATCAACCCCTTGTGTTAGTTGTGCATATGAAGATATAAAAATAACTAGTGCCTACAGAGATTGTACAATGGGCCAGACTCTGGTGCTGGTGAGAAGAAGCTACATCGAGACTAGCTTGATCCTGAGTCCCGACTGCTTATTGTACCACACACTGGCCAGCTCTCCAAAGAGCCCACAAAGAAGGGGCCGAGGCCCAACGAATTTCAGCTTCTCAGGCAGGAAGAGGTGGGCAGTTCTGGGAAGAGTTGAGGAGAAGTCCCACCCAGTGGGGCACAGAAGCCATCACACAGCTTCTCTGGATCTCCTTCCTTCTTGGCATGTGTTGAATGAGTATTCAGACTTTGTTGCTACACATTAGGATTTGGTAGTCAGTTTTACTCTTAGAAGAATCAAGTTTGAAGCCTAGAGGGAATGCCAAGGATTTGGACAGTCTGGAAGGAATTCCCATGCAGTGCCATCACCTCTTAGAAGGTTTTCTAAAAGCACGTGCATTTCTGGGATGGTTAGGCCATGGTGGTGCTTGGAAACAGAGCATGCCTTCAGGAATTCTTTCCTTGGAAACAGAGCATAGCTCCATGCCTTCAGGAATGCTTTCTAATAGGAAAGAATTAAGCTGGAAAATTGAGAGCTACTGGCATTTACAGCAGCAGCGGTATGCTGTGTGCGTCAGGAAGTACCAGATGCTAAGCCTGTTCTATTCATGCTCAACACAGGTAAAAATGTAGGACAGAAAATAGGTAGTTGACAAGTGAAACCAGTGTTGCTGGTGTTATGAGAAATGCGCGCTCAAAGCAGCCAGCTGCTGCTGTCCTGTCCTGCTCTGTAACTAACCGTTGGATTCTCAACACCACTTGCCAAAGTTCTTTTGTGGATCCAAGGTTATCTTTAATTTTAACCTGTTTCACCAATATCATATCATATCATATCATATCATATCATATCATATCATATCATATATATTATGGCTTTAAAAATGTGAATTTGTTACAGAATATTTAGGACTAAACATTCCTAACTTTCATATAAATAGGAAGTTTAATTTTTTTTTTTTTGAAGAGGAGATAGAAGTTTGAAAAGTAAAAGCAAACAAACATCAGGGGTGGGTGTGTGGTTTGGTGATAAAGAGTTTGGCCATCATTTGAAAGCCCCAGGTGTGATTCTCAGTACCACCGAAAGAAACAGCAATGGCTCTTGTCTATTGCTAATGCTTTATTTATTTACTCTCCATCTTCAATGGACTGAGTCCCCACAGTTATGCTTCTGAAATAGACATGATTTTCAGGAGGGTACTTACTAATAAGCTGGAGGAAAATAGTACTTGAATAGCAACGAGTAAGTAATACTAAAATACAGGTACCAAAGGATTGTACCAAGACCGACCCCCACCCCCAGGCACTCAGAAGTGCTGCTGTCCTGTGGTATTAGAGCTGTCAGGAAGGCTTACAGGGAAGCATCCAGATAGACTCTGGATGCAGTTGTGGGAGAGGATGGGGTGAGGGTGGGAAGGTATCAGTAATAGTTGGTGGGAACGTTGAGGTTTCCTCCATGGGGAAGTTAGGTACAGCGGCTGTGGCTCACTAAAGGCCTCTTCACAGCATGGTCTCAATGACACGAGAAAGTCCATGGGATTTTACAGGCTTTAATGTCATGGAAGATGGTGGATGAATCTGGATGCATGCCCCCAAAACCCAGGGCAGACCTGAGTTAAATAGGGAGGGAAAGAGGGGGGAGGGGCTGGGGAAGAATGCTTAATTGGCTCCACCCTCTGGCCTTCAGGTACCTCATTAGTATGTAAATCTCTCTAGAACCTGAAGCCTGTTCCTCAGACTGTTGGCCATAGACCTCACTGTGGGAGGGGTTGTTGGAGAGCTGAAGCTAAATGAAAAGAACCAGGGCCTGGGAGCAGAGCTGAACTCCTGCAGTCTAATAAGGTTCTGGGGTTCTAAGCTCGTTCTCGACCAAGCACCCAGCTGCTTCTCACAGCCCACCACCCTATAGAAAGGCACCCCAGAGGGGGGGTCATGGTATACAAGTAAGAAAAGCAATAAATATTTCAGGAAACAAAACATTTCCTATTTTTTGGACATATGGAAGACCAGAAAGACATAGGGGTGGAACTGAGGGCAGATCTCAACTATGAAAGCCTCTGAATGCCAGGTTGCCTGTGTTCTCTCTTGTTTGTAGTCAGCAGAGAAGGGGGATGTTAACAAAGGCAAAGTGTTAGTTTGGCTGCAGAAGGCAGGAAATAAAGCAAAAGCCAGACAGCACTTGGGTGGTGACCTAAGGTTAGGTGGGGAGGAAGGACAGGTGGGGGTCAGAAGAAGGGGAGGGGCTAGTTGGTGTTCCCCTGTGAGTTCATAGGAAAGAGGCTGGGAAGAAATGGAGGAAACTGAATAAAGGACAAGGAGCTGGCTGGATTACAGGGGACTCGCAGTTTTAACGCATCTCATCATGAATACATTCATGTGTGTGAGAACGTTATGCATTTTCATTGCTGAGTGGCCAGGGTGAGTAGTGTATTGAACTGGGGTGTCGTGCAGATCTAGTCCCGTTTCAAAAGTTGTCGGCACAGTTAAATTTATCACTTCTACTCCTCATAAATCAGATGACTGCAGTGAACCAACAAAGGAAGCTCCTTAGTGAAAATTCTGCTAAGTCTTCACTTCCTGTTTGAAAAGTGACACTATCAGTTGGTTAAGGGAAGTGGTTTGGGGTTCTGTATACTGCTGAGCAAACATGTGCTATTGTTTAAAAAAAAAAAAAAGATCTCATCCTCTCCCAGTAGGTCACAGAACTATTACTATGTGACTATGAGTCTCTAGAATGTTAAAAACAAACAAGCAAACAAGACATAGACATAGCTAATTATATGGCTTTAATTTGGTTGTTCCCTTTAAGCAAATCAGTTAATTAAGTCTGCTTTTTTCACTGCCCACATTTTCCTTTTGATTCTTACACGTTTATCTGCGAGCCTTCCAGTCTTTCATCGTGTGACAAATATTTTTGCTCAGAGGCAGGGCCAGAGCTCTTCTGGCAATAGGAACAGGCAAATTTGCTGGACCAGGAGATAGATGTGTGCAGTGAACAGTGGGACACTCTTGGGAAGGATAAAGAAAGGCTGGGGGACAATCTCCTGTAAAGCTTTTCTAGACATGCTGGGAGGGAGGGAGCCCCCAGCGTGATTAATCAGGGCTTGGAGAAGCTTTGGTGAACTACTCACAGTGCAGTAGGTTTTATCTACCCTTCACATTCTACAGAAACAAGCTGTGGTGGTTCCTTCACAGAGGGGTATGTGGTGTCTCTTCATCTTGACCAGTCTTGGCATAAGAGGACCACAGTGCAACTCAAGCTTGCAGAGAGGCCCTGAGGCTCTCTGGATACTCAGCTGCTTTCATTGAACCGTTAGTTAAGAGAACCCCTGTTATAAAGAAGGAAGTTTATTTACACAATTTATAACTTGTAAATTGTTATAAAGAAGCAGTCACACTGGGATGGTCTGAGGTGAGGGCAACAGATGCTATCATTTCACAGTGGCAGAACATTCAGGAAAATATGGTCACACTTCAAACAGGACCAGACGTGGTGGTGGGGGACATATACTCAGGCTTTCCTCTTATTGTAACAGACATCTCTAAAGACTCAAGAGGGTTGTGTGAGAAGTTCCCCAGGATCTAGACTCCACTTTCCAAAGGATCCACAGTCTGTCAGAGTGACCCCGGGGAACAGCCTTCTGTCACAATGTGACCATACGTAAACCATAACAGTAAACACAAACTCAGTAAAATGCCCTGGTGCACCGACTTTAATCCTATCTGTTTACAAATTTCACACAAAGAATGCCCTATATTATAACCCATATATAAAAGTAAAAATTTTCAAGAATTAGTCAAAAGCAAACGAAGAATTCTCCTCTCCTTGCTAGTTCTCCGTAGAACATGGGACACTTCACTTTAGGGATCAACAATGTCACATATTTTATGAGAACTGTAATTTTACTTTAACCAGTTCAGTCTTGGTTCACTCCAAGCCTTGATAATAGAACACAACAAGATAACCAGATAAGATAAGTTATAAATGGAAGTAAACTTGGCTCATCGTTCTGAAGGTTAGAAACCAAAGCTCAAGGCACCCACCTAGTGAGGGCTCTTCCTCCAGTGTCAGCATAAAAGCCGTCAAGAGGTAGAAGCAGGAGGAAGGGGAAAGAGACCATCTTCCTGGAACACACTTGTTAGGGTTTGAATCTAGAATGGTCCCTCAGAAGCTCACCTTTTGAATATATAGTCCTGAATTCCTGGCTATATTTTGAAGGCTGAGGAGACTTTATGAGGACAGCCTGGCAGATGGAAGTGGTTCAATCCCAGCCTGTTTTTACTGCATCTTCATGTGCTCCTAGGTCAAGTGCCTCAAGCTCTGCTGCCTTACATCCATGCCTTCCACTCCATGATGGGGTGAAATCTCTTAGCGGCCACAGTGGATCCTTCTTCTCTTAGGAGGCTATTGTAATGTAGATATGGAAAATAACCAGTGCAACGCTCTATAGTAATCCACTCCTGAGAACAAAGCCAATCCCATTCTTCAAGCAGAGTCCTCATGGCCCAAGGTCTCTTAAAGCCCCCACCTAGCCACACAGTTGCATTGGGAATTAAGTCTCTACCTCAAAGCTTTGGGGGACATATGAAAACCACAGCAACTTTTTCGGAAATTCTACTCTTCCAAAATCTATGGTATGGTGGGACGCCAGGAGGGGAGGGAACCCTGCCTGGTATGAGATGTTCTTAGGAGCAGATAAACCTTTGAGAAGGACATGTCCCTATCTTAAATGACCCCATGCCACTATACTCCAGAATCAAGTTATTTTGTGTCACAAGCACACAGTCTCAGGCCTACCTTATAGCATTCATAAATTTTCCCCTTATATTCAGTAGCCTCATAAGTTTCAATCTATGATGCTTTGCTTAATGTCCCTCATCCCCAAAGCCTCCAGGAATCAGGGCCTGGGTCTGATTTCTGTCACACCGTGCTCCCAGTGCCTGTCACATGGTCGATACTTTGTAGATCTTGGCACAAGAATAGATAGTGCAGGTAGGTATCTGTCCATTTCTGCTGTGAGTTGCTATCTATCACTGCCACAATGTCCTGTCTTAACTGCTGCCTATTTTGTAATGAAGTGTGTTATAGGTTTATCCTCAGGGTAAAATGCATGGGCTCTGAAATGGCTTTTGCTACTCAAAGGACCAGACAAGTCTCACCTCCAAAAATTCTGACAGGGAAAACGGAGACAGAGAGATTGACGAGAAGGTCAAGAATAAGGGAGACACAGAAGGAGCCGGAGAGGAAGGAGATTTCTCATTACAGGCTGAGCCCCAGTAGATGAAGTTGAAAATGGATCTTTTACTGACTCTCCTTTTGCTTGGCTCTTTCGAAAACACAAAACTGACAGAGCTGCACTGTCATCATCACTGGTCCCCAGGGAGCAGTTACATAAAGCTCTGTCCCATTGCACTCTCCACTTTCCTCCTCAGGCCACCTGCCAGAGCGCCTCCCTAACAGCTTCAGCAGCTGGGGTAGTAGACACAGAGCGAGCTGAACTGAAGGATGCTGGTCAGGCAGCTTGACGTAAGCTGGGGTGGAGGGGGCATTCTACTGCTCCTCTCATATAATTCCTCTCTGAAAAAAATATTACATTATTATTATTATTATTATTATTTGGTACAGGGATATCACCCACAGGTTCATTCTTGCTAAGCAAGTGTTCTGCCCCTAAGCTCCACCCCACTGTCTCTCAGGTCATTTCTTATCACAAGGCCTACAGGGCCCTGATTGAGTTCTGCCTCAGCCTGAACTTGATACCAGAAGTCAGGTTAATCTTGCCTTTCCTTCTGCCTGTTGTTACTGAACTCCCAGAGAAGCATAGGCCCAAGGCAGAACCAACATTTGGAGAACAGGGGCATCAGTGCCTAGGGACTGCACTTCTGACTAGAGGAGGAAGACGGGTGAGAGCAGCAGGATGTGAGAGGAGAAACAGGCCAAGGATTTTGCTTGTCTCCTTGGGAAGCTGTGGTTCTGCAATGAGCAGGGCCTCAGAGCCAGCCTCGTCTCAATTCTATAGCCCCACCCCTAAAGGACCAAACTGTTGTGGAAAATATTTAATCCCAATCAGGGGCTTCTACCCCACCTTTGATTATTCAATTCCCAGATAAGACACACGTGGCCTTTCATTTATTATAAGTCTTTAATCAGTACTAAAGCTGGGCAGATATCTACCCTCTATACCTTTAAAATTTATTTCCTATCAATAACCCCAAGTTATTACTTACTATGTTTCATCTGGGCTGCTCTTAACTCCAACTGGCTAGCCCTCATGGCCATGCTTCTTGACTCCTAACCCATGGAGTCTTCCTTCTTTCTCGCCTTCCTCTCTCATACTTAATGGTCTTTTCCAAGCAACCCCAAGTCTGGTAACCCAAGACACCACCTATCTCTATTCTGCCCAGCTATTGGCTGTAGGCATCATTATTCACCATTCAGGGATAACTTGTGGGGTAAGGTCATATAAGCTCACTTGGGTCTACCTGTGGACTCTCTTGTCTCTGGAGCAACCAGGCCTTGGGGAGCCTGCAGTTAGTACTACAATACATAGCAACAAACCAAACCTCAACACCAAACTTTATTCGGTGTCTGGATAGAAGACATTCTGGAAAAGGTGTGACCCTGGGTGGAGTGGCTCTACAGCTTTTGCAGCCATTGAATAGGCTGCTCACATCCCTTGCAGCAGGAGCAGCAAGATCTTCACCAAGAGAGACCCCCTAATCTACTGGCACTTCACAGTGTTGCAATATTGACACCCTCAGGCCAGATTTTATGTCCCCAAACCACACCTGTTAGTTGCTGCAAGGCAGGACTCAGAGATCCCACTGCAATGTGGAAGCAGCCGTGTCCCAGCTCTTGTGAGCTGATTGTTCAGTATATTTTTCGAGTCTGGTGAGCCAACTGTTAAATTTGACAGCATGAAATGGGCCACAAGAGAAATATTTATGCCATATATAAATATGAAAATGTTTTAAACCAAGCTTTTGAGATTGTATTCCCTCATGATAGAAGATTTGCCAACAGAGAAGATTTGCTTAAGTAATTATATTTTTAGGATAATTAGAAGTATCCAAACATCTCAGTTTTTATCTCCCTAAAATGTCCATCTTCCGCAATGGCTACTGTAGGTAGAACTTCACATCCTCTAATATGATTCAGGAAAGTGCATTATGTCTTCCAGTGAGAGCCAGGACTGAGCCTCCTTTTGCCACTCCCAGGAACAGGACCCTAAGCTTCATTACTCTGAGCAAAGTGTTCCTTATCTGTAATGTAGGCATGAGAGATACCTATGGCAGAGGTTTGCTTTTCAAAGCTAAATATGAAAACGCAGGTTTCACGTCAGACATATTGTAAATATTAGTCTTCTTTCATTTCCTATTTCTGCAACATTTGCCCTTAACCGGCATTTACTCCCCCCAGACTGAGAGGTCTGAGGTGGGTCGATGGAGGAAGTTAGGTGCTGCTTGTTTCGTGCACCATTTTTAAGGCGAAATCACCATTTAAAAATGCATTGCCTCATTTTAATCATTCCTTCTGCTGATGTCAGCATGCACTCCTTCCCCTCTCACCCCCGCCATCCTGCCTGCTCTGACCGTGATTTTTGCTGACTCAGTCCCTCCCAGTTCAGCTTCCCCAGGCCAGTTGCTCCCTGGTGAGATCTTATGATAGGGAAGCTGTATGCACGATTCATAGCTGAGCCTGGTAAGGATAAGGAAAACTCAAAACAGTTGCCAGGCTTAGAAAGAAACCATGGGCCGGGCAGTGGTGGTGCACGCCTTTAACCCCAGCACTTGGGAGGCAGAGGCAGGCGGATTTCTGAGTTCGAGGCCAGCCTGGTCTACAGAGTGAGTTCCAGGACAGCCAAGGCTATACAGAGAAACCCTGTCTGGAATAGGAGAAGCACAGTGTCATTGGCCTGAGGTATCAAGGTGGGCCAAGAGAAAGATCAACTCCAGACAGGAGAAAAAGCAGTCACTCTTGATGGAAGACTATGTCTGGTACACGGGTCCTGAGGAACGGTCACTTTGGAGAGATGGGAGAGTAGGTCCTTCTCTTGTTCAGAGGTTCTTCACTCTGTTGCCCATCTTATGCCAGTCTGAGCACTGATCTGTCATGTCACGACAAAATCACAGACTGTGAGGCACGACTGGCCACCACCTCACGAAGAGATCAGAAGCAGTGTGCCCAGAGTAAAGTTGGTGAAAAGGTCAGAAGTCTTGGCATCTAGGGTCAGGAGGAAGCAGTTGTTACATTTGCCTCACACACAGGAACTTGAGAGTGAAGGGAGAGGCTACGTTTGATCAGGAGGGGACAAGAAATATTCTGTGCAGCCAGGCCATACAGGTTACCTCAGTAAAGAGTCACATAGGTGTGTATGACCAAGAAACTTAAGCAAAAGACAGGAGCCTGTCCAGGCTTCAGATTTGGTGCTACAATGGTGATCTGGAAAACTTAGTACATAGCACGAGATGAGAGACACAGGTAGCAGCTGACTGGGTGACCTCAGTCTTCCTCTGGGTGCAGAAGAGACACCATGGCTGAGAGGCCATTCCCTGAGCTTTATGGCTTGATTCAAATGTTACTTTCCATCAGTTTGATTTTAGGAATTCTATGTAACCTCCTTAAGTCCAATCTTTTCATTTTAAAAATCCAGATATTTCTGATTACAGTGCAGGGCCATCATGGTTGTAAATAAGAAAACACATGAGAAGGACTTAAAATAACACTTGGGCCTTTGTAGGAGCTCACTGTGTTGGTCTTTTCTTCTTCCACCAAGTCACTTTTGCTGTCAGTAAACTAGCTGGAAATGATAGTTGGAGTCTAGACCATGTTGCTTACCAGGTATGTGACTTTGGGCAAATCCCATACCAGGGCTTTCATTTTACATCTGTAAGAACAAGGCATTTCACACATTTAACTACAAAGGTTGTTGGGAGATGTCTTGCCTATACATTTACACTTTGTCAGTTCATCATAATAATTAACAGTATAACAAATTATATTTCAATCATGTGATTTAGTTTTCAAACTTCCTTTACATGTAGCAACTCAGTTTTTCTTCCTGAGGCATGTTGGATAGATTTGGCTCTTATAGATTTATGTGTTTGAATGCTTGGCCTATGAGGAGTGGCACTATCAGGATTTGTGGCCTTGTTAGAGGAAGCGTGTCACGTTAGGGTTTTATTGCTGTGAAGAGACACCATGACCACGGCAATAAAATGTTTTATTGCCTATAAAGGAAAACATTTAATTGGGGCTGGCTTACAGTTTCAGAGGTTCAGTCCATTATCACCATAGCAGGAAGCATGGCAGCATGTAGGCAGACATGGTGCTGGAGGAGCCAAGAGTCCTATATCTTGGTCCAAAGGCAGCTGAAGGAGACTAGACTGCACACTGGGCAGAGCTTAGGCATATATGAGACCTCAAAGCCCCATCCCCACAGTGACATACCATGACAGTGACAATTTACTGATGATGGGGGCAACACACTGCAGGAGGAAAAACTGAGTTGCTACATGAAAAGGAAGTCCAAAAACAAAAATAACATCATGGAAATATAATTTATCATATTTGTTAATTATTATGATGAACATATGTATATGTATACATATATATGTAATCTCTTCTTTGTTACTCTAGTTTGATTGTAATGTGTATAATTTTTATTATTTGTGATATAAATTTTATTACATTCTTGCTAAAACTTCCTGGTAATGTCACAAAATGTCCATTTTGAATAGGCCAAAAAGTATATTTTGAAAAGAAAGAATGCCAACAACTCTACAATATTATACCACCATGAATATGTAGGTACCCGGATTATATTATTATGTGTATTTATTTCTAGGATGTTCGGAAAACTCTAGAACTTTGCACCTTCCTGTGTTTACTTAAATTTATACCTTTTCTCAGATATTTAGAAACTCCACTGTAGTGAGTAGACTCCTGTTTGATATTTGTGTTCTTTTGAAACTGTCCCTGGTATGAGTGACATTTTAGTGAATAGCGTCTCTCTAAAACTCTCCCTACTTTCTGAAGCGCTAAGTGGGCCATCTTCCTGATAGCAGGCATAAAATATTTATTGAAATAAATGCCTCCTGTACCTTTGGAAAAGCATCAGACAGTAGCCACAAAGCCAACAGCAATCAGTGAGGGAAAGGATGAACTACTTAAAACCAGGCCTTCTCTGGAACAGTTGGCGGAAAATGAGCGAGTTCTCATTTCATGTCTGTAACATACAAATTTCACATGCGTTAAAGACCTAATTGTACAATACAATACAAAAATGGTGAAATTGAGGAGAAAATATAGCTGCAGTATCAGAATATGGAAAAAAACAATCACTATAACTCAAATATAAAAATGCACAAATTTCACATTAAAGTTATGAGACTGTCAGCAATATTAAAAACACAAATTGTCTAAGGAGATAATAAGACTAGAAGAATGTATTTTAAATATAAGTAACTAAACAGAATTGTAACTACATTCTGGGAATTAACAAATCAGTAAAGAAAACTAGAACTGGATAAAAGATATGACCAGGAATTTTCCTTAAGAAATATGATAAAAAGCCAACAAGCAAAATAAATATACTTATTTCATTAGTAATGGGAAACAAAGCAAACAACGTGATGTCTAATATGGATCAAAAAATTAGGAAATTATCAATACAAAGTGTTGACTAGAATATAAGAATCTCCTGTGGGAGTATAAGTGGGTATGACCATAGTAGCATCTGTAGAGACAGTCCTTGTAGCTGTTTGACAGTCCACTTTTAGAAAGGCGTTTAAGACTATTGGTGGAAGATAAGAATCAACCCAGCTGTCTGTCAGAGAACAAAGTCCCCAAATCTTGATCCAGTCAACCAATAGAATGTTCCAAGATGGTTTCAACACTAGACAAGCTCCACACGTTCATTAATATAGATAATTGATGTCAAAGTTGATGTCAAAAGGAGACACCAGAATACAAAAGGATCTGAACTGAATTCCTACAGTGTAGACAACGCACGATACTAATAATTCTTTACTGATACATGTTTCAAAATGAAAGAATGTATCTGAGGAGGTAAAGAGCACTGACTGTCCTGTATGCCTTGCTTCCTGGTTGAGATGAAGGTGAACTTCAACCAGACACACATCACTTAAAATTTCCAATAAGCTGGGTGGATTACATGCCTGCCATCCTAGCACTTGGTAGGTTGACATCGGTGGATTGTTACAAATTTGAGATCAACCTGGCTTACATAGCAGGTACTGAATTATCCAGGGCTGCATAGCCCTATCTAAAAGATCACCACTCCCATAAAAAAGAATCTCGAAGTAAAATTAAGCCCAGAAATAAAATAAAAGAGAATGGTTTGTAGTTTAGGATTTTCCAGCCCAGTGCTGCCCTCAAGTGACCAGGACTTGGCACATATGACATGATTGCCCTAGGCTTTACACTCGATAAAAGCCTAAGACAGCCTCATAGAGCATAGTACAAGTGAAGGCAAGCTGCTCAGGCAGGAAGGGGGGCTGATCTGGGGTAGGAAGGGAAGCTGAACCCTGGTGGGTGATGAACAGGCACGGGATAAACACCCCACTTCCATTGCCTCCCATATGACGTAGTTCCTCTAAAGATCCCTGCCTCTGACAGTCCCGTGTCTATAAAGCACCAGGCCACGTAAATCACATCCTTACTCTCTGACAAGTGACCAATACATTTAAAATTTAAGGACTCTGCATACAAATCTGGAGAAACGTAAGAGTGTTTTCTGCATGAATAGTCATCCCTTAGAGTGGCCAAGCCACAGTCTCGATGTCCTGAGTAAGATGTCCCTGATTAAAAGGCAGTCGTTCATCATTTACATGCTCTAATGCTTGAACCAAAGCTCTGTCAACCTCTTCTTACACCCCTGTTCAGCCTCCATTCTTCCCCCTTTCCTGCTTGCCATCTTTGTCCCTTTATTTTCTTCCCCCCTTCCCCTTCCTTATGTCTAGTCTCTATTTGCCAGGTTCTTGAAGACACCCACTCCCAGAGAGAGGGGCTTGGAGCCCACTGTACCTGCTTTCTCAGCACATCCTTCTTCTATAACCCCTGTACCCACTTCTCCATGGAAGAAAAGGATCCACAAAGGCTCCACACCATGAAATACCATTCTTCAGATGCTGCTTCAGTAGCCGACATCTGGGTAGGGTGGGGCAAGTTGGTCCCTTCCCACCCCATCTCAGGGGACCTCAGGGAATCAATCATGAGCAAAACACAGCTCATTTTGGAGGTTTGCATTCTTGTCCCTGTCTGAAGTGATTGAATTTCACATAGACAGTGAATAACTGGGAAAAATGTGTCCCAGATGTGGTGCTAAGAAATGATTCTGAGAACAAGGTTATGTACACAAAGCCCCAGCCTCCCTGTGCATCTGTCACTGATGCTGGCACCTGCATTCAGCAGCAGCAGCTTTCTGTAGCTCGTTACTGGGCTCTTCTGCAGCTGAGCTCTTTGTCTGTCTGCCTCTCTCTCATCTCAGCCTCCGTGTCTGTCTGTCTGTCTGTCCCTCCCTCTGTCTATCCTGTCTATCTCTCTTCTCTGCCTCTGTCAGTCTCTGCCTGTCTCTGTCCATCTCTCCCTTTGTCTGTCTCTCTATCATCCTGTTTTTGTGTCTCTGTCTGGTAGTCTCTGTCTCTCTCTCACCATCCTTGTCCCCACCGACCCCCATCCAAGCCTTGTCCTCTACCCATTCCCCTCTCTGTCTGTCAGTCTCTGTCTCTGTCTCTGTCTCTGTCTCTGTCTCTGTCTCTGTCTCTCTCTCTCTCTCTCTCTCTCTCTCACACACACACACACACACACACACACACACACACACACACACACCGTCTCCATCCCCTCGACCCCCATCCCAGCCTTGTCTTCTACCCTTTTCTTCCCATGACACTCCCCGGAGACCCTGCTGCACTCCGGTGATTCTGGAGTGTTTCTCCTTGGTTCTGACCTTTCCATCAAGTTCACTGCTCCAAGTGTTGCAGACAGCCAGGCTCAGTGAGCCAAAGCTCTGGAGGCCTGGGGTCCTGACCTTCCCGCCCCCACTGAGTCAGCCGCTTCCCTGCCACATTCGCGGTCACTCACCCAGGTGTAAAAACTTAGGTCTCTTCTTTTTTTCTTTCATTTTTACCTCTCTATTTCAACCTTAAGCCCTGCTAATCCTCTCTGCCATATGCCCGGTTTATTTTAAGCAAATCCTTGTTGAGTGAAGAGCTGTCTCCTGGCTTTGTTTCTTCTCATTCTGTCAGAGCCACCTCCTTTAGCACTACCCATCCCTGGTGCTGGCTTTGGTGACTGCAACCTAACAATGTTTTCCTTTTGCTCAGCTCAACTTTGATGTCTCTGCAAACTAATCTCAAGGGATTTAGCTTTCTAAGGGGAGGGGGGTGTAGAATAAAACGTTGTATTCTTTGAGTAGGTGAGACAGCCATATGACTCAGCGTTTAAAAGATTCAAAAGTACACGTTGGGATGTTGATGCCTTTATTCAATGTCTTTTCTCTTGGCCTCATTTTGCAGCCAGTAGAGAAGCAGATGGGAGCTCAGAAGTGTTGAAATGGAAAGCAAGGTGGGTAGGGAGGTTACACTGGAGGGATTCAGGGAGAAAGGGGAGAGAGAGATTAGCAAAGATGAAGGACCCACATGGAAGGAATAGGTATCACTTTTAACTGGATTCAGCTGGAATTCAAACATAGACCACCACCTGACAGTGAGGAAACAGCTGACATGTCTGGACAAAGAGGGAATGGCGTGTGTGGGTCCTGGGCAGTTTCAGCTTCCTGTGCCAGGCGTGAAGCTCTGCCCCTCGTCCTTCGGAACTGATGGATGGTTAAAAGCAATTTTATCGATTTATAGGTTGTTTCTTTAGCTTTCCTAATAGTCGTTTCAAGTGTCAGCTGTGGATTGTGTCACAGTGGTCTAACCATGTCATGATCCATCCCACCATCTTCTATGCTCTGTGAGATGCCCATGCATACAAGTCTATTTGGAAAAAAAATCAGATTAGATGCTGCCAGATCAAGGGTGTATAGACAATATTTGCAGAGTTGTCAAATTATCCCACTTAAGAGATCATACAAATTTGTATTCCCAGTATCCATTTGATATTTGATCCTGTTTATAAAAGTGTCTTGACTTTTCTTTAATCTTTGAGTGAAGAGAGTTCAAAATCATTACCAGTGGATTTGAGAGTATCTTAGTCTGGTTCTCCAACTGCTGGACCATGAGCATTTTCTTTCATTTAAATTTGGATCTATAGCAGTCAGAGTCCTCCATTCATTTCTCCTCTGAAGCTACTAGCTGGTAGACACACAGTGCGAACGAGGAAAAGAAATGGAACTCAGAGAAGTTGGAAGCGAAGACCAAGCTCACTTGTCTAGTGCTATGGCATAGTCTCATTAAGTAGTTCCAGTCTTCCCTTTCTCTCACTTCTGTAGTTCACACCAAAGCTAAGCGTGCTAGAAGAAAGACAAACATATCCGTGAGTCATCACCAGCTATGTCCTGTGGCTGTGCACGCAAGGTCACCTGAGTGTAAAGTCTTCTTTAAAATGGAAGTGCATTAAAAATTGCATGCAGATCACGGATGCTGCTTTTTAACATGCCTTCACTCATTTTACTATTTAAAATTATTTTAAGTTACTTGCTACCAGATGTTACTGAACTCATGAAAGCTTCTTGCTTTCCTGGTGGCTTGCTTCCCATGGGGCCTATAGCTTGTGACTGAGCATGACTCTGCGTGTAGGGACCCAGGGATAGATCCTCATTCATACCACAACCTCCAGCTCATCTGCCGCTTTGATATCAAGACTTCCCGTAGGCCAGCCCTCTCAGAGTGGTGTTTCTGTGCCAGAGAACTCCAAAGTACAGCTTGCCTCAGAGCCTTGAGCCACAGTTGTACAGTTTGTAGCCTTTCTTTGTTTATAATACCAATCTGTTACACTATATAACATTAGATTCTTTGTACCAAGAGGCCTGCTAAGTTTTCAATGACTGAGACATTGGAGATGACTGAACGTACCATTTCGCTGGCTGTTTTAACTTGTCCAAAGGAATCAACTATTCCCCCAAATAATAAAATCCTAGTTCTTAGTCCCAAATCTTCCTTAAATATATGAACTTAGTTCCCTTGGAAAGTACACATTTAGTTGCCCATACATACACATTCAATTCCCGGTGATATCCCTGTCATGTTGACTGAAACTGGGCATGTCATTAATTTCTTCTCCTGTCTCTAGAAAATAGGGATAATTGCATTTGCCAGCTACCACGCTGGAATGTTGTCAGATGTGATGAAATACTGTTTTTAAAAGATGTCTTTGGAAGGACTAGGCCATATCAATCATAGTCTTTTGCCAGAGTGGTTACTTTAGTGCTTATTTACTTAGTAGGTCAGTGGAACATTGGCATGTCTTGTCAGACAAGCATGGTGACTCATTACATTCTCAGGCCCAGGCATAGTTTTGGATCTGTAACCTTCCGAAACCTCGAGGACTAAGCTCAGAATATTCTTTCTGTTCTTGGAAATTTTCTAGCTGGTTATCTTTGGAAACATATGTGTGGGCCGTTTTAGTCAAATACTGGTTCCTATGCAAAATAGCATTTTAAATATACTGCACCATTGTGAACAGACAGATACTCTGCGGTCCCCGTGTTGTCTTTAAGATTTAATGTTGGTGGTTAAAAAATTCGTTTTCTTAAAACACAGGTAATGCTTGCGTTTCAGAGTCTCAGGTCTGCTGTTTTAAACCAGGCACATGTTGAACAGTGGAATAGAATGTTTGCAAACTAAACAATGAGACTATGGAGTCTTGCTGACTGTGCAAATATTAATATGCTTCTTGATTTCGACTAGCCACCTGTGTTAGAGGTAAGAGTTCAATCCTCCAGTTCAAGAGCTCAGCATGACAAGTGGCTTATGGCCACCCTCCAATTCTGATGGTCAGGGTCTGAAGGTCCAATCTGTAATTTGTGTCTTGAAAGACATGTAAATCCTTGACTGGGGCATTTTTACCTCGCTGCTCTTCTCCTTCACCTATTGCTTAGGACCCAGTATTTTAATTTAAAAAAAAAAATGAATAGTTCACTACCAGGGCCATGGTCTGAGCACAAGTCTGAGGGAAGTGGCATGTGGGCTTTCCAATGGAGGCTGGAACAGCGGCAAATCCAGCCATTTCTGAGAAATTGTCTGGATTGGAGTCACTCCCAGAACTCTGATTTATCTGCGACTAAGCCTAGAGCTAGGCTGAAAGGAACACAAATCTGTTTGTATACACAAATAAATCCTCCCGTGCAGCGGGCCACTCTCCGCCTGCCAGCCTCATCTGGCTGCTCCAGAGACTATAATCCGGTGGTGAGGTAGTTAACCTGCGTGCAGGGAGCGGGCTATTCTGATTATTGAAAAGTTCTGCGTTGGCAGTTAGCCAGTTTCTGCAGGAAAGCAGCAGACGCAAGGGTTTTCCTGTGAGGAGGTCTTGCCACTGAGCGTTCCTCCTTCCAGATGGTCAGGGCTGTGTGCTCATCCCTCCAGCTTGAGCGATGCTTTTCTCTGCTCGGAACACTCACAGCTTCCTGCAGATCTAGAGTGGGCCAGCTCGGGAAGCGCTGACCTGGAGGGAACGTTAAAATCTCTACTCACACTTTAGACAGGTCAGGAGATCCTGAAAACAGAGGAGTTCTGGGCTTGGTTGTTGTTTGTTTGTTAGTGTGTTTTATATTTTAGTATAGAAATAGTCTTCCCCAAGGAAGAGCATACCTGCTTATGTGATAAGAAAGGATCACCCCAGAAAACGTGCATACAAGATATACAGACTCAGCAGGTTTTATGTAGGAATATGTATGTATATACATATGTGTGTGCAATAACAATGTAAAAGAGGCCATGAATTTGAAAGCAAGCAGGAAGGCAGTATATAGGAGGACTTGGGGGAGAAAAGGGAAGAAATGGTGTAATTAGTATAATCTTGAAAATGAAAAAAAATGCCCCTGTGTTGTGGGGAAAAAAAAAACTTGTTTGGGAAATGCCAAAATGAAACCTAATGCTTTGTATGTCAACAAAAATAAATGAATACATTTTAAAAGTCTATTTTGAACATTTTCTAGGATTTTGTTCTTACATTAATTGTTTATTTACTGTGTACATGTGTATACATATGTCACAGTACACGAGTGGAGATCGAGGGCCGACTGTGGAAGTCAGTTTTCTCCTGGAACCATGTAGATTACTAACGTTTTACACAGGCTATGCCCCAAACACTTTTAACCACTGTGCCAGATAGTTTTATGTCAACTCAGCACAAGCTAAAGTCATCAGAGAGGACAAAACCTCAATTAAGAAAATGCCTCCATAATCAGGCTTCTCAAGCATTTTCTTAAGTAACGGATTGATGCGGGAGGGCCCAGCCCATGGGAAGGCCCAGCCCATTGTGGGTGGTGCCATCCCTGGGCTGGTGGTCCTGCATTCTAGAAGAAAGCAAGCTGAGCCAGCCTTGGGGAGCAAGCCAGTAGGCAACACACATAGAAGACCTCTGCATCAGCTCCTGCCCCCAGGTTCCTGCCCTGCTTGAATTTCTCTTCTGATTTCCTTCAGTGATGAATGGTGATGTGGAAACTTAAGCCAAATAAATTTCTCTTTCCCCAAGTCGCTATGGTCTTGGTGTTTCATCACAATAGTAAGCCTAAGAAATCCACTGAGTCTTCTTGCAGGCCCACTACTTGAACATCCTTAGTCCTTTGTTTTATTAATAATTAATAACAAACATTTAAGAACTGCTAACTAGGCACCAGGAAATGTTGAAGGGCTTTACAGGTATTATCACTTAGTCCTTCTAACAACATTATCTGTGTACAAAGTATCTGTTGTGTTTATTGTACAGTAAAGACATCAAGGCAGTAGAAGAATAAGCAGCCACAGATTAGGAAGATGGGATTTGGAGCCAGGCAGCGTGTCTCTTAGGCCCACATTCTTTTTCTTTTCTTTTCTTTTCTTTTCTTTTCTTTTCTTTTCTTTTCTTTTCTCTCTCTTTCTTTCTTTCTTTCTTTAACTTGTCAAATGATTTTATTAATCTGATTGAATCTTTAATCATCTCATCTTGCTGAAGATGCCTCATCCTCTTTATCAGGGCTTGGTGTTCAGCTATTATTGAGTATGCATCTCCCTCAGTGAGCCTCCGTTCCTCTACATCTTTTCCATTAATGTGTTGATTCTCTCTGCACCCTGATCGCAGACCCCCCTCATCTCAGCCTCCCTTCACACATCCCCTCTCCCATCCCTCCCTCTCCTTCATTTGTGAGAAGAGTGAGTTACCCTCTGAGTTATTCAACCATCCTGGCACCTCAAGTCACTGCAATTTTGGGTACAGCCTCTCCCACTGAGGCCAGCCAAGACAGCCCAGTCAGGGCAACAGAATCCACAGACAGGCAACAGAGTCAGGGTAAGCCCCACTCCAGTTGTTGGGAGATCTGCACGAAGAGCAAGGTGTACATCTGCTGCATATGTGGTGGAGGGGCTAAGTCCAGCCCATGCATGCTCCTTGGTTTGTGATTCAGGCCCACACTCTTTCCTAGATAATCTATATAATGAAGATTCTAGATCATAAGGGATTTGGGGGTTGGAACTAAGAATAAATTCTAAAACACAAACCCTGCTAGACTTAGGCTAACTTTTTTGAGAATAGTGGATACACATTGAGTGAATATTACCAATTTTATGCTCTGTGGAGATTGCTGCCTTCAGAGGGACTTTTTTTGAACTAGGCAATGCACAAAACAAAATGATAAGTTTAACTATATTCATATAGTGTGAAATATTCTCTCTCTGTCCCTGTCTCTGTCTGTCTCTGTCTCTCTGTCTCTCTGTCTCTCTGTCTCTCTGTCTCTCTCTCTCTCTCTCTGTGTGTGTGTGTGTGTGTGTGTGTGTTTGTGTGTGTGTATTTAAAGGAGCAAAAATGGGCCTAAGGCTTCCTTTGCTCCTGAAGTTCAGAGTCCTAGAAGAAAAAAATTCTCCCTTCCTATCTTCCTTACTGCCTGTTTGTCAGCTGTCCATACTATCTCCTGGCATCCCAGAAGATCCTCTCTTTTCCCTAGCACCAAGCCTGGATATAGTTCTCAACCAGTGGGTAGAGCCCTTCAAATCCTTTGGGGTCAAGTGACCTATTCACAGGGATCATACATCAGATATTTACATTAAAATTCATAACAGTATGAAAATTACGGTCATGAAGTAGCAATGAAATATCTTGTGGTTGGGGGTTACCATGACACTGTGGTAAAGGGTCACAGCATTAGGAAGGTTGAGAACCATTATCTTAAAGCATTAGGTCAGACCTATCTCACCTGTGTTCCTTCTTTTTCCTGGGACTGTGTCTCATCAGGAGTCCTCACGAGGGCCTATTGGACATCACAGCCTGGGTCATTTTCTTCACAAAACTCACTGTCCCTTGGAAAATGTGTTAGTCAGTTTAATTCACAGAGATCAGCTAGTTAGTTTTGTCTGCTTTCAAACCAGCAGAGAGGCACTAAATCAATGGTTCTCAACCTTCCTAATGCTGCAGCTCTTTAGCACAGTTCCTCATGCTGTGGTGACCCCCAACCATAAAACTACGTTATTGTTACGTCATAACTGTAATTTTGCTACTGCTATGAATCATAACGTAAACATCTAATACCTGACCACCTTGAGATGTTGCAACCCACAGGCTGAGAACTACTGCTCTGGAGTCTAGATCTTAGTCACACTGTCTAGTACAGGAGTACACAAAGAGAGCCTTTAAGACACATGCAGACAAAAGAGTCTTCCTATTAGGCAGGAGCCATTCATTCAACAACAGCCACACTGAGGAGAACTTTCCAAAGTTCCACAGTCAGTCAACAGAAACTTTTTTTAATTTTTTTTGACAATGTCTCCTCAGATGATATTGGGCATTGTAAATCTAACTAATTTATGATATTAGAAGGTAAGGTTTTTAGCATGTGGTGTGTGGAGGAATGTTATAAACAAAAAGACCTTGGAGATAGAAACCTGCATCTAGAATTCCAGCTGCCTGACCTAGACAAGCTAAGACACCTCAAAATAGCTCAGTCTACACTTTCTCATCTGTGAAATGGGCTTGACATTTCATCTTTAGAACCCAGTACATCTCTCAGAATGAGTGACGTAGTCATGAGTCACGGCGATGTAAGATTGGCGTCTCAGTTTTCTTCGTGTGGGTACTCAATGAAATGTTACCCAGAGTACAGCACCATGTCTCTGGGAATGAAAATGTCTTTGGAATAGCAAAGGCCAAGAAGACATCTCTCCCATTTTTTTCCTCTGTGCTGGATTTTTATATTTCTCAGGGGTGTTCGATCACTTACAACCTGGTACTGAGTTTAGATAGCATAGGAGGGAGGGAGTTGAGGGCTGTTTTCTTGCCGAAGGCCTCCTAGGTATTCAGTGTGTCCAAAAATAACTCTTGCAAAATATCTTCGACTCTCATTGGAATAAATTACATATGATATAGAGCAACACATAGAGATGTGCCCTTTGCTGAAGACATTTCCCTTTCAGTGCTGGAAACTGGAATTATGTGGGTGAAATGGTGACTAAGACGGGACACCAGGAGGGCATGACTGAGGCCACTGCTGTGAGGCACACACAGCAAGCTAGGCAAAAAAAACCACCCACGATCCCCATTCTTGATTGAGGATCCAAGACCTGTAGCTGATAGGCCCTGAAATTGACACCTATGCAAACAGCTAACCTAAGACTATCTAGATTCCCTACTAACCTCTAGGCTTGGTGTGGAAAGATAAGCTAAACTGTCAGAGTGTTCTTATGGGCTTGATGAACTGATGCTGAGGAAACTAGTGGAGTAAAATACCCTGAGAACAGGACTATAAGGCTCCAGCAGAAAACTGATGTATGTAATAGTTTTATGTCAACTTGACACATACCGAAGTCATCTGAGAGAAGGGAATCTCAATTAAGAAAATAATTTCTCCATAAGGTTATAGGCTGTAGGCAAGTCTGTAGGGTATTTTCTTAACTAGTGATTGATGGGGGAGGGCCCAAACCATTGTTGCTGATTCTAGCCCTGGACTGGTGGTCCTGGGTTCTATAAGAAGTCAGAATGAACAAGGTATGAGAAGCAAGCCAGTAAGCTGCATCCTTTCATGGCCTCTGTTTCAACTCCTGCCTCTATGTTCCTGCCCTTTTTGAGTTCCTATCTTGACTTCCTTCCAGTGATGGACAGTGGGCTAGAAGTATAAATAATCCCTTTCCTCCCCAACTTGCTTTAGCCATGGTGTTCCATCACAACAATGACAACCCTAACTAGGATGGTGTACCATAGGGCTCTGGTGAAAGTTGGGGGCATAGGTCACCTGCCTAGATGCTCACTGGTACAGGAGTATGGCATCTGTGGGTGCCTCGGTGGGCTTGTGAGAGGGGACCAGGCTTAGTTAGCAGCTTCGACTGCATCTACATTCTCTCCTAAAGTATTAATTAGATGAGCAGAGTTGAAATTAGCATGTAGGAGGGAAATTAGAAGGTCTGACAGTGGCTTCACTGTCCCAAGGTGCAAGCTGAGTCCTAGAGAGGCTCCTCTGAATGATCCTCACCTGTGATGAGGCCAAGCATCGTTCCTTCCATTTTAACAGCTTTGATCCCCAAAAGTAATTCTCTCTTCTTTTCAATTGAGTAAACATATGCTGAGCCACAATCTAGACACAGGGAGGGATGGAGGTGAGGCAGATTGATAAGGCATCCCTGTAATACTGGAAAGGCTTCTGATTTAACAGAAAGAGCTGAGCAAGCCAGTCACCGCTCTGAGTATGTCAAAAATCATGCTACCAGGAGGGGCCAAAGGCTATGAACGCACACAGAGGAGGCACTCTGGATGGAGAAGTCAGATAGACCCACAGCAGAGCCACTTGTGAGATCCACTTCAGAGAGGAGAGGGGAAAGGGATACAAGAGGGAGATTTGCAAATGATAGTGTGAAACCCTTGCATCTGAGGGATTTGGATGAACATCCTGATGGTGAGTTGGCCTTAGGTGTGAAATGAGTGGTGTGTGTGTGTGTGTGTGTGTGTGTGTGTCTCTGTGTGTCTGTGTGTGTGTGTGTGTGTCTGTGTGTGTGTGTGTCTGTGTGTGTGTGTCTCTGTGTGTGTGTGTGTGAGAGAGAGAGAGAGAGACAGAGACAGAGACAGAGATAGAGAGGCAGAGAGAGACAGAGAAACAGAGAGACAGAGAAAGAGAGAGAGAGGCAGAGAGAGAGAGACAGAGAGACAGAGAGAAAGAGAGAGAGAGAGAGGCAGAGTGAGAAACAGAGAGACAGAGAGAGAGAGAAAGAGAGAGGCAGAGAGAGACAGAGAGACAGAGACAGAGACAGAGAGAGAGAGAGAGAGAGAGAGAGAGAGAGAGAGAGAGAGAGAGAAGTGAAGATGAGGATTACTTCATAGGACAGTTTTAGAAACCAAATGAGTTCTTTGCAACTTGTCAAGTGTACAGCGGATACTGGATTAAAAAATTCTCACATCTCATTTCATTATTCTTCACATCAGTTCCTACTTCATTCTCGTGGGTTTTTTTTTTTTTTTTTTTTTTTTGGCTAAGTTTATTTTAACACAAGTAAAAAGGAATGGATAAATGCCAGAAAAATACATTTTCATTTTCAAATGTGTTTTTCCACAATTTGGAAGTTGGAAGTATATTTCAAACTTTGGACTGGGATAAAATAGAGAAAAGAAAACCCAAGTCTCTACATGTCTTTTACTTGGGAAACACTTTAAATCTTTGTCAAGAGCTAAAGATGTGAGCATTACAGCTTACTAACCAAGAAAAAAGTGAAACATAATTAAAGAAACTTGATCCATGAAGAATGAGCCATGCATGGTGCATACCTATAATCCCAGCACTAGAGAGGCTGGGGCTGGAAGATTGTGAATTGAAGGTCATTCTGGACTATAAAACTAAATAATACAATTAAAATAATATAAAACCTAGAATAATACAATAAAATTAGGAATGACTAATCAGGTTAAAAGAAAGTTTTCTTTTCCAGAGAAACTTCATTTAGATTTTTATTTTCTGTTGTTAGCTTAAATATTCTTTTATGTGATACCATATTTACATATATATATATATATATATATGTGTGTGTGTGTGTGTGTGTGTGTGTGTGTGTATTGCTGTAGCCCAAGATGGCCTCCAACCCAGAATTCCACTTGCTTCTGCCTCCTAAGTGCTGGGGTCAAAGATGTGTGCCACCACCACCTGACATTATTTTATTTTTTATTTTTTCTTATTCTTATTCTTCTCTTTGCTAATTTAATAGCATGGCAATATAGCTTTCAGACAATCTTCACAAAAGTGCTATACCTGCTGTGTGAACACATGTCTGACTTTACTTTTGTCTTCTTTGGCAGATGACGTTTGACCCAGAAATCTTCTTCAATGTTTTGCTGCCTCCCATTATATTTCATGCAGGATACAGTCTGAAGAAGGTAAAGCGTCCCCCCTCTTATCATTAAGTAGAAAATTTGGCCGACACTAATGAAAAGTAGTTACATTTTATTGGATTTCCTATGTAGTAAGAACAGCATTGTATTTATTATGCAATAAATGTTCAACCCTGACCTTCTTGTAATTCTTTTAAATCTATTAGACCTGTACCCAGGGCTTGGTGGCACACAGCTAATGGACTCTGTGGCTTGTCTAAACTGAGATGCACTGTAAATGTGACATGCACGCTAGATATTAAAGTATAAGCATTTTTTAAAACAGCATGCAAATCATCTCAATAATGTCTGATACCGATTTCATAAAGAAACTATAGAACTGATAATATGTCAATAATGTCAAAAACATTAACAAGCTCCATTTCACCTTTTAAAGTTTATTTAATGTGGCTCTCTAGGAGGTCTAGAAATGTTGAATGTGACCTGTGTTACCTGACCATTGAACAGTGTTGTCCTAGATAACTGTGTGCCAAGAGCTCGCATACTAGTTCACGCTGGACTTAAGTCAGGAAGACTGTGATCCTTTACACTGAGGGCCACAGGTTTCAGTCGCTAAGCTATTGTCAGACAGTGTTCAGGCACAGGCTGACTATCTATGTCACAGGTCAGTAATTCACTTAGGTGGGTAGTACTGCCACAGAGTGAGGAGAGGGAACACGCTGCTCTTCTGCCACCCAGGTACCACCTTGGAGACTGCCAGTGCTCACCTCTGCCTCCCTTTGGTTCACCTAATCCAGCAGCCAGGTGGCTTCTTCATTACAGACCTGGAGGGTTTTGTTGTTGTTTTGGGGAGGCTTTTTTGTTGTTGTTTTTTATTTGTTTTGCTTTTATGTGTTGATTTGCTTTGTGGACTCCGGGCTCCCTCTTGCTGCCAATAGTGGCTGCTCAGCTGTCCCTGAAACTCTGGAAGAGAGTATTCCTAACTAAGAAGCATTTGGAAGGATCTAGAAGGTTCTATTCCTGCAGGTCATCCTTCCTCATACCCTACCTCAATAGACGAAATCATTTCATGTTTCATGCATAAAATATTTATTTAGTTCAGGATTTTAATCTTTGATTGCATCACATTTAGAAGATGCAAGAAGAAGAGGAAAATTCAGAATACTTCATGAAAGCCAGATGCCATTTAAATTTCTTAGAATAACATTTGAAAAGTTAAAGGTGGTATGTCTGTAAAACACATCTTGACAACTGTGTCTTTATTAGTTGTCCCAGAGCCCCGGCTTCTCATTGGCCAGCCTCTTCCCTCTTCTGGGGCCTAGCTGCTTCTGTGGGTTACCTTTCCCCTGCCTGTCATCTTCTAGATTTTTTCATTGCTTTTCTTTTCTCCTCTTTCTTTGTGGAGAAATCACTTACTAAGCTGCATGCCCAGGTGCACCAAATCCCAGGGATGAGGTCCAAAGAAAACTTTTAAATAATGAGAGAAGGGAAGGCCGTGAGCAGCTTGGTTATTCAGATGTACTCTATGAAATATTTTCTCTTTCTCCCCAGAGACACTTTTTTCAAAACTTGGGATCCATTTTAACGTATGCCTTCTTGGGAACAGCCATCTCCTGTGTGGTCATAGGGTAAGTGACATTCAGAACCTGAGCTATAGGAGGCTGGAACATAGCAATCTGAGATGGGATCTCAAACTTCTGGATGCTTACTCTTTGACCTAAGTATGTGTCTGTGCATGTGTCTGTCTTTCCTAGTACATCACGTTTGAACTAGTCTTGCTTGATTTGTATTTTAGTTGTTTTGTTGTATAACCATGCTGGGGAGCTAACATGTTGGGCAAGCGCCTTCTGCCACTAAGCACCACCCCCAGACCAGGTACATCACATTTTTATAGATTTTTCCAGCTCTGGTCCAACATCTATGTCCTATGACAAACATAAGGTGCAAGGGGACATCCTCAGCCTTTAGGGGAATGGTGGACAGGACACAACATCGGACAAAGGTCAAAGACTGATGATCTCTGGCCTCATAATCTTACTAATTGTGCTTTAGTAAGCACTGGTTTCTTCCTCTGTAACTCTCTCTTACTATTTTGTGCTTATAAGTACTGACTTCCTTTCTCTCTAGTTCAAGGACCTCTCACAGGCCAGGAGAGAGAATTTTAGCTCATTAAGTCTTCATGAACCAGAGAGAAAAGGAAGGTGAACTGCTTTACATAACTCATGCCAATAACTCAACTCATTCGTGAGCAAAAGATCTTTTACACAGGCAATACATATAGACTCATATAAATTTACACATACATACATACATACACACACAAGCACATACACACACACACACACACACACACACACACACACACTGGTCTGGCTCTACCACCTGTCTCATCGACTCCACAAGTGTTCATGCATATTTAAATATATGCATAGATACATAGATACATAGATACATAGATACATAGATACATAGACACATAGACAGATATATACATATGTACACATATACACATATACACATACACATATACACATATATACATTTAAATTTGGTGGTTTAGGCAGAACTCCCCAAGTCACACGTACATACATTTGGTAGGTGGATGGGACAGAGCCCCGGATGCCACCATTTATTCCTTCTCTCTGGCCTTCTTATACCTTCTTAGGCAAAAGTTCGTTAGAAAATTACCTCATAGATAAAATGTTACACAAAGGGGGAGTTACAAAAGTGTGTCAATAGTGAGTTCAAAGCAGTGTTTTATTCCATGAGCTCATTCTAAGTTCAGAGCAACAGTTTCACATGGCCTTGCTTTATCACAGTGCACACCTGTGACCTCATCCTTGGACCTGACCTAGGATGCTTTTCCTTGATCACAGATCTGTCCCAAGCCCATTTCTCTTTTTAGTGTAATTGTGAAAGCTCATTGCACCCCCTCGTTATTCAGCCACACTGTTTTATGTGGAGAGGGCACAGTTCACTCCTGATCCTAACTTTATTATGTCTTTCTGGCAATAAGTAAATAAATAAATAAAACCATCCCTTAAAACTTCCTTCCTAAAATTATTTGAATAAAATAGGAATTCTATAAAAGTATTATTAGGAATTATGAAATCATCGGTTTGTCTATACAACATTACTACATGACGGTACATCTTTGTTAATCTGAAAAAAAAATATGCTCAATAGGACGGGCTAATACCCAGGAGTCACTAGATTATGTAATGATGATTATGTAATGACAGGAAAGGGCATATCAACTGTAAGAAGCAATCCTGAGATGAAGTTTCTTGAGACCCTGCTCACCGGTTATAGACCATTCATAAAACAGTGGGCTGCCTCCAGGAAAGTCACCCACTAGCCTTAGCCTCTCTTACATGACTCCTGACAATAAGGCTTTAGCAAAGCAAACTGCCACTGGGTAGCTAGATTTTCTCTGTGAGTGTGAGCTTCTGATTTAGGTGTGTGGACCACTTGGCCTGAGTTATGAGAAGCATATCACATTCTCATTTAGCTTGCATGATGTATATGGTGTCAATGTATTTTTCCATCATCTTTGTAGAGCCTTACCTATATTTAACAAAAAAAGAATAGTAACTATATGCTGAGGGTTTTCTAAAGGGAAGTTTGTAAGTGGGGGGTTTGAAACAGATAGCTTCGAGCAAGCGTGCGGTGGCGCACAGCTTTGGCACTTACCACAAGAAGGCTGACGTGCCCAACTTTCTGAGTTCGAATCCCGCCTCCCCGTGTGACTCTCAGCGAGTCTCATGGGGGAAAAATAAAGAAAGAAAAGAAACAGATAGCTTCATATACCAGCAGGATTGTATATGGCTTGAGTGGCTTTGTAGTTGGTGAGCTGTAGAATGTAAGGCCTTTTTTTTTTTTTCTCAATATATTTATTGGTTATGCTGCTGGCCCAAAGGTTAACTGCAGAGACTCTGGCATGCAGCTCACCATAAAGCAAAATGAGGTCCAATATTGGCAAAAAAATTTTCCAATCGACTATGGCCTGCAAACCACACTGCAGAAAGATGTGCAGCTGCTGTGAGTGTCGCGATGCATCTGTCTTAAACTGTGTGACACAGCCAGCTCTACTTGTGATATTTTTTTAACTGCCTCAGCTATCGTCATTCCAACCAAGAAAGTGACGCTGAGCGTACACACGCACCAGTCATGCCTCCAGCCCTTTTCTTATGTGGTGTTCAGTGCGTGCCAGACAAAGCTGAGGTGGTGTCTGGGCTCTATGCAAACCCAAAAGCGGGGAGATTTCTGTATTGAACACTTGTTCAGTTGAGGTTAAAACAACTGGGCTATAGTCCGTGAAAATATCCCTACTGCATGGTTAAAGTGGTGAATCAGCTAAAGATTTTAGCACCTGCAAGTGAGAGCTTGAATTAGTGAATACTCATCACACACTCTCTAGTGGTCATTGAACCGTCTGTGACCTGACAAATACAGCATGCCTGCTCCTTCACAAAGCTGTTTTGTGAGGCCTTCGTGACCTGTGTGTGTGTGTGCAGGAGCTCAATATGCAAATTTAAAACCTGTCAAGGGCCTTAAAGATCTATGTCAGTAAACCTGTACATTCTGAAGAGGAGGCGTCTTGAAAGGCTAATTAGGCTAGTGTTATCACCAGTGAGAAGCAGGACCACGCGGAACACAAAAGCTTAGCTTCTGACCCAGTAGAAGCTTAGCTTCTGACTCAGTAGATCGAGCTCTCAAACGCCCTACGTTCCTGTGTGCTGTGCCACACTCACAGAGGGCTCTGAGATACAGGGCTTCTTGACAAGCATTTGCTGGTTCATAGCAAACACCAATTTTAGCAGTTTTGTACTCCAAGGATCTGACATTTTATAGTGGATAAAATTTCCAGATAGCTGGACAGTACTTAATTATAATATAACTAGTATTTGTTAATATCCTGTTTTCTTTGTAAATCTGATTTTAAGCACATTTATATATTTATATTATATAATTTAGTTCTTAATACTTTTTGTTTCTTAGATATGAAATATTCTATACAAAGTACAAGGAACTATACATGATGTATATGAAATAGCCTTTTCCAGACTATTTCATTTTAGGGGCATGGTGATTTCCACTTATTAGAATTAAGAATTTATTTTTGGTGGGGGAATGGTATCTATGAAGTGCAGCGTATCTAAGGTTAGCCTAGAATCTGTCTGCTATGTAGAAAAGCCTGGCCTCAAACTTGCCATAATCCTCCTGTCTCTACCTTCCAAGAGCTGAGATTAGAGGTGTATATCACTGCACTTAGCTTGTTTTAATTGATGTTGTTTTTATAACCAGAAATTTAAATAATGATTTGAGGGAAAGAGTAGTTCTGACAAAAATCTTCAGAAATATGATTTTTGTTTAAACTGTTTACAATATGAGCCATAAAATCTTTCATGCTGATTTCCTTTAAATTTATTTTTACACACAAGTAGTGCATTTAAATAATTTTTACCTCTCTCCCCTCTTCCTTGTCCTCCCCCAATCCCTTCTCAAAATCATGACCACTTCTTCCTTAATTATTGTTTCATATATGTACATATAAATATATAAATACAACCTGATGAGTCCACTTAGTGTTGTTCATATGTGTGTGTTTAGCACTGACCACTGGTGATTGAATAACCTATCGGGGCTTGTCCACAGAGAAGACTGAATCACTGTCCTCTCTGTTAATTGCCTGTAGCTTTTTCCTAGAGGTGGGGCCTGTGAGATGCCCCCCATTTCTGTTGGTATGTTAACTAGTATTGTCATTATATAGGGCTTATTTAAGTGACCATATTTTTGAAATTTCATGAGTGTGCCTTCTCATAAGACACAGAAGATGTCCTAGTCTTCTGGCTCTTACAATCTTTCAACCCCACGTTCTATAAACTTTCCTGAGCCCCAAGTGCAGAAGTTATGTTGTAGATTTATTTGTTGGGCCTGAGAATCTCATAATCACAATCTCAGCATTCTGACCAGTTGTGGATTACTGTAATGGTCTTCATCTGTTATTTTTTTTTAAAGAAGCTTCTTTGATGAGAAATGAGAGCTAAACTTTCTTAAAGGTATAAGGTTAAGTGTTTCTAAGTATTTAGAATGCAGCTAGAAGTCAGGCTGGTTTAGGAAAGTGATTTAGCCTTGGACTACCTTACCACCCTTGTTACTGCTGTGGGACAAAGCTTTACAGCCATTCGAGGCTACTGATTACTTTTCTCCCTTGGTGTCTTGCATAGTGCTTTTTGGTACTATGAGAGCTATGTCTTAGGAAGAAGGTTTCCACATTAGATTCAGCAGAATCATCCAAGTCCTGTGTCTGAAGTGTGTGGTGTCTTCAGCCATAGGAACTTAATTTCAGTTCTGAGAGGCACAAAGAAGACGGCATGATGCCTGTATTATTTGTGGGATGTCCCTTGGACTTTCTTGACCAAAAACTCAAAAGGAAGTTTCTCATGTCACATATACACACACATACATTTATATATACATTGTCCTAAATATTCATTAGTATCCCTAAGATGCTTTTTAAAATTACATATTGTTTGTTTGTTTGTTTGTGGTGTGTGTGTGTGTGTGTGTGTGTGTGTGTGTGTAGACTCTCTTGTTCCATGGTACTCATGTAGACTTCAGAGGATAATATATGATTATCCAATTCTTTTTACCACATATCTTATTATAGAACATGACTTTCAGGGATTGATCTGAAGTTTTTAGTTCGATGGCAAATAATTTATTCACTGAGTCATCTTGCTGGCCCACTGGAGCGGGCTAGAAGGAAGACTGAATATTTTATTTTTTTTTATGTTTCTGGACTCTTGATAATTCACCCTGGAAAACCTGTATTTATAAATATGAGATTGTTTACATTATTCATGCCAACATCGCTCGGGACTGACTTTCCCATAGGAATTCTTAATATACACAGAATATTAAGATGCTCGCAGCCTTGTCTATGAGGCACAATCCTGAAGGGGGCTTCTTGGTGCTTGTTGCTGCCCTCTGAGTGGACATGTCTGCTCCCCTGGGGACCATTAGATGTAGTGATATGGTAAGCCCAAGCAGGTCCCCCGAAAATGCTGACTCCTTAGTCCCAAAAAGGGAGCATATTGTTCATTTAGAAGCCAAATGTGATTGGCAGCTCAGAGGTGGACACTAAGAGTTATTAATCTCTTTAAACTCTAACCCTAGCAATAGAAGAAAAGTGAGATGAGCCCTCAACTGGGGAAACAGAGACCCTGAGGTCATGCTCAAAGACTTCAGGGAGGAATGAAGCTCTTTAAGTTGGTTGTGAATTTTTATAGGCAAGAGCCTGCACAGATTTCACTATTTCATCAGAGCCTCTAGGGAGCTACAATCTGTAAGAAAGTATGAGAAAAAGAAGCTCAAGTGTTTTAAAGCCTGGGCAAACCCCATAACTGTGACAGTGACGGTCTCATGTATCTCTGTATTAAGTTAGGACTGAAGGCTTCTTTAGAATGCACTGAGAGCAGTTATAATGTATAGAACTATGTGTAGTATCATTTTAGATTGTGCTGTAAGGTAGCAATAATAGTTATTACGCATTCTGTTCCAGGACTTGATGGCCATCTGTCCTGTCCACTGAAGAGTGGACGTGCAGAGCCGTATGTAAATCTAAAATGGCCACTCAGGTTTTTACAAAGTAACACCCAAACTTTTTCCAAAGTAATGTTACCACTTTTGTTTGTTTGTTTGTTTTTAATGTTTAGCAACCTGGTAGGTACAAAATGAAAGTGCATCTCCATTTGTGTCTTACCGATGATTGAATTGCTTATACTTTCATAATCCCCCCTTTCCATCTGAGTTGTTTGGTCCTTTTTTCACAGACTTCTAGAGTTCTTTTTAATGTTGCACATATTCATCCATATTCACTTAACATTGTAGTCTGTAAGTGCGTCTCTTGGGTTGCATAATGTCTTCTTGTGAGGTTAACAGTTTTGTATTCATTTAATAAGTCCCTTTTTTTTTGTCCTAGAACCCCAAAAGTACTTTTTTCTCACCTGCTCTAAACTTTTGCTATTTATACTGAGTGCATTTTAGGGAACAGTTTTCGGCTTGGTGGACAGTAGATTTCCAGTTAAATTTTTCATCTCAAATGTATAGCCAGTTTTGATAATACCCTTTATTGCTAGCTTTGCATTTCTTCAGAAATTTCCTCTGGGTATTGTGATTTCTACTTCTTGGCTCTCAATTCTCTTGAAATGATTTATAATTTATGCCCACAATGACACACCTAACTACTGATTAGTCTTCGTTGCTACAGCTTCTTAAGTTTTAATGTTTTATAAAGAAAGACTCAGGATATATGATTCTCTCGGAATCATTAGTTCATTTTATTTGTTCATAGAAATTTGCTACAATATATATATGAGTATACAAACATTTTATGTTTGTAAAATCATGTTTTGTGTTTTTTTATAATAGTGTACCTTATACTTACGATTTCCTTAGGGATCCCCTCGGGCATGAACGGGAGGGAGCATACATAAGGAGATTTGTGGCTTCCACAGTCACCACAGTGGAAACTTTGATACAACTTAGATCCCATCAATAGGAAAATAGGCAAGCAAATTCACACAATACAAAAATCCACGGCAGGGAAAAGCAATAACATCATCTATGACAATGTAGATAAATCTCAAAAATATTACATGAAGTAAACATATCCATTATACATACTATCATTGTTTGGAATGGACCAACCCTGAATATTATTAAGACACGTGCATGTGGACATGAAGACATGTGTGCAAGTGTGTAATAAGTAAGGGAACTGAGAACACAGAATTTGGTGCCATGATTAGTGGTTAGGGGGAGGGGAAGAGAGCAATACAGAAAGAAGCACAGGAGAGATATAGTATAGATAATGTACTGACTCATAGACTGGGTGTTTTTATATTTTCCTTGGGAAGAATTTCCTTAGGAGGTATATTTCTAGTATATTATCATGACATATAACTTGCATATATCTTGTGTATATCAATTACATCCCAAAGAACACAGGAAAGGCAAGTGGAAGGAGCCATGTAACGGCTTTATAGAATTCTGCTTTGCTACTCTGCAGTTCATTTTCCATCCTGAAGAAATTTTCATTATTTTTCTCTGTGTGTTTTAATGAGAGCAGTTTGGGTTGACAGGCAGCAGAAGAGAGACACAGTGCCAAGGGAGGGTCTGCCAGTAGCCCCAGAGTCACCCTTGTAAGTCCCCAAGCCCCGATGTTTTCTTTCTTTCTTCTTTCCACACTTCTTTCCATTTTCTCTTCTCCAGGTCCTTTCTTTACAACTTTTTTTTTTTAATCTCTTGAGACCATCTGGACTGTCCTGAGTCTCTCTCCTTCTGGCACTTTGAAAGTTGCAGCTCAGGAGAGACCTGTTGGGCCAGACTAAGGCCCAGGCCATTCCTCTGCATTCATTTACTCTGGGTCCTCAGCTGGCTGCAGTAGCTATCATTAGTATGTGTGTATGGCTCAATCGGGTAGGTTTTAGTTCTCACTAAGTTATTGCTGTGACCACGACCCTCTGAACTCTTTAATTAGGGGGCCTAGTTAAAATGAGTTCTGTCCCGTGTCTGATGATTGATTGTGACCTGGTTGTGACTTAGAGCACAACTGTTGGTCTGGGTAGGGCTTCAGAAACACTTAGGGGACGAGAGAGGTATCTAGGGACATGACTGCTGACCTGAGATCTTAAACTATTCCACAGACAGCCAGACAGAGATCCAGAAGTGGACCTCCTCTCAGACAAGATGGTAGAGCAGAGGCCAGCAGCAAATCAGAGCTTTCATGCTTGCCTGTTTCAAGGAGGCCAGAGGATGCCATGAGCAGCTAAAGATAAAGATGGTAGGGTGGCATTGTTAGCCCAGGTCTTGAAACTTGCCTTCTGGAGTTTGGATGTGACTCTGCAGGTTGGTAACACGTTTAAGGAGCCACTTTTCTCCCTTTGGCAGAAATATGAAAATGAATATAAGAAAGCCCAAAAGAACAGACAGGAACTGGTAGTTTTGATGCTGGAGGCTGTTTAGTAGGGCTTGCCTGGGAGCAATGTGGGTGATGAAGTAGATAGGGTATGCTGATGCTGGGATGAAGGCTTCAACCTTATGCTCATTGTGGGTTTGACTGTCAAATGTGTCCCCGTCTGAGCCTCTCACACTAGCCGTCCTCATCCTTAGCTTAAGCTTCATGCTAGGCTGACCTTGTTGATCCTCTTGCTTTTCGTGAGTCAATAATTAAATTGCCATGTTAGAGCACAAGTAGTTGAAATACAAGAGCTATGTATCCTGTTGTTGTCAAACAGGGTAAGAAACAGAAGTGACCTCAGCTAGCTTTGCGTGGATCTCCTGAGTACTCAGCTCTAACTTGACCACTCTGTATTTGTTGTCTCGTTTTGACCTCAGAGTAATCAGTACAGAGAGATGTTTCTATTCGTAGCTCCCTTTTTAAAGACCGGTACCTAAGGCTCCAATTGTTTAGTGACTTTTATGAAATGTCAGCGATTCCAGAATATGCCAAGCCCACACTGGCAACTGAAATTACATCCTTGGACCGCCAACACATCAGAAGCATGAGCAGTTGGTTGGGTATTTACAGTCTCAGGTGGTACTGCAGACCTCTTGAACCCATATCTGTATCTTAACCAGAGCCCTAGATAACTCCCACTGGTACTAAAATGTGCCACATTCCCAAATTCACAGAGAGATTTATTTATTTATTTATTTATTTATTTATTTATTTATTTAGGATTTACCAAATATAGACTATAGGCATGGAAATAATTTCAACCGACATTTAATCTATATTATTCAGAAGTCAACTAATTTTATGATTGATAGTCACAATCTTTATATGACAAATGTCTAGACCAAATACTGTATGTGAATTATACAGAAGATAATTGGTAGAACACTGTTAGCTTGCCACGGAGGAGTATCACAGTGAAAAACCTTCAGTGTTCTGGTCCAGGGATTTTAGCACTTCAGGTGTGGGAAGTGTTCGACCTGATTTGGCAATTACATTCCGGTGTCATTAAATTAAAATGGTCCCAATAAAAGGACTAGGAGTCAATCTTAACTACAGCTCTGAGAGGTTTTACTGGCCTATTTCACTCTCACCTGCTAATCCTCACTGCATGAGAGGCAGGTGGAAAGCTAGTTTTCCATGGGCACCCCATGTGATCAGGGGAGTAATGAGTACCGATGCTGATATCAGCTCAGCATTGATGAACAAACATACGCTTGTAGGTCGTTGCTACATGACAGGTATTTCAGGTCTGTGTCACCAAAAGACTCTTGGCTACTCTGCCTTTAAATGGTTGCATATCCTGCCTTTAAAATGCAAGGATGATTTTGTTCTCTTTGAAAGTTCTAGTACGTTGTGAAACTATTAATCAATTTGGTTTCCTCGGCGTGTACTAAGGATACATTTATTTTCTCCCAAGTACGTTCTATAACATAAAGAAATATTAAATATAAAGCTGGGTGTGGTAGCCTGTAATCTAGAACTTATGAAGAGGAGAGTGGGGACCAGGAGTTCAAGGTCATCTTCAGTTACATTTGGGTTAAAGGCCAGCATGGCTGCTTGAGACCTTGTCTCAAAAAACAAACAAACAAACAACTACGAAGTGCAACAATGACAGCTGCTTGCAGCATCAAGCATTTCATGTGTGTCCACCACTGTCTTGCACAGTTTCCATGTAGTAAACTCACTTGATCCCTCCAGATTTCCCTTAAAAATAAGATTGCATGTATTTACTTCAATAAAATGTCCCACATTTGCTGTATCAGTTTTCTAATTTTTGTTACAAAAGCAAAGAACTTACAAAGTATTCTGAGAGATCTTCTACTGCATTGTACAGACCCATAACAAACATTTTGTCATTTTATAATAGAAACCTTAGGGATCTCGGGAAGGAATATCCACACAGAACGTATGAAACAGATCCTAGTGTCAACTACGAGCTTCGGCCAGCAGTACTGTATCAGTGTTAGGTTAGAATCTGTAACGACTGGACCACACAGCCCAAGATATAAGGTGAGACTAGCCTGAGGGGATGTGATCATGGTTAGAAGACTTCCTGCTCTACTCTTCTGTAAATATGAAAATTGTCCGTTAATTTAGAATATAATTTTCAGATTATGAATATTTTATATGATCCCTTTGATAATAAATAGACTCTAACAGATATTTTCCATGGTACATCCTTTCCTGAACTGGTTGAACATTGGTTCTCTCTTAGATTCATAAACTCCCCAAAGTCATTAGGCTTGTTGTAGCTGAAACAGTGTGTCTAATGGTCTTTTCCTACTTCTTCGGTATCTTGGTGCTTGGCCCTATAAGACTAGCACTAGAAGTGGGACTCTAAGGCTGCCGGGAAAGTTTTGATCTGATTAGCTCCACATCTGTAATGGTCCTCTTCACAGTCTCTCAGAATGTCTGTTATGACCATGACGCTTGCACCATAGCTCACACCTAACTTTAGTTCCTCTATGTTAAGGGATGGGTATTAACCCCTTGAGGCTTCTGCTTCTTCTCTTTAAGTATCCAAAATGGGCTACTGACGAAGTCAAGAGAAGACAAGAGATTTGCCTGAGACTTAGTCTATTATATTGGTGACCCTTCATTAACTGCAATTCAGACCACTTTTTAACAGGTCATATCTTCATTAGATTTTTTTTTGTGCCATGTAATGTGACAGCAGTCCCTTCCTTCCACACTGCCTGTTAGTAATTGCTTCTGAGTCTCTCTGCCAGTTCTCCTTCCAAGCTTACTTGTTCCTATTGATTTCTTATAACGTGGCATTCCATCACCAAACACTCTTCTTCCTAGGCAAACCTCGGGCTTTTTCCACAAGATAAATTGCTTACATGATTGTGAAGATGTTACTGTTAATTTGTAGCAGAACAGTAGCCATTGTAGGTTGCAGATTTAAGGCCTCCACAGAAACCAGTGACCTGATTACTTCACACTGCATTGCACAGAGCTAAATACAATTACAGCCTTATCCCAGTGGAGAGGAATTAGGAGTGCAGAGAGAGGGAAACATTATCCTAAGAGAGAGGAATGTACGGAGAAACTCATTTGGAAGAATGTGAGTATTTACTGTGCATGGTTCAGGCTTTAGGGAGTAATTTCACTTCTGGCTTCTCTGTGTCTAAAGAAAGGCAATTCCGTAAAAAGTTAGAAATGCGGTAAAAGGTACTGCTTTCATAAACTTCTTCCCACGGTGTTTTTACATAGTTCATCCAATTTTCATTTTCTAGCGATAAGGAGACTGTCAGGGAAAGCAGTAGTCTACCATATGGATACAAACACCAAGGCTCAATTGCTTTCCCAAATGTTGTGAATATTTGTCAAAGGTTAACTCTTTGCTCAGATCTCTGGCTCTCTGCAAATGTTTTTCAAAAGTGGTTAAGGGTCTACCCCACCCTTGAAACCCGTCCTTCAAATCAGTCAACGAAAACAACAACACAAATGGAGACATATGAGACGTGATAAATAACATAATCATGTATGTAGTATATACACCCATGTACATCTTTAGTCACACAGCACTGTCAGGCTCAGTGAGATTTTAACCCATTTTTTTCTGTTGCTTATCATGCAAGCTAGTATTTGATATTTTCCTCAAAGATGTCCATCCATAAATGATAATAAACGCGGTGAAGTGTTTCAGGGCCCGGAGGTAAAACTGCATGCTATTGAAAGTCTGGTGCCAGTGATGGCATCATGTTCTCAAATATTTCGAAACTGAATTCAAGTCCTCTAGAGGAAATTACATACACAGAGCATGCAGACTGGCTAGGATTAACTCACTCGATTATAGCCCAAATTGCACGTTCCAGGAGCTGTGTGTCTCTAAGTCCTTCTCATACTCCATTGATCTACCGCTTCCCCTGACCTGCAGTTTAGCTTGGCCACTTCCATTAAATTTGTAGGGAGTAAGAAATTGGTTTTCCTGTTGGAAAAAATGCAAGTCACCTCAAATGTTTTCTCCTATTCCTTCTAAATTTAACTAATTTTCCATCTATCATATTAGGAAAATACAACTACTTTAAAAGTATCTGCTTATATGGTTGCCAAATAATTTCCACCCACTCCTTCTTCCTCTCCTCCAGGCTTCCAGTAGAATAAGTTACAAGGAACATGCTTAGTTAGCACAATATCGTCCAAAACACATGCTCTGACTCCACTTTTTCCATGTTTAAAATGTCCTGTATTCAGGAAGAATTGAAACATTATCTTTTGTTTTAAATTTCCATAAAATTAAAGAGACGTAGTCTAACATTGAGTTATTCATAATTACTTAAATATGTTGAAGAATTTTTTTTTGAATAGTGTTAATATTCTTCATATGATATAATTATTCCCACTTGTCAAAGCCATGTTAGAATCATACTGGAAGAGGATGTGTTAGGATCACACTGGAAGGGGGACCTGAACTTAGCTCAGTGTCATCTGCCTGGTGGGTGAGCTGAGTGCCATCAGGGTAGGGGGACTCACTCTATAACTGGATGCCAGCATCTAGGAATGTTCACAAGGATTTGGAAAAAATAATCTTTTATCTGTTAAGTCTGACGAAAATTGGATCATTTTATTTAATACAAAAATGTTAACTATAGACCTAAACCTATAGTCATACAAATGTGTGACTCTGAGGCAGGAGGATCACTCCGAGTTTAAGGCCATCTGGGCTACATAGTGAGTTTTTAAGGTCAGTCTTGTGACATAGCAAGACTCTGTCTCAGAAACATCCCCTAGCCAATCGTCCTTTATTCAGTATGCCCTTTTAGTGCAATAATTTATAGATAATATTAACTGAATTAATTAGTTAAACCTCCCTCTCAGAGCTTAAAAAGGGTATAGGAAGGTGACTCAAAAGCTCCTCTTTGTGAGGTCATTCATGAGGGAAAAAAGATACAGAAACAATTTTTTAGATAATAGTTATAAAACATCTTTTGGTTTTAAGCTGAATAATAGTCATGAGATTGATAATTAATTTCTCAAGATAAATGCTAACTTCATCAAACATCATCAAAAATAACCTAAAATATATTTTTAAAGAAATGGTATTTTTTTCAAATTTTTTTAAAAAAAATATTTTATTTTGTGTAATAGTATTTCCCCTATGTGTATGTCTGAGCACCACTTGCATGCCTTGTAGCCATGGAGACCAGAAGAGGGTACTGGATCCCTAGTGAAGGCACTGTGAATCGAACCCTGGTCCTCTGCGAGAGCAGCAAACATTTAGCTACTGAGCCACCTCTGCAGCTTAAGCCTTTTTTTTTTTTTACTAAAACAGACTCTCAGATAAACTTTTTGGTTCCAATTTTCTTTTACTGGACTGAGGAGGAGGAGGCCTTTGGATACGTAGCTGATTTCCTTCATAACTTGTTTTTTTTCCAGTGGAGAGTGTGCTTTGAGGCAGCTAAATTTCAAGAAACTCCGGATTGTTTGTGTTGAAATGAAAAGGTTATTTTCCAGAAAAAGCCAGAAGGGCTAAGTTTCAGGCATGACCTCAATTTTGTGTATCTTTTACCCTGACTGTGGTGAGTTCTTTGTCTCTATGAAGATAAATTCCACACTAAGAATAGTACCCTGAAGTGAGTTTGCCGAGTTCTTATGGTGAGAAGTCTTAAACTGTACAACCTCTCTCAAATAAGAAACATGTGTTGGGATACGTTCTCCTCAGTTGAAACAATGTTCCTAGCTTAGTTTTACAAAGCCAGCATTCCTGATGGACGGGGAGTACTGCTTGTGATACGGTTAGGATAAAGATATTCTGATCAAGAAAAAAAAAAAAACCTTTTATAAATTCTGATTTTTTGACATCAAATACTATTTGAGTCTTCTATTTTGATTTTTAGTTTAATCTTTTTTTTCTCTAATAAGACAGCTTCTAAAAATCCACGAGCTTATAAAGAAGTTAATTGAGGAAAGTAACTTTTAGACTAAGTAAAAGGTTTCCTGATTTCTCTGTTTAAGGGAGAAGGACAGAGAAGATCACAAATTGTACTCCTTGGACTTGAGGAGTTGACTACATAATGCCTTAGAATTTGCCTTCAGTATCTCCCCACCCCACCTTTTTTGTTTGGATTTAATGATTTTTGTACAGTGATCACCACTCCACTGTATAAGTCACTAAGTCAGAATCAACAACAA
>JANHMN010000020.1:14634467-14664467 GCA_030674055.1 Rhabdomys pumilio | reverse complement strand
GATGCTTCTGAAACTGGCAGCAGCTGCCTGGACCACCTGGGAATGGGGCAGTTTCCAGTCAGTGATGGATCTTTCACAGGCTGGACTTAAAGCCATCTACCTGCTAAACAGCATCTCATGGTAACAGTGAAGTTTCTTCCCTTTGGGTAGAAAGGCCTCTGCAGTCAACAACAGTGAGTACCAGCTTCCAGGGCTGGTTCTCACTTCAGACAACAATGAAGCAGACAGATTGCTCAGAAACCCAGGCAGTAAGGCCTTACAGAATGAAGCACACATGACTTAACCTGGAATTTCAGGCCATTCTAACTGGAACCTTCCTTCTCTGACATCAGTATTTGAACACACTTTAATTCACACTGCTGAGTGTGTCATAAATAGATTTTTTAGTTGCCGGAGGCTTCAGTGTGCTAGGGCCTGAGGAATGGGGGGCCTCCAGTCCACGTTGTTTATCTGGACACACTGGATGTCATAGACTGCCCTTCAGGGCGTTCATCACAGACCTCCCCGCTGCATCGTCCTTGTCCTGGCAACAAAGGCACATTGGTTGCCAGCAGTCTGGGTCATGTTGATGCCATTCTGGATGCCCTGGGAATCCAGGCTGCTGCTGTCTGTTCCCCAGTGTATATGTGCATAACACACACACACACACACACACACACACACACACACACACACACACTCACACACAGCTCTGAGTCTTTATTGGGCCACCTGCCTAGACAAGCCCTGGCTGTGTTTAATATTATGACAGTAATTACACCTCCTTCCAGGACCAGCCAGTTATGCCTCAGACCATCCAGCCAGCCATTTTTTTTCTAACTTCTGCTGTCCAGTCTGCAGGGTGGTCTGGAAAAGAAACAACTTCTCCTTCTATATCACCTCAGGAACAGGATGTGGTCAGTCTTCCAGTACTGAGAAGTGGGGAGAGGGAGAAAGTTCCTGGTGTTCTCTCAGGGACTGAAGGAGAGGCTCCAACACACCCACAGCAAGGAGCAGAGCATTGGACAGAAACAGGAAGAATTGAGTCTTGTTGACAAGGTCTGTTTTAAAGGTTAATGAAATCCCATTATAGTTCAGGAGTTTCTTGAAGCCTAAATTATGTTAGGCAGGAATGGAATGATCCGGTATAAATGATAAACTCTTATTCCAAATTTTTAGCTGCCTCAGCTTGAGATTCTACCGTTCCTTGGATGGCATCTCTTTCAAGAGATTAACTTTGCAGACTAAATTCATGGAGGATTATATTATCTGTGAGGTTAAGTTCTATCGGTTAATAAATTTGAGTAAGAAATCATCAATTAAAATGAATTTACTTGTTTGATATTTGTAATGAATGTCAAGATATCTGTGAGCAGTTATGTCTACCGTGTTGACAGCCTAGTTCTTTAATGGTGGCTACAATTACCCACAATTCCCTAGGAACTCTGCCTCCCACCTTAACCCATCTTATCTCTGTACTGAGGAAAGTGTGTTCTACACATGGACAATGACCACCCTTACAGCACACTGAGAGGTGTGGGAGATGACACTGTACACATGCTCTTGTTTATCCAACGTTTATCCAGGCGCTATGCTTCACTGGCCTCTTCCCAGAGTGCTTTGCATATCAGCGTTCCCTAACTTGCATCTTATATTATTATGTTTGTAGGGAGGTTTCAATCTATTACATCACATGGAATTACAAGTTAGTTTTGGAGCTCTGGGGCCATGGGCTGCTGTTCTCAGACAGACCCGAAGAAGGAATTTGTAATAGAGTATGAGGGAAACAGGCCCTGTGTTTTCGTATATTTTCTCCTGATTTTTGTTTCATTTCAGAGGAATACCTTAGGGACAGAAAAATAAAACATTAAATGAACCGGACTGGTATCCACAACAGAATTCAATATGAGCTTGTTTGCACTAATGTTAACATAGGTAAGGATTGCATGAACTGATCTAGCAGAGTAAACAAAAGCAGGTCTCAAATGGGGAGAGCCTGGTACAGAGAGAGCTTCAAGTGAGTTAGGTGTGAGGAATCCGTTCATTTATTCTTAAGATTATAAAATGAAATTTTATTTTGACTTACCTCGTTAGCATTTTATTTCATCTTAACTACTAGTGATATCATTTAGTACTCACGATGTGTGGAATATTAAAGGTTCTATGATGCATGTTTTCATCAAACCCATATCACATTCTCATGTGGTTTCTTCTCACTCAGCAGTGGAGGAAGTGAGCTTAGAAAGTTAACTCACTGGATGGTAAGTGGGGACCTGAGAAGGAACCTGGACTACGAGCCACAGAGTCATGTAGAGTCCCTCATAATAGACTAAAAGGTTTTTTTTTAAAGCATTTTCATACATTTAGTCTCTCTCTCTCTCTCTCTCTCTCTCTCTCTCAGTGTGTGTGTGTCTGTCTGTCTGTGACTCTCTGTATATATGTGTGTGAATCTGTATTATGTCTGTGCACACACACCTGTGTGTATTTATCTGTGACTCTGTGTATGTGTGTGTGTGACTCTGTATGTGTGTTTGGGGTGTGTGTGTGTGTGTGTGTGTGCAATGCTATAGGTCAGAAGACAACTTGTCTGAGTTAATCTTTTTCTTTTACTATGTGGGTCCCAGGGATTGAACTCAGATCCTCTGTCTTGGCAGCAAGTACCTTTACCCACAGAGACATCAGGCTGGCCCTAAAACATCTTATTCTTTTTAGCTTTGTATCTTAATATAAAACATTCCATTAAAATGACAAAATGTTTACTGTCTAATCTTATCTAAACTAAACAGCATCAGAATTAGAAATCTTCCTAAGAAATTCCACTTTCTTCACTGGTTCCTATATTCAGCTGAATGAAGGCAGCAGACATAGTGTAGCTCACTGACATCTGGTACTGTATGTAACTTTCAAGGCAGCTCCTGTGTGCACAGGCCTACAGGTCTCAGGAGCCATTCTATTCAGGATCCCGAAGCTGGCTGTATGCATAATCAGGAGTTCCTTTAACCTAAAGAAAGCCTCCTGGGGTTCTAAAAGCAGTTTCTGTAATGCTTAGATGGGACACATTCCAGTGTCTTCTAATAAAAATTCCATTACTGCTGACATGTCCTCCCAGAATTGTCCTTCATTCCCTTAAAATATAAAGCAACCAGTTAGGTGGGTGACATTCAGCTGTAATCCAAACACTTTGGAGGTAGAGTGTATTTCAGGACAGCGAGGGTATATAGACTCTGTCTAAAAAACAAAACAAAACATCAATTTATCTTGAATTTATTTAAACAAACGAACTCCCTTAACTGACAGTTTTAAAACAATCCCAGATACCCTGGTGAGTTTTTCCTCTGATTGCTCACTAGAATCCTCATGATTGTGGTTAGGTAGTGGTGTTTCTCGGGTGTTTGCCCTGTCCAAGAGTGAGCGAGAGTGAGGAGCCTCTGTGTACACTCCCTTTAGTGTCTGGTGGTCAAGCCATCAGATGTGGCATGTAGCTGAGAGGACACACTAATGCTGAACAAGGACGAAAAGTCTAGTGAGCTGGTCACATTTCTGTGGCTGGGATGAAAACAGCAAAGGAAGCAATTGAAATGGGAGAAAGTTAGATGGGGCCCATACACTTGGGTGGAGGAGCATCATGGTGGGAACATGTATGGTAAAGAAGTTTTTCTACAGACAGTGGACAGGAGAGGGGAAGGGGCCAAGGAGGAACCAGGTACAGCCTTCAAAGCCTTCAAACACACTCCCAGTGACTCGTTTCCTTGGCTGTCACCATCTTCAGAATACCATTGTCTGGGAAGCAAGCCTTCAACCCATAAGCCCATGGGGGACATTAAATATTCAAACCACATCAACGAGAAAGATGGGAAAGCCTAGCTGGTGGGAGAGAGAGGGGTGTGGCTGTCATATTTCTTTACCTTCAATTTCCTGGTCCAAAATTTACAACAAGCAGATCAGCATTAGAATTCACAGTATCTTGCTTCAATAAAACATGTTTTGATCCTGAAACAAATTCCAAAGGAGTAGGAACTAGAGGGATGTAATTACTGCCTGTATTATTAATTCTAAATCATTAGGGTCCCCTGCATAATCACCACCTTATAAGATGGAAGGCTGTCAGAAAGACACACAAAATGATACAGACAGTTGGGAGCGTGACATCCACATAGCCATTTGTGTGAGGAAATAGGCTGTTTTTTTTTTTTTTTTCAAATGCAAGGCATTTGAAAACTCCGCGCTGTAACGAATAGGAGAAGAGTTGCATGTACAGTTGAAGAAATTCTATCCCTTTTCATATCCATAGAAACAAGTCTATATTAAATGTTCTTTACATCAAAGAAACAAAGTGCAAGTGTGTGGCTGCAGAAAGCCTAGTGTTCCTTCCAGCAACCTCAGATGCTATAGGAGTAAGAGAGAGAGCATTCCTGAGAAACAGCTACCCACAAAACCAACTATCCTCTTTCCAAATATGACAGTTAATGTAATCCTTTAAGTTCATTTCTTTTCACCCCCTCCCACACACCCCAAATCATTCGAAAGTCAGTGCTATCTCACCTGTCTGCATGCCAGGAAAACAGGTAACACATGTACTCGGCACAGGAAATTGACAGGAAGTGGGGTTCTCTCTTGTCATCCACGTTCTTGTTGCTCAGCAGTACCCAGAGATACCTTGGCATCAATGACAGGAGGAAGCTTAGCCTCCTTCTTTAATGTGCTCCCTGAAGAATTGGGAGATGTGGGAAAGGGAGGAGCATGTGTTCTGTGAACCCTAAGCACAGCGCTCTGCAGCTCAGGTGCACACCCCTCAAGCTGCTCCTAATGCTACCCCTTCTGCTTCTCCGTGACATGCAACAGTTATGCATAGACCCGTCACAGCTGCCAAAATCATTTTGCACAGGAATAAATTAGTATACTGAAATAATAGAATTCATTCTGGGACACTTTATACCCTTCCTTTGCATCAGGGGAATTAAGACCCAGTTAGACAAGTACCCACATTTACAAGTCAATCAGCAACTTTAAACCCATGGTGAGAGTGGCCACCACCCAGTGGCAATCCTCTCTCACTGGAATTTCATTCCTTTTACACACTCAGCCACCCAGGGTTTGATTCGTTCTGGCTTGTTGTCTGACTGTTCCGTTTCCAACTTTCTATCGTAAAATGTCAACATATCCACAACGTGGTCATTTTCCCAATTCTGTGTCCTCTGGCTTTCTTTGTTCTGTATCTAAACTATAGCTTTATGCTCTTGCGTACTTCAGCTGCCAATCAGAACTTCCTCTGGTTAACCACTGGGCCATTGTAATACACAGTGCGCATCTTCTCAGTCACACATTGCCACGCCAAAACGACAAGGAAATCATGGCAAATTGTTCAAAGGTTGGTACTACCTCATATGTCTGTCTGCTGAGAGAAGGGGAGAGGAGAGGGACCGTCGCTGGCCTAAGACAATAAGAGCTCAGGGAGAGTACAGGCCAAGGCTTAAAGCTGTACTCCATCAGCTGTCTAGCTTCTGTCACTTGGTCTCTTATATGTGACATTTGGCTGGCGTCTGACAAGCTGTACCACGTGTGTCTGTTGTTTTGTAGATTTACCTGGACCTGTTTTTATGGCCCTAACTGGGCCTGTCAGGAAACAGGAGTGAGCAAGAATGCTTTGAAATCTTTGCTCTGGCCTCTCCTAGACGACCTACTGGTCAAAACAAGCCACGTGATTTAGGCCGCATTTCAAGTTGAAAGGACACTGTGAAGTTACGCAGCAAAGAGATGGAGAGGTGGAGCCATTAGTAAAACCATCTCATTATACATCCAGAGTAAAAACTCAACTGTGATACAAAAGTCATATTGAATCTGGCTGCACGGAGCCCAGGTTGACTTGCGGGCAATGGGTTACAATAGCGATTTCTCTCAGTGACCAGTAGTTTCTGTTTATCATGAAGAGCAGTTGTCAACAACAAGTGACAACTGCTGCTTCTTTCTGTGGTGAAGAACAGCTAACAGTTGAATCTATTTAATTCAGTTTAATAACCAATTCTCTACCAACTGTGAAGTGCTACTCAGGACTAGGCAGCCGGCTGACTGAGTAGCAGCAATATAACAAGAACTCAGTGGGACTCCAAGTGTCCCCATCTTTTCTAGGCAGCATGCTGACAATCTGATACGTTCATGAGGTTTGAGTGCCTTATGGGTCCTTCTTGTTTTAGCTGGAATGGACATGGGGTCCTGAAAGAAAACACTAGGAAATAATGAAAAAGAATGTGACAAATTCAGGAAAGGAATACTCTTCCTTTCTATATCACTGGGGTGGCCACCAGAGGGAAGTAAGTGACTGTCCACCTAACAATTTTCCATACAGGCTTAAAGCTGAAGAGGAAAGATCACAAGTGTCCTGCCACAATGTTTCAAAAGGGATCATTTGAAGAATCAGAGATCTTAGTGTATCTTAGCAGAGAAGCCAATAGATACTAATTTAGGAGGTAAATGTACCTGTGGTCTTATCGCAGATTTTATATGGAAAAGAGATAATTCCTCTGACTTGAAGCCTCACTCTATGTTTTTTCTCTATTCTTGGTTTTCAATACGCCTTACCCTGAAATTTACACTAGGTGGCGCTCCTGAGCCACAGTCTAGGGTTAATGGCGCACATGAAGAAATGTAAAATGCATTTTTTTCCCCTTCAATTTTCAAGACTTTTTTTTTTCAGTTTGAAAGATTGCAGAGAGGAATTATTTATCAGTTGGTGTATTAAAGAAAATCCTGCATGTCCAAACAAGCACTTCAAAGGATTTTTTAGTAACACCTATCACAGAAGGCTGAATTGATATAAAAAAAAGTGGGAGTGTACATCCCGTGCTGATATTTTATTATCAAAGAGAAAAGGAAGAGGTTGTGTTTCTCTGTGTGAAGCCACAGTGACCAAACCACACATCAACTGTTGGGACTTATTTGTTTATGAAGATATTTTAAATCAGATGTCTGGATTCTTGCAACTTTAAAAAAATCTCTTTGTTTAGAGTCTAGCAAGGAATTGCCAATGGAAAATGGCGAAAGACATGCATCCTAAGACCTGTGAACTAAATTCCTTTTGCTTTGGTGGCCAATGTGCATATCTGAATGCCACTGTGAGTTGTAACTTATGCATTTCCACTTCTTTACACTGGATAAGTCTGTTGCCACTCAAACCCCAGTGGTAATATCTTATACCAGGCATTTAAGGACATGTTGGTCCAAAGAAAAAGCCAGAGACCTACAAGGCAATTCTCTTTGTTTGTGGGAAAGAATAGATCCATGATCAGCTGCTCCATCCCGGCCTCTGAGACTGAAGCTACTGGTAGCTTCTGCCTGTCCCCTCACTTGAGCTCTGGTGTCATAACTCCACCTCCTAAAGTCATGACCCTGTAAACTCAGCCTTTTCAGGTAAAATGCTAAGAGATTACTATGGGAAACCACTGACTTCAGGTTCAGTGCCAACCTGCTGTTGAATTGTGTAACTTACCCTTGCAGTTTTATCTGTAAAAGAAGGAAGATAATGGGACCTTCAGAAACACACACTTGAATCACTCCAGGAAGCTCAGGCCAACCTGGGGGAGATAATCACAGAAGTAAGGTTCATATGGAGAAGTTGCTTTGACAATCACCATACAATTAATACAACATATTGCCAAGTTTTATTTTGGAATATAAAAATTGTCCTTCTATCCGATTCTGCTGTTTATTAAGGGTTTTGTGGCATTTGCTTGCGATTAAATTGAAACAGCTCAAATACAATGAAGGTATTTTATAAAGACAAACAGAGCTTGTGCTATGAGGTATGTTGGTAGTAGTTAGTATTTTAGCCATTTTTATAAAGCCAATGTTTCGTGTTGACAGCATCTGGCTCATCTGGAGATGATGTCTAAAGAAGGCTGTTTGGGGAAATTCAGGAAGCACATAATGAGATTAAGGCTCTGAGTCTGTCTGTTTGCTCAGCCTTACTGAAGTGTATCACAACGCTCACAGTGCAGTGAGTGAGATCTGCACTCACGGATCTGACCTGCAGTGACTTTGGCTGGGTGTTTTTTTTTGCCAGTCTTTTCAATAGAAAGCAGAGATGTGCTTGTTTCTGATGCTCTTGGAGTTCTCTAAGACTGACTCTTGACCAGACTTAAGGAAGGATGCTTTATTAGAAAGAAGGCAAAAATCAGAAAGAAGACAGAAATGCATAAGGTGGTGGTGCATCAAATAGGGACAAGTAGGAGCCACTCTGTGGTGTTGGGATGGTGACATGACAGTAAGGAATACAGTGCAACTTGGATAGCTTGGGTTTCATCAAATCTGCTGACAGCAAAGGAGCTGTCTCAAGAAAGTCCTGGATGAAGGAGTGAGATAGCAATTGCTCACTTTGTATCTCTCTCTCTCTCTCTCTCTCTCTCTCTCTCTCTCTCTCTCTCACGCACACGCACACACACACACACACACACACACACACACACACACACAAGGTCATGAAAGAAGGAAACCAACTATTAAAGTGACTGCACTGTTTCTCAGCAGAAAAAGACCAGTCATATAAGGGTTATTTCCAACCAAGTGCAAGGAGAGTTGAGTGGGTGGTTGGGCCGTGTGCCCACTTTGATTTGACAAGTCTGACCTCTGGTGTGGGGAACTCTCTGGGGATGACATTGGCAGCCCTCAAATGATGTGTCATCTACTGACTGGCATGACATGTTTGATGTGGAAAGTTATAGTGTGGCCAAATTGGTACAGAGAGTGATTATGACCAGAAAGCTTTCTCCAATCCTTTCTCTTCTATACCCAAAATTGGCAGGTTATTTAACTTTCTCTATCATACTTTCTTCAGCTGGGAAATAAGAGTACCCACAGTGTTGGTAAGATAAAAAGAATGAATACTTGTAAAATTGGCAACAGGATGCCCGCAATGTAACTAATAAATATTAGTTTGAGATAGTTGGGATAATTATTAAATGGCACAGATTTCATCTTAAAGTCTGGATTTGCTTGGCTCTGACTCTGTTGTAGTTTGAAGTTCTGAAATTGTCTGCTAGCAATTCTGTTATCATCCCAACACCCCACCTCGGCTCGTGTTCTCAGTCAACAATCTTATCTCCAAGCAGCTACAAGTCTCCGTGTGTTAGTTATCTTTCTGTTGCTGAGACAAAAATATACCCTTGAAACTAACTTAATGGTGAGACGGCTCTTCTGGCTCACAGTTCCGGAGATACATAGTCTATTGTGAATGGGAAGACAGGGTAGTGGACAGGGAAGGCATGGCTGTGCACTTTACATCAGCATCTACTGAACAAAAGGTGGAGCTGGCATGTAAAGTCACACAGCCTGCCCCCATCCCCCACATACCTCAGCAAGATTCTACAACCTCCCCAAATATCACTACTAAATATGGACCAATGGTTGAAATATCTGAGCCTATGTGGGGTACTGTACATTCAAATTAGCTCTGCCCTCCACAGGCTCATGGCCAAGACTTGATGCAAAACGTATCCTGCCCAACTGTGAAAGTCCTTTTGGTTTTTAATAGTCCCAGCAATATTCAAAACTCCAAAGTCTAAAGTCTTTTGTGAGACTTGAGGCAATCTCCTAATTGTGACTCTCCTGTAAATAAAAATTTGAAGCATATGCTTCTGACATACAATGGTGCAGAGTATGCAATCATATTTGAAAAGGGGGAAATGGGGCACAATAAAGAATGATTGATTTGAAGAACGATGGAACCCAGAATGGAGGGAAAAGACCTTGTACCTCCATGACTGGCATTTGGAACTCATGGAATCATTTCAGTTCCAAGTAGCTTAGGTAGCTTTGCTGCCGGCTCTGCTGCTGTAGCATGCATAAGCTCTCCTGTAGGATAGGCCCACTCTGAGTGCAGTTTTGTTATAGACATTGTGCTGGTTCTGAACTCTAATACCCTGGCATCCCCACTGCAATTCAGGGTTCATCTTTGTAGTTTCTCAGGTGGCCTCCGTTTCTTATAGTGGCGTCTTTGCAGGTACTCCGACCCTCTCACACATTTCTTGACCTTAGTAGCTCTCTGTAACCTTGGCATGATGTAAGACCTTATGACCCCTTCAATCTCGAATCTTTCATTTCTGTTGACCCGCAGGCATTGGGAGTCTGAAGTGATCAAGGGAAATGTTAGATTCCAGATCAATGGAATATTTGTTAGACCTCATGACAAAGGGACAACTCCCTGCCCTTGACCTGACTCTGAACATAAATTTTTAGGTCAACAGAGCATAAGGTTGGGGACAGGAATTAGGACTTGGATATAAAGGCTCAAGACCTAACCCCCAGTGACTTACTTCTACTTCCTATACTGAGGCCCCACTTCCTAAAGGTTATAGAACCTTCCCAAACAGTGCCACCAACTGGAGACCAAATGTTCAAACATACAACCCCATATCAGACATTTAATATTCAAATTGTAATATTTTCTGGGATACTATTTTAATCTTCTCAAAACTGTGAAGGTTACTCATCACAAAGAATTCTTCCTATAACCATTAGGTCCTAGAAGTAGCAAAGGTTCTCTACTCAGAAGAAGCAAACAAATGTAACGCCATACTCTGAGAACCAACGCCAGATTCATTGAGAATATCACATCATGGTCATTCAAAAGTAGTTTCTAGCTAGGTATGGCTGACATGCCTATAATCCAAGTGCCTGGGGAGCAGAGACTGGAAGATTGAGTGTTCAAGGCCAGCTTCAACGTCATAGTGAGATCATGTCTCAAAAATCCAAACGAAGAAACAAATCCAAAAGTCCTTTCTATTTCTGAATAGAACACTATCTAATAGATATATAAACCAGGACTGCCTAAAATAAATCATAACTTGGTATATAGATGAGTTTTTCATTTAAGGAGGCTAATTGTATACATTGCAGTGCTGTGGGTGAGGGCTGTTGACCGTGAGTTGGCAATGACCTCATTATGTAGAACTGGGCATTATAAATGGTAGTCATTAAGACAAGATTCTACTTTTAGTTAAGGGCAAGACACAAAACACAGAGTTTCTCAAATTGGGCAGTCTGGGAAAGGTCCAGGCTGATGGAAGAGGATGAAAGAAAGAAGGCTTGAAAAACCCTGCAGTTGGTGGCCACAGAGAGAACTGGCTCCACCTTCCTGTTTGCATACTTTTCCTGCTGTTCCCTCTGCCTAGTGACTGCCTTGCTTTTGATCGTTTTCTCCTCCTCCTCCTCCTCCTCCTCCTCCTCCTCCTCCTCTTCTTCCTCCTCCTCCTCCTCTTCTTCCTCCTCCTCCTCTTCTTCCTCCTCCTCCTCCTCCTCCTTCTCCTCCTTCTCCTCTTCTTCCTTCTCCTCCTCCTCCTCTTCTTCCTCCTCCTCCTCTTCTTCCTCCTCCTCCTCTTCTTCCTCCTCCTCTCATCATCTTCATGTTTTCTGCCAAGCCCTCCATGGTCCCCCTTTGAAGGCAGAGTGTTGTAACGAGAGGTTCATCTTCAGCCATAACCAGAAAATCACGGCAGACTTGTATGGAGATGAAGCAAACATATAAAGGTTAAAACTGTCAAGACATGATATGGAATAAGTTAGCTTTGGAACTGGACACACTGGTTTTCACCACTGTGAGTGGAAGAGACACATGTTTCAAGTTCTGAAAGAGGGGACATTTTACTTGTCTGAAAGACTCAGTCAGATGTCTGCCAACTTATGGTATACAGGGAATTCTAGAGTGAGAAATGTCTGTACAAGAGAAGCTTTAGTGGAGGGAAGGAGTGCCCTGTATATTAAAAATGAATCTCGGAAAACAGACGTTAACCACGACTATGAGTCTTAGATGTGTCGTGTTTGCTCTGAAGGAAACATTATAATGTATTATAATGGTAGGAACCATTATCACCCATTTCCCAGAAGGCCTAGCTCCTCTTGGTTTTCACTGAGTCACTCATTTGTTTTACTTACCTAGAACTCAAAGGCATGATTTTGTGTCACTTAGGTGTCACAAATCTGTATTATTGAGATATGATGCAAGTTCTAACTTTTTACTGACCTTGCTTTGATTTTCTTCCTGCTGGCATTTCTGAACTGCTTAGCCCTGCCTCCAGCACGATTTACCACTTAGAATCCCTGGGTCATTAAAAGAAGTCTGAGACCTGTTCCTTTAGCAGTAGCCTGCAGTCTACAGAGAGGTCATACAACTAGTCATAGGGCTGGGTATAAAAGGGACATTAGAATCAATCCCCGTCCCACCTCCATCAAGGCTCAGGGAACACCTGAAGGTGAGGTACAGCCAGTGTCAGGGGAGGAGGATAGGAGGAGTGCAGTGAGTGGACCTTCTTCTAGACAGGACACGGCTATGGTGCTGTGAACTTACAGCCTCAGGAGTAACCTGCACAAGATCAGGAGAGCCCAAATGACAGCATAGATGGGGTAGATGATCGCCAGACCCCATCCTTTCCCAAGGAGCTTTGGACACTTGATAGCTGCTGGGGGAAGGGAGAATCCTTCATTGTGGATGTTTCCCATGTTCCATTGGATGACCACATACCCATATACATGTGGGCTTTGCTAGCTGAACTCAGTGCTTATGTAACAAGAAAAACAGGCATGAAGTTGGGAGGGGCGTGAAGCTGGAAGGGGTTGTGGAGAACATGAAAGGAGCTGCAGGGGGAAGTGGGAAGTAAATTCAATCATATTTAATTATATAAGCTATATAATATTTTTATATTTTATAATAATAAATACATATACTGTTAATAATAATTATATAAGTATGAAATTCTCAGAATAAAAATCTGTAAAGAGAATAAAAGGAAATAAATAATAAAGACAAAATAACATTTAAAAATAAGGCTCAAGGGGCTGGAGAGATGGCTCAGTGGTTAAGGGTTAAGGCTGCTCTTCCAGAGGACCTGGGTTCAAATCCCAGCACCCACATGGCAGCTCCTACCTGTCTGTAATTCCAAGATCTGACACCCTCACACAGACATGATATATGCAAGCAAAACACCAATGCACTAAAAATAAAAACCCAAATAAGTAATTTTTTTTAAAACATAAACCTTAATTCTCCATCTTGTGCTTGGATAGGAATATTTTGGTTGTTCCTACAGTTTTCCTAAGCTACTATAGAAGGCATTTTCAGTTTTTACTTTTGTTGGTTCATGACTTTTGGCCTCTTCTAAAAATCTTGAGGCAGCTTGGAGTAGTAACAAGACAATTAAAAACAGAATCAGAGCCATTTAAAAAAAATCAGTTCTAAGGATGAGAATTACTGGGCTTAATTTGTTACTTCAGTCAGACATTTAACTTAACCGTGTGTCTCCTCGGATGAGTAAAAAAATGGGTTATAAAATTTTCATTGTTCAAATGAAAAGAGCAGATTTAGGGACAAAGATCTCATCTGTGGACATTGACATCGAAAAGCATTTCATTACATGGACTCACATAACTATTCCTGGTAACATTTTTAGACTGTGTGTCTTTACGGCTGCAAAAATGGATTATCCATTTAATAAACTGTGCCATCCCCAAGTGTCCTGGGTTCTGATGGGCAAAGTTATAGAGGACCAGTAAGTGCACTTGAAAATACATTATCTCTTATGATACATCTGTGACAGATTGGCCTCAAGACCCTCACATATTCCAGCATGAAGGATGCTCAATTTCTCTATATAAAATTACCAAGGTTCTGAAACTCCCACAGACCCTCATGCCTTTTAAATCATGTCTAGGTTACTGGCAATACTTACTGTAATTAAAGTAGGATATAAGTGGTTGTTATGTTTTGTTCTTTAGGAGGAAATGAATAACAAACAACAACAACAACAACAAAACCACATGTGTTTAGAGCAGGTGAAAAAAGTACCTCCAAATACTTTGGATTTGTGATTTGTTAAATCCATGAAAATAAAACTCAGAAGATTCTATAGCATACAATTTTGAAAAATCATGAACTATTGATGCCTACATGTGTAGTATATACAAGACAAAAGTTGCAAGGTAAATGGATGTTTAGAACAAAGGAAACATTCAAAGATAAGGCAGTGGAACCAAAGAGTAGGTAGGAAATATGCCACCAGTCTAAGCTTTCCACACTGAAGCCCTTGCCTGGCCACCTCATAGCTGCAGCTCCTGTATTTCAGTGGCTAACCTAGCCTGACTGCCACTCCCAGAGAAGAGTCTCCTTTCTGTGAATCTTGGATCTACTTACAGGATTATAGTTCAAAAGGCCTTGGGGTATTTTCCCGTATGAGACAATGTGATGGATGAAACGCTACTTCTGTGAGTGTGCCATCAGGTGCAGGGAGAAGCAAGAAGGGTGGGCAAGAAGTAGTAATTTACCTGGCCTGGTCTTCTAGAGACTTTTCCCCTCAAGCCACCACTGTATCACACAGACATGCCACTAAACACATTTCTCAGTGAACTTGTTTTCTCAGAAATTATGAGGTATCCATCATCTCCCTTTTCTTTCCTAAGAAGCAAGGAGAAAGTCAGAAATAGTTTGCCTCAACTTACTTTATTGGGAGAGGACTTGAACTCCTGGCAATCCTCCTGCCTTAGCCTCCCAATTATAGGGATTTTACTTGCTTCTTGATTCTTAATGCAAAATTCTTTTATTCTCCTTCCAAGTACATTTGAAAAGTCACACAGGTAGCAATTTGCATATATATTGTAGAATGTGTTTGGGTTTAAATATATTATAGCATTATATTCTAATTGACTTCAAATTCTTTTTGAAAGTTGGGGACATAATATAAATGAATTAAGTAAATAAAAGCTATTACTTTAATTCTCTGTGGTGTGTGTGTGTGTGTGTGTGTGTGGTGTGTATAAGAGTCCATGTGTGTATGTGTGAAAGCCAGAGCTCAATGTTTGGAGTTTTTGTCAGTTATTATTCACATTATTTGGGGTACTTGGTCTCTCCCTGAACCTGGAGTTGACCACAGTGACTAGATTAACCGGACACCAAAATACTAAATCAATATTAAATAGCCAGGACCAAAGTTATATAATGATCTAAGGCAGTGGCTCTCGACCTTCCTAATGCTGTGACCCTTAAATATAGCTCCTCATGCTGTGGTGACCCCCAACTATAAAATTATTTTTGTTACCTCTTCGAAACTGTAATTATGCTACAGTTAGGAACCATAAAGTAAATATCTGTGTTTTCCAGTGGTCTTAGGCAACCCCTGTGAAAGGGTCTTTTGACCCCCCAAAAGGATCACAACCCACAGACAGAGCACCATTGATCTAAGTGTTCCTTCTTTGTATCTGTAGGTGCACTGTATAAAATTCCCTGATCTGAGATGCTATGAGCAGACGAAACATGTGAGAACATGCCTGTGGCCATATAAGTGTCTAGGGTAGGGTATCACCAAGTCTTTTGTTTATGTATACTAGGGGGAATCTACTATGTTCAATTTGGTAACTCATTGAGATACAACTGTCTTTAGTGTTGTTTGGGGATGGTTTGGTGGCAGCTGGGGATAGCTTAAAGACTCTCCGTGCTCTCTGAGAGGGTTAAGGCTCCTAAATCACCCATTGTGCAAACATCTATTCCCTAGTAAGTTGTGGCTGTAAGATTATACATCCATAGCAAGGGTTTGATGGTGCTGTAAACCACTCAAGCTCAGCTCTTATAATTTATTGAAACATCAGCTCCCCTCAAGGGAATTATAGACAGATAATTACCACTTGTCCAGTGCCATAAACCAAGTCAAGTGCCTCTGGATTTCTCTGTGTTGAAACACAATCTAATAATGGGGAGAGAGGAGGAAGAATTCCCAGATAAGACCAAACAGCGTAGCAGACAGGAATCACATCACCCAAATGGGACCCTTTTGCTACACATGGTTCTGGATCTCTCCTCATTGGCTATCCTGGTTAAATCACTGCAAATCCCTCTCTTGGAAAAGCTTCTGTAATAATTGATGTTCTTTTCCAGCATCTCCAAAAGCCTTTGTTTCTATCACAGGCTTTGTCTCTTGAATTCTGGCTCTATTTCCACCCTTCTGTTTCCCCCCTTGTCCTTTTCCTCTTGTGGCGTCCATCTCTGACAGACTCATCCTTCTCAGCCATGAAGCCCTTTCAAAAGCTTGCTCACATGGGGAAAAATCTATTTTGCACAGGACCCACTGAGTCTGCCACATCAATAAAGCAAATTGACAGCAGGCTTAATACATTTCCCAATCACTGTCTGTGGATGCTCTTCAGAGCAAGCAATCCTGGGATCCCTTCGTATACAAGAAAACACTCTCCTGGCAGATAGGTCTTGTTGGAAGCTTCAAAAAGAAAAGATGAACAAAGGAAGAATAGAAGACATCCTGTGGTGGGGGCTTCTGGGCACACACATCTCTCCTGTATAGAGGAATAAGAGTGGGGCGCACTGTCAGGCTTCATATTCTAACTCTGTGGTTCCCAATGTGTGCACATTGGGGGATAACTCTCCCTGAAAGAGACAGGGGACAGAGCATCTCTGCTTGATCACCACAGTGACCACTGTCTGCTGTCTGTGCACACTGCCTTACTTAGCTCTCTATGATTCTGATTCAGGAGCTTTTACAAGATGGCAGTCCTTCCTCTGTGTCTTTCTCTTAGGAGTCTTTCACAATGATCTCTGTCAAAATTCTGGAGGATAGGTGAGCCATATACCTTTCTCCTGCTTTCTGAAAGTAGAAATAGCTATCATGATACCCCAGATACAGTAGACTGTTCATCTCAAGGTTGTTCCAACCTGTGCTGACAAAAAGTTGGTGAGTTACTATGATGGACTCGTTCTTTGTTTCTTTCTTTCCTTCCTCCTCTCTCCCCCTTTCTCCCACTCTCTCCTTTTTCTTTCTCTCTCTCTCTCTTTCTTTCTTTCTCTCTTTATTTATTTTTTTCAAGTCCATTTCTCATCTCTATTCCTCTCTCTTCTTTCCATGAAATGTTAGGACAATTTAAGTGTTTTTTTTTTAAATATTATTATCACTTGTTCTTCTAGGCAGTGCTGGTTATACTGAGTGACTCCAGTGAGACCAGAGATAGAGATGGCATGGTGGAAGATGAAGAGCTCGTATTCCCTTATGTTCAGTCCTTGTAGAGTCAGGAAGTGAGCATCAGAGATGTGATCCCTGTGCAGCTGGAACTCACAGTACACCTTAGCATCTACCTCTGCAAAGCCCTCTGAGGTTGCTATGGATAGCAGGCATGGGAAAAGCCGAGCTGTGGTTACCAGTGAATGTACTGAAGGACCCTAAGGAAGAGCAAAGGCTAGAGCTACATTGTGCAGGAGGACAGAACCCCACAGCCTTGTCTTGTAGGAAATATTCCACCTTGTTCCTCCATCTTCCCATAGACATGAGTAGAGCTTGGAATGCCCTACAGTTTAACAGAGGGAGGAGGGAAAAAGACACAGAGCCCTTAGAGTTGAGAGCATCTGAGGAATGCGGCTCCTCCAAGGCTCTCTACCTTGCAGGCACCTGAGGAGCAGAGTGACAGGCATCCACACCTTCCTCCAAATAAGGCGAATCTTAATTTGGCAGAAAATCCTTCCAAAGGAGGCAAAGCATGAGAAAGTATAGCTACAGCCTGCAGGCAGATGTGCGCCTTCGAAAAGCCGAACAAAATTTCCAGCGATACTCTGCTCCAAGGGAATGGAAAGAGAGAAGGAGCCAAGGTCTAACTTCAAAGAAATGTAACTAAAAATGCCTCCCACTCTGATTTTAATCTTCTCATTGGCCCTTTCTGCAAGGGGGGGACGTTGAGTGAGTGGATTTGCCTGCTCCTTCAGTAAATCAAAGCTTTTCAGAGCGGGTTCATCGGCAGGGACTCCTTACCCCAGGAAACTGTAATTGGAGGTAAATATTAATTCCAGAGGAAGGCCTTTAAGCTCACGGAGTGCGGCGACAATGTGCCTCCAAGGAGCCACTTCTTTTCTTTTCCGTATCCGTTGGAAGCAGATTGTGGGAGCAAAGCTTATCTCCCATTTTTATCCGTTTTTTTTAACAATGCCCTGCCTACTGCTAGTTAAACTGAGCCGCCTTAAGCTCAGCACAAAAAGCTCTTTTCAGAGCATCTAGTAGATAACTTTTTTTTTTTAAAGAAAAGAAATCTTTTCACATAGCTCTCATGGTGCCCTTTCATGAGTTGGGGCTCTGTGCAGGCTCTGAGCCTGAGATGGCTATTGGGGACAAAGCCACAATCAAGTATTAAGTCCACATACATTCTTTAAAGCCACCGCCATGTTTGGTTCCCTACCTTCTGCCTCCTGTGCACTGTGTTCTCACTGAGCCTAGCCTACGTCCATCATTGAATCACAGTGAGACTCTCCAAGCCAAATACATGACCCGCCCTCACTGGGCGATGACTTTCAATGTAGACGGCCTCACCTGGAGCCTGGCTAGATTGCATGTGCAGAAAGAGATGAAAAAGGGAAGTCAGAGCCCACAGAACGGTGGCCAGATGCTGTGAGTAAGCCTGAATAGCTGGGTTCCTAACAGCAGCACTGGCGCTCGACTGCTGCTTTCTCTGATAATGAGAAAAATTTTCTGGAATCTCATTTTCCCTTCAACAATAAGGGCAGGGGTGGTGCCCACTCAGCTGCGGCCGCCCGACGAGATTCCTGAGGACTCTGTAGTCTATTTTCAAGCCTCTGAACCTAGCTTTGAAGTAAGGCCGCTTTGAAGCAAATCTGAACTGGATCCAGAAGACCTTGATGAGCATCTGAAAGGTGATTAAAAGGTTCCGGTGGAAGGTGAAGGACCGCCCCTGTCCTCTCAACCCTGGTTGTTCTGCCTGTTCTAACCTGCCCTCAGGGCTGACGAGTCAGGCTCACTGAGGGTGCCCTCACCCTGACCCACAAATATACCCAGATTGAAGGGAAAACATGGCCTCATGCAGTCTGATCTTCAATGATATCTGCATATCCCTCACGCTGCGTCTGCTTTCCTTAGCTTCCCTGTGATTTGCCTGCTGAGGCTGTATCCGCCTCATTACCTCGAGTACCTAACCTCACAGGGCAGAGGGCGGTGGGATCAGATGGCCTGTTAGTGTTATCGTACACTAGTACAGGCCATCTGATCCCACGGCCCTCTGTCTTTAGACTTTTTTATAGCATTGGGTGCCCGTGGGAGGAATTAACTCTTGGGCAAGGTGGCTTTCTTCAACCAACGCAAAGGCTGTGGTGACTGACAGCTACAGGCTGTCTTCACAGCAACAGGGGTGATAAGTCAGATGTTCTGAAAGGAGAAGAAATCTGTGAGACATCACCCACCACCATCCCCTAGTTATACCAGAAATATTAGCTCTGCTGGCGGCATCCTGTTCTTGATTTGAAGATGAAATTATTAATGAAGTCAATGCCCCTTCCCATGTGCCAAGAACCAGGTTGACAGCAGTAAGCACAATACCCTTGACGCACTTTGCAATGCCAAACCAAGTCCGTTGAGAATGCCCTGAGATCTCAGAGAAGCTTCATTTAAGTCATGTCCTCTTTAGCAGACTTGAGAATGGGGCCTACCATCTGGAGAAGACAGCACCAGTATTCAGATGCCCCCAGGGAACTTGGATTTCAACAGAGGAAAAATACATAAATATTTATCTAATCACATAATTAGAGAAAAATCTACTGGCCTCTACAGTTGCAATCTAAATAGGCCACTTCATTAAAATGCAGAAGTTCTCGTGAAACACTTTAAACTATTTTCTTCTCCAAATGGTTTTATTTGTTAAAACGAGGAAGAAACATTTGTCTTAAATATATAACATTAAAATTTAAATATATTTACATATACTTATGTTACATATAAAGGTGGTTATGACTTACATATCGCATCGTGCACACATATAGACTGCCTACACTGGCCTTATTCGGTGCCTTCTTTCCATTTCATTTGGACTGTTAGTGGTTATTGGGACTGACTGAAGGCCTTCTGGAGCAGCAGCCACAGCGGCAGCAACAATAGCATTTCCTTGCACGTTACCAGGACGGGACAGCAGGCAGATTTGTCTACACAGGTGAGGGAAGTGGAGAGTTGAATTATTCAGTGGGTTTGATTAATGTTTATGTCAGAGCAGGAACTAATGTATCAGTAATGTGGAAGTTCAATTAGTGCTTTAATTAATTAGGCTCCCATTTTTAGTCATATTGTGCAGGATAATTATTTGTTAGCTCTGCTTAGGACCTGGGTTAAGGTCTTGATTACAGGTATTTAAAAAAAATAAAAAACAATACGAGGAGGCTGGGGCTCTCTGGAGCAACAAGAAGCTCCCAAGATTAGGAAATGTCAGAGGAAATGCAAATCCTTGTCATTTCCCGAAGTTATCAAAGGCTCTGTGAAAAGCTAGAACATAGTTCAAAATAAATGGTTGAGATTGACAATAATAGCGTGGGCGGGGCCTCTTTGAGACATTGATTCTTCTCTTTCGCATCTGAGCCCATTTTAACTGTGCTGTCAGGTTCAAGTGGCCACTAGACAAGCTGACTCTGGCACCGTCTTCACTCTCCCTGTCTCTGCTAGGAGCTTCCTTTACTAAGAGCAATGGTAAACTTGTTGAGAAATATTCCAGTTCTGGAGGCTTAATCTTACAGCCAGAACAGAATGGAGCAATGCTTTCAGGGGAGCCTGTACTTTTTGATTTCACCCCAACTCACAGCCATCATTTAACGGCTTCTGAAAGGCAGAGGGGCTTGTAGACAGAATCACCTTTTGTTTGTGCTGTTAGTGAGCCAGCTGTCCTCAGACTTTAGCATGCACAAGGATTATTACACAGAAATATGCTCTGGAACCCAAGATAGCCATACCCTAAGGACCAGTTAAGGGATTTTTAAAGGAGGGGTTAAGTGATCTGAGAAATAGAGTATAAATCAGATCAATTGTTGAGCTCTTAGGTTAGAAAATCAATCTACTATTCTCATCAACTCTGGCTTTCCAGTATGGTAAAAATATTATGCTGCTGAAACTACTAAACGCACAGATGATTTTACTTCTTAACTTCGAATGAGTTAGACAGTATTCAATATTCATTCTATAAAATAGGGTACTTGCTCTATAGAGCTGTTCTGAGTGGAGAAAAGATAAAATGTTCAGCCCAGCTTTTTGATTTGCAGCTTTTTCTTGTCCATTGTGACTTCTCTAAATGTCTGTGGTGTTTGTGGAACGTGACTTCTTCCTAACATTAGCTGTGGACACATTTTTTTTTTGTCAAGAAGGAAGACTGTCCTAGTTATGCGTGAGAAAGTTTAATACCACCGTTCTTCGTTTTGCAAACTACAAGAGTCTCAGTGCACCGAACTGGATAGAGGTGTGTACAGTTTCCATGTATATTTTAAAATAGCATGATAAAACATGATGTAATGTGCTCACCACACTTAAAACATAATGCTTTAAACTCTCTTTAGTTTATATCTGTGCCTTACTAATACTGCTGTGCTTAACTGTCAACCTTTGAACACAGATCTCTATAGTCACATGTTTATTAATCACGGTGATAGAGACGATACGTTTAGCTTATACCTGCCTTCGGTTAATTCCAGCCTCCTGTATAATAGCTCTTACCCTCTTTTTAATGATTTGTATGTAATTGGCATGAGTTTTTCATGACTTTAAGGCATCTGTGAAGGAAATGCTTCTTTTCATGAAGAAAACATCTGTGGGTAAGGATGTCAGAGGAGCACTGGCGAGCCAGCCAATGAACAAGTATTCTTACAAGATGCAGGAACACGTGGTTCTGTTCCTTATGAGTGACTGTGTCTAGCAAATGAGTGCCGTCAGGAGGAGGGCTTGGTAGGGATTGTATGTTCAAGACACATGCAGTGAACATAAATATTTAATGTGTTTCTTACTTGCTGGCGAAAAGGAAAATGACTGACAAGGCATAGCCTCTGTTTTCATGGTACAGAAAGATGATAGATCCATCGTCTGCTTTGTGTGATAAGTTCTAAAAGTGCATGGGTTTAGGCCTCTGGAAAGCATGAGACCTTATGAGAGATATGCCCTCTGTCATCATGGGAGCAAACTGAAAGATGGCCAGACTGTGGTAAACATGGCTTCACTAATGCCATTCTGGACTGATGGAGAAGTGCTGTCTACCCAGCAGAGCTTGACCATTCCTGAAGCAAGAGGCAAAGAGGCCTGAGGGTCATGTAACACCCATATTGTCAAACAGTGGGGCCATGACCTTCAGCATTTGTGGAGGGTCTCACCTGAGAGGCACAACCGACCTGTACAACTGCTGGAGCACCCTGAGGTAGGAGCTCATTCAGAAAAGCACCGTGCTGGGCTCTGAAAAAATGGCAGGAAACAAGTCAGTAAGATCCCAGCCCACAGGGCACCCTCTCCACCAGGAAAGATGGTCAGTAAGAAAGCAGTGGCCCCAAAGTTGTGCTTGATGAGATAATATGTGCTTGCCAGAGAGACTACAGGAACAAATGGGTAACTGGGATGTCCCTGGAAGCAGGACTGGTAACAGCTACATGTTCCAGGAGCTCTTGAGATATAAAGGAACTCAGAATATCTGAGGAGCAAATTAGAGGAAGGAGGGGTGGGACACAGATGAACTAGAAGGGAGAAATAGAAAGAATAGGAAATCAGAGGGGAGCCCACCTACAGATTATGGTGGAAAGAGTGGCTTTTGTTCTAAGTACCCCAGGTTATGCTGAGAGTTTCCACGGGGGAAGAATATCAAAGAAAGCTCTTTGTGTGCATGGTGGCTTTATAGAAATGGTGGGTTTCAGTGAGGGACTGTTGCGGGATGGGAGACCTTCTTCTAGAACTTTCTTATAGAACTTGGGTCCAGACACAATAAGGAGAAATGTGGACATGGAGGTAGACTTGGGCCAGCTGAAAATCTTGACAGCTTTCTTGCTGAGAGTAAGCCAAGGTGAAGAATTTGTGAAGAATTAGCAAGATGCCTGCTCTTGAAGAGACACTCAAAGCCAAGACCTCAAGGCTCCTGTGTGGAGTTTAGTCAGTCCCTCCTGGAAGAATTCTAGAAAACACCAGATGCCTTCTTTATTCATCTGGATGTTAATATTCTCTTTTATTGTCTTTTGTTCCTGAAGGGTCAGCCAGGCTGATTGCTTGCAGAACCTGTTGTATTATATGAATAGCCAGGCATTTAGTAAGGAGATTTCTATGGAAACAGAAAGCCTCATCATTCGAAAGCCAAGTTCTGAATCCAAACATGGTCAGTTGAGAAGATTCCTAGGTCTCATGCTTGAAGAATGTTTGGTTGCTAGATTGAGGCTGGCACTGCTAAACTGACAGACTCCCAGTTTTCATGTGGCATGTTTTTTTTTTTTTTTGTGATAACTGGTTCTGTCAGCTTTGATGAGTCCTGATCCAGCCCCTGACTTCTAACATGTGTGGATCACATCACAAGAGCACACTGGTATTCCCCAAACACATCTCTGGATATTTAGTGCTACAAATCAAGTTACCAGACTGATAGATAAACATGTGTTTATCTATGTGTTTAAACTATGGTTCTGCCTTGTCAAGTGTGCCTTTAGTACTTCAATGATGTCCTCCAGTTCTGCCTCAGTTCAGAGTTTTTGACACACAAAGTTCTACTCAGTCCTACCCACTGTTCCTCTTCAGCTCCATTCTAGGTTTAGAAATAAGACCCATGGGAAGGTAGAAGTAGGCTCGAGGCCATGAGGACAAGGAACTCTCAGGTCTCAGATACACAAAGCATGACTTTGCTATGGGATTTCTGAGCCTACACATTACCCACCTTGTGGAGAGCATCCATAACAAAGCCTATAAGAACAAATACTGAAATGGTGTGTGTAGGTGTGTGTGTGTGTGTGTGTGTGTGTGTGTGTGTGTGTGTGTGTGTGTTGCTTTTTGTTGTCAGTTGTTTGAGAGAGAGAGAGAGAGAGAGAGAGAGAGAGAGAGAGAGAGAGAGTTAGAGAGAAAGAAAAAAAGAAATAGAAGATACATAGAAAGCAGACTATGTCTCAAAAAATTCTAGAATGGTATTTGAAGTGGAAGGAGCATGGCCATGTTGCTTTCCTGATTTCTGTAACTGACAACCACACACCCAAGAACATTAAACAACAGAGATATTTTCTTTCAGTGTTCTGGGGGTGGATGGCTGAAATCAGAATCTCTAATAAAAAGGAAAGCATTATCAGTGCCATGTTCTCTGAAGACACTCCAGGGGAATCACCATTTTTTCATCTTTCTGTTTCTGGTGACTGCTGCTATAAATTGGTATACAGCTCCATCACTCCAGCCTTCAAGGACCTTCTTTGGCATCTTTCTTCTCAGTGCTCACATCTCTTGTGTGGGTAGTCAATCTTCCTCTGCCTCTCAGGCATCAGGACTCTTGAGATTCTCTTGAGGGTTTATTTGAATAATCTGAGGTATTTCCATGTCAATATTTGTGATTTAATAACATATTCAAGGTCCCTATTTCCATTTAAGGTCACATTTACATAGTCCAGGATCTAGGGTCTGCTTTCTTAGTGGGAACATTATTGTTTCAAATAAATCATGTTTCATGATTTGACTGATAGCTTTTGGTGAGGAAAAATAATAAATTCAAAAGGAGTAGTTTTGATGGAGAAAGCACATAAAGTTGCTGGAAAGTTTAATGTAGAAAGATAAATATTTCAATGTGGGATGTTACAGAGACCTTTATCAGTGATGATAATGTTTTAAACAAACATATGACTTTCTTTCATGATTAGGAAGAAAAATTAATAGCAAGTACCTAAAAAAAGTAAGCCTTTTCAGCCAATTGTGTTTCTAAGTTTGTTCTTATTAATTGCTATTGTGTGTGTGTGTGTGTGTGTGTGTGTGTGTGTGTGTGTGTGTGTGATGAGCAGGCAGCAAATCATACAGTGTAGAGAAGAAATTATTTGACTGGTTTCAAAAAAGGTGAACGTACCCACACTGGCAGGTCCTGGTGACAAGCTCTTTTTCAGAGAATTGGAGATAGCAGCCTTGAATTCAATTCAACTTTTCAATTAAACTCAAAATGTGTTTATTGAGAGACCAGTAACTGCCAGGCACTGGGCTTCGTTTTGCAAATAGAAAGATAAATTATATCCTATGCGTGTCCTCTGAGACTTCACAGTTTAGCTTAGGAGAGGAATGGTCGTAAACAATTAGGAAAAGAAAACAGCATAATGTGTACTGGGAGAGGGTTGTGATAGAAATGCCGGAGATAGAGGTGCAAATGGAAAAGAGGAGACTGGAGCAAAGTGCCCAGTATTCAGGGGTCATTTAATACATATTCAAATGAAAAACCCACCCTCACCATTTGAAGTGTAAGCTGTTCCTACTTCTTGTCTCAAGTGTTGGACAGCCTGAATGATGGTTCCCAGGTGCCACTTTTATCCTCGCAAATCCATTCTCCAAACAGGAGACCATGTCATCTCTGCCTATGACTTCTAATTGCAACCAAAGTCACTGGAAACAAGAACTCGTTCTGAGCTGGGCCCCTCCTACACTGCCTACCTTTTCGTCCTTGATCCAGCCACATAAGTCTGCACCACTCTAGCACCTCCGAGTTCTTTCCTGGCCCAGGCTCCTTGTTTTGCACTGTCTGTGGCTCAAGCCTGTCTCCTCTCCATCCAAGTCTCTACTCCAGCATCCCTGTGGAGAGAATCCACCTCTATAAGAGGGCACTCCCAGTGAGTCATTTTCTTGAAGCAGCTGTCAGTTTCCAAAATGATGTCTTCTATTTGCTTTCTTCCATCCTCCATGGAGATGCAATTTCCTAGAGGCAGGGACCTTGTTAATCTTGTGCAGCATCTTGTCCCTGGTGCCTCTCACATAAATAGAAGAACAAGCGTTCTGGAACCTGGGATGATATGAAAATTCAAAATTCTGTCAGCACCTTGATGGAAGAATTTCCAAAATTAAAACAACAATAACCACCATTATACCAACCAATAGCATCCTAGGCGCAGGTGACACTATCCTCCAAGCCTGTACACGAACTCAGGAGTCAATGCTATCAAGTGCATTGTGCACAGTTGTAAAGGTTTTATAAAAGACAATTTTTTTCCAGACTCATAGACTTGAGTTAGAATTATGACACAAGAATAAAAATGACCTTAATGAAACACAGCACTACTTTAAAAAAAAAACCAGCAGTCCAGAAGAGAATACCGGTAATCTGAATTTAGCTACATTCTTTCCTTCCTTCTCTGGGTTCTATTTTCTGCACCTCAAAGACAAAATACCTGTAGTTTCTTTGCAACTAGAGAAAGTCATGTTAAAATAAATGGGTCTTGGTAGCTTAAAAAATGGTCAGTAGTCAGTATTTGCCATTCATTGGTCTCTGGGCTCTGTTTTGTCTGAGCATTTAGTCTCTTTTTCCTTTGAGTTATCACCAGAGCATCAAACCAGTATCTTCTGTATGCCATTCATATTAAATTAGAGGTTAAACTGCAAAAGCTCCTTTGTGTAAAGGCCAGGCTTCTTTGAAAAAATCTTCTGGCACTCAAAGCCGAAGCAGTAAACAACAAAAGAGGTTGGTGAGGCTGAACAAATGGCCTTAATTGGCCATTAAGTGTAGGCTGCTAGGAGAATAATGCCTAACCCTGCACTGGGGTATCTACCTAGTCAGAGGAGGGTTCCCTTGGTGGTCAGACTTCTGATGAATGCCACCTTCTTCCTTTCTCATTAAAAACTTCCTCGGGATGTTGTCATGGTGAATACCTATATAAAGAGATGTATATGGCATGCATCTTATTCCTCTGATTCTTCAACTTAATCAAGCTTAATTGTTATGTATTTGCCTAATGAAAAAAACATTTAAACCTATTTTTCACTTAATCTTTTGACTAAAAAAAAAAACTGCAGTGAAGATGTTTGAAACTTGTTTAAACCATTAGAGCATAAAATAGTGGGTGATAATTATTATGTAAATAACATGGAAGAACAGAATCAGAAGTTCTTTTATGACTCGAATAAGACATGCAGGGTTCAGGCAGGTCGCTGAAGTGGGGACAGGGCACTGGGAAAGAGAGCCAATTTGTTTCTACCACTGTAGCTCAGCTCCGAAGGAGTTTTGAGTCAGGGACACCTGTATAAAAGACACTGTGTATGGCCGACTGCCATCATAGATTATGGCAGCCTGCAGTCTTATGATCAGCTCCTCTGGAGTGAAGCAGCCATATGTTCAGGTTGCTAAACAGGACGGAAGGGACCTGCAGATATCCAGCAGGCTCATGGCTGTCCAAGGACACCACATTTTACGACGATAACTGGAACCCAGCTATATTTTAAACCAAATAGAAAATTAGCATTCGCCGGGTTGTATTAAGAATTCTGAAGTTCTCAGAGATAAAAATCATGTTGAATTCTGTATCTCTAGTGTCTGAGACATGCTATGAATTGCACTGATATTAACTCCTGGGATTAGTATGAATGGTATTAGAAGCTCACCTCTTGCATTCTTTGCATCTTCATGCCTGGATGGTCCTATAGTCCAAACATTCATATTCAGAGGCTTAAAGGTGTCAGAACTTATTATATTAGATTTTTTCATTTATATTTATTACTAAAACCTTGTGCAGCAGAAATGATAGTGTTCTGACTTTCATATCCCCATTCCTCAAGCAGTCAGGAATGCCATAGAGCCCACCCACACATCCTAGTGCATCCAAGCACTGGCTGTACATCATACACAAACACAAAGGCACCCCTTATACAGTACAGCACGTTATCTGGACCATGGGTTCTGTGAGCAGAATAGGAGTTGGATTTTGGTTCTGATTAGCTCCATATATACTGCCCTCCACAACAGCCCTGTTGGAACAAAATGAAGAGGTCCTTCTGGAGACAGAAAACAGACTGTCCTCGAGACGTGTGATGTGTTTTACTTTTATAAGCAATGGTTTCTGCACTTTGAAACAGTTTTAGGAATGTACAGGCACTGAACAAATAAAGGTTCCTAGTTACTCAGTTTCTCTTATTAACATACTACTTTAGAACTGACCTGTTAGAATTGGCTCATTTATCACAACCAATAAACTCTGTGGTATGCTACTATTAAATACCATAGGCTTTTGTTTTGTTTTGTTTTGCTTTGCTTTGTTTTGTTTTGTTTTGTTTTGGAGTGTCTCCCTCCCCCACCTTTTTTTTAAGATTCTGTCCAGTGTTCTATTCTGTATTGCATTTTACTGTCAGGTCCCCTTAGATTTCTCTTGACAAGTTCTTTCTTTCTTTCTTTCTTTCTTTCTTCCTTCCTTTCTTCCTTTCTTCCTTTCTTCCTTTCTTTTAAAAAGATTTTTAACATCTCAAATGATATCTCTCTTCCTGGTTACCCTTCCACAAATCCCCTCTCCCACACCCACCCTTTCCCCTCTCCCCTTTGCTTCTATGAGGGTGCTCTCCCCACCCAGCCACTCACTCCCACCCACTGCTACAGCATCCCCCTACACTGGGGCATCAAAGCTCACAGGACCCAGGACCTCCCCTTCCACTGATGTCAGACAAGGCCATCCTCTGCTACATTTGCACCTGGAGCCATGGATCTCTCCCTGTACACTCCTTGGTTGGTGGTCTAGTCCCTGGGAGCACTGGGTGGTCTGGTCAGATAACATTGTTCTTCCTATGGGGTTGCAATCCCCTCCACTCCTCCAGTCCTTCAGCTAGCTCCCCCACCAGGTTCCTTGAGCTCAATCTGATGGTTGGCTCCAAGCATCCACATCTGCATTGGTCAGTTGCTGGCTGAACGTCCCAAGGAACATCCACACCAGGTTCCTGTCAGCAAGTGCCTCTTGACCACAGCAACAGTGTCAGGGTTTATTTTTATCTTACATAGATGAGTACTCTACCTAAATATACAACTGCATGCTAGATGAGGGCATAGGATCGTATTACAGATGGTTGTGAGGCACCATGTGGTTGCTGGGAATTGAACTCAGGACCTTTGGAAGAGCAGCCAGTGCCCTTAACCGCTGGGCCATCTCTCCTACACTGGCTGTGACAATCTCTTCATCTTGCATTTGTTTTTAATGGGAGTTAGACAGGTGTAGGATAGAATGCCCTTGTACTGGAATTTGCGGGATATTTGTCTCATGATTAGATGGGGTTTTGGGTTTGGGGAAGAAAGATCGTAGAGGTTCAGCACCATTTTCATCCCAATATTCACAGGCACATAGTCTGAACATAATTTATGACAACCAATGCGGACTTTGGCTGCTTCCTCCTAGCCTGCCGCATGATTTGAGAGGAGCTCACGATGCATTGCCCACAGGATGCAGGCTGTCATCTCCTCCACTTTGGGTGGAGTACCAGCACACTTGTAAAGAGCATTCTGGCTGGCCTCTTTGCAGTCGCTGTGTTATTCAGTCACTTGTTTGTATCAGTGTGGACCCCTGGCTATTATTTAGTTAATATTGTGAGACTCCTTCATTGTAATGCTGAAATTAGGTCACCTTTGGCCCCTGGGAGCTTTCTCAGTTGGCCTGCTTGCCTGCCTGGCATATAGACACCACTCTAAACTTTCTTATTACCTGGAAGCACAAGACGCTCCAGGCCAGTGTTGAATATTCTCTTTCCCGTTCTTCCTGGATAACAAAGGTTCTTTTCATTGAAGAAGTGCATTAGAAAATAAAATGTGTTGCTAGTACTAGTAGGTGGTTTCCTTCAGATGCCCTAAGGCAACGAAGAAATGGACACTTGTATACTAACCTGTCTACATATACACATCTACATGTATCTACATACATACACTCGCTCTATATAACCCTTTGTATCCAGAGTAAGGTAAACCTGAGTTATTATTTGCAGCTCTACTCCTAGCCTCTTACTCATGTTTCATTCTAACAGTGAAAAACCGATTAATTGCTTGATGCTATTATGCACATATGGCAGTATCAGAATATTTTACCTCTGCTTCCATAGAAAAGAACTTAAATTCAAAACTACAGTCCAGTACATTGGATGTCTCAGTTTATCTTTAGTCTTCAGACCCTGCTTGTTTCCATAAATATTAAGTTTAGATCCTTTCTCTGTTCCATTTTCATGAGATTTTTTTCACACATTAATTTATATTATATATATGTATATGTGTATATGTGTATATGTGTATATGTGTATATGTGTATAT
>JANHMN010000020.1:14603308-14631255 GCA_030674055.1 Rhabdomys pumilio | reverse complement strand
GCCTTAGGGTAAAAAGACATTTAACCAGTTGGGATCTGACAGTAACTTTAGATAACATAGTATCAGAATTGAATTGACTTTCTGGACACCCTACTGATGACAGACGAACCAAAGAACTAGAATTAAGGAACACTTAGGAACAATGTTCATCTGCCGCAGTAAGGGCTTAATCAGGAAACGGATCCATCCTAGGTATTAAAAATAAAAAAAAAAATAATTATATCTTAGAGCTTGTAAAACAGTAGGAAGAAAGGAAGAAGAAAGTCAAGGAAATATTTTACAACTGTTCCCAGATCATCGGGGAATCTGAGACAAGATTGAAGAACCATAGGAAACTTTTGCCTGTCCAGCTCTGAGCTTTGAGTAGACGATTAGAAAGCGATTCAGAGACTGCCATAAAACTAACACGTCTGCTAAGTCCCGTTTTCCACTGTAGCAGGAGAATAAATGGCCTTGGAATGTCAATTATCTCCAAAGTCTAGATACAGCATGTCATTAGGCGGGAAAATCTGAATCAGAACCTGTGATGACAAGGTCTAGAAAATGTAGCCCATGGTCTTCAACTCCCAATAAAGCACAGAAACACAGGAATATGTACATCGTGTACACTTTTAGTGTGATACTACCTTGTAATAGTTTGTGAGGACTAAGTTACAGAATGCACATGTATGTAATGTGTTAAGTGGGCATGTGGGTAATTTTGTATAGTTGGTGGATATAAGCATTGCTCATTATGATGGACACAGTGGTAACAAAGCTGTTATGTTAGTGGAAGAAAACTAGGTATCTGTCTTATATGTCAACTCACATATTCATTTTTTTAAACATTGAACAATACCTTTAATTTAGAAGAAAGCTTAACCCCCAACATGAATACTGGGAAGTCATATTTTCTGTACCAAATATTAGTGTTGGATACCAATCCCATAGGAAGTAAGTCCAGCTGTAAAATATGAATGAGCAGTGTTTTTACAGCAACCAAATACACAGAGCTGGAAGCAGGTATGGAACATTTGAAACCTCCAGATGACTTTCCAGATCTGCCATCTGGGGCAGTTTTCATACTAGCCTTAATTCTTATTATAAAGGCATTGAGTGAGTTTGAAAGCAAGTCTTGATTTTCGTGTTTCAGACGTCACTATTGTACCTGCTGTCTTTCCTAAATAAAAAGGCCTCTGCCATTTGTCAGAACAACGTGGCAAATGCCGGAAGTAGCAATTGACAAGCGGAGAACACTAATTGTAGCTGGGATAGAGCAGGTAATAAGAAAGTGAAAAGACGTTGTTTTCCGTAAACCCAAAGAGAAAATTCCAGTTAAAGATGGATTAAAATGCCAAGACAGAAAATGTGGTTTTCAAAAAGAAAATATATAAAAGATTTGGAAAGCACGATTCTTCCAGAACAAATCTTAAATTGTAACATACTACCAGGACATTTTTAATGTGTCTTGCCATCTACTGAGTTATTATTGCTGGCTGTAAATCTTTAATAAGTAATACAAAGCGTGATAACTTGATATTTTAATCAAGGGATATTATTAGAATGACTCAAACTCTGAGCTTTGTTCCACTTAATGTATTAAATTTTTTTTTTCAAATATACCGATTATGATTGTCAGAGTAAGTGGGAAATAATTTATTTAGGAGAGGACCTCGTTTTTAATACTCCATACCCACTGACTCACAGATGATGAATACTTTATAAACCAGCTGCAGCCAGCCTCAGAAGAGCCGTCTCATTATTGGTCCGTTATTGTGTTAGTCCTTTTTGCAGAAACTGATTAACAGGCCAATTAACAGCCTTCTCCTTAGAGGTCTGCAGCTCGGGTGGGGGAGGGGCTGCTCCTTCCACTGAAGCGTTTGCTTCAGGCGCCTATTTTGAACTTCAGAACGAAGAATAAAAAAGGGAGAGATGTCTCGGTCTTTGGTCTTTTCAGCATTGATTAAAAATATATATGACATTTAGATGACCTCCAAAGGAGAAAGGAAATATTCACGCATCAGTCACCTCTCTAGTTGCTGCAACAAAATGTCTGACAAAAGCGACTCAAGAAACGGCTTATTTTAGCTCACAGTTCAAGAGTACAGTCTGTCACTAAGGGAGAAACCTGGTAGCAGGGGCAACTGGTCACATTGCATAGATCCTTAAAATCAGAGTGGAGACTAGGGAGGGAGGGGGCCACATGACAGAAGGGATGTGGGGGAGGGGTGGCTGCTCTGGCTCAGCTCATTTTCTCCTTCGTATGGCCCAGGACACGTTGCCACCCACAGAGTGAATCTTCTCTCCTCAATTAACCCTATTTAGAAATTCTGACATAGACTGCCCAGGTATTGGTCCTGTCGAGTAGATAATCAATACTAATCATTATATCTTACTTCTACAAAGGCCTCTGGTGTGAGCTTTGCCTGTTCCATTTAATAATTTACTTTCACCTGACCCCACATTCTTAAAATGTAGTTTTTAACTTTGGGTTTTTTTTTTTTTTTCCGAATCTAAATGCCTAAATGCCTAAAAAAATTTGTCTGGCATATAGTAGGTGACCAATAAATATATGTTTGACAAATAAATGAAGATTTACTAAGATGTTAGAATACAATAGTGAAGAAAGGTGGTTCTTATGTCTAGGTAGTTCTAAACTAGGAGAAAAAAAAGACACAAAAGCAGATAAATGTAAGCTAGTATGTGCTGAATTATTAAAGTACAGGCGCAGGAGGAGTACAAGACAAAGACAGTTCTCTCTCAAGTTGTCGGTTGGAGCAGAGCAATCTTTCTAGAGACAAGGTCACAGAAGTTTCATAGACTTGCCAAGAACCCAACAAGCCAAAAGGAAGGCTTCAGGCCAAAAGCACAGCATATATAAAGACAACTTCTGGAAGAACATTTTCTGTTAAAATATAACAATATTTATAAAATCCATGTGTTTTGGAGATTTCATAATCAAGAGTTTCAAATGGAAAAATGACAAAACTTGGGAAAGGATGAGAGTTGGAAGGAGAATCTGAGTGTCCAGAAATTGAAATGTTGAAGAAACCGAAGTTTAGAGATGCCAAGTTGTTCACAGTGACGTGGGAGGGCATGGGTAGAGTTTGTGCCCTTTTCCTACAGCTGTCAGCATGCCCACAGACACTGTGCTGTGACAGCTAGCGTGGGCTGTCTGCCTCACCTCTATTTCATTGAATCAGCAGACTCAAGGAATCGATTCAGTTTTCAAAGGCTACTTTGGTGACCATGAAATCAGAAGGCTCCTGTATGATTTGGATGATTTCCCAGAATCCTATTTTGCCTCTAGTTGGTTATTATTTGTTTGTTTTAGGTTACTTTATACCTCACTGTGTTGCTTGCCCATTCATTCATTCATTCATTCATTCATTCATTCATTCATTTATTCATTTATTCATTCATTCCGCGGCTCAGGCTTACAAATGGCAGGTTCTATGCTACACACTAATTCATAGCCCTTTGCATGGGCTTCATTGAAGGGACCCAAGAGAAGCCACCATCTCTAACCTCATTTTCCACAGAACCATTGAAATGGTAATTCAAATCAAATCTTACTTATAGAATAGCTCTTTAATTTAAGAATTTCACAAGTGAACAGAGTACTGCTTACTGAAGAATACTGGAGTTTCCTCAAGGCAGAGTCCTTCTACTTGAAGACTTTAGGTGTACATTGTCTGACTTTCTCTTTCATCTTATAGACTGAAGAGGTTTTAATTATCATTAAGACTTTTACTGGCTCTAGTTCTCAAAGCCTTGTTCTTTGGGGAATGTGGAAAAATAAGCGTTCACTTTTGTTATTTATCAAGAGGAGATATTGACTCTTACATGCATGGATGTTGATTTAGTTCTAGTTGGTAAGTCCTCCTTGTACTCAAAGCAAATCTTTGATTCTTAGAAAACCACTGCTTGCAGTGTTATAAATGAATCTACCTAAGCTGCAGCCAGGGAGAAACAATCTGCCTCTCTTTCCTGTCATCCCCCTGTTGCCTTTAATCACTGTTCTATCCCTGTAATTTACACATTCTGGATGTTTCTCCATACATTTGTCCTCCTGTGTTTCTGCATTCATCACTTGCTTTTGAGATCCACACATTGTTTTCGTGTATCCAGACACCACAACCTTTTCTAACCACATAATCTCTCCCTAGCTCATGTTCACTGATCACCTAAGTTTCCACAACCTTGGATTAGCTATGTAAAAACAGCAAATGCCATGTGACCTGTATCCTCAGGCTGTTCATAACAGCAGGATAAGAGAAGTACTCATGGAAGACAGGGTTCAAGCAAATGAGCCATCCTGGACAATCTAGTGTTCTAGGCATGCACACTATAACAAAGCTACAAGGAAAATCACAGGAATACAGTCCATACTAGACTGAAAAAAACATGTACTTGCTGAATGATAAGTTTCAGAAGTCCCAGCAATGGTGGAAGGTAGGGCATCTGCTTCCTCTTTGTCCTTTATCCAGAGTCAATACTTGACGTAACTTCTGGGTAGTTTTTCACCTATGATTTTTTTCACATTGGAGAACATGTCCTCAGGGTTTGTGCAGCAGGACCTTTGGGGCTGCCTTGCTCGCCACACCTACAGGAGCCACCAGTGAGGTGAACAGGAAAGTTGCCTCCATCCTCTGTGTGGGCAATTCCTATGGGGCACTCTCCAACAGAAAACCTAGTGAGCCTGCGCTTTTCCTGGGGTCAACATAGGAAGCAATCCTTAAGCCTTAATGCTCTGAAAATGTCTCTGGTCAATTCTGTCAACTCTAGTGGCTTCTGTTCTCACATTCTGAGTCCCAGACCACAGAAGAGCGTCACGCTAATTTCTTACTTTCCTTCTAATCTCCCTCTCTAGCCTAGAAAACTGCCTTTGATCTGGATGTAGGGGTGAGGTGGGGCTGGAAAAACTGCTTCCAACTAAAGTCCTTTTTGTCCAATTCTATTCATTATATTCTAAGTCTTTCTAGACCTTTGATTTCAACATTTGAAACACAAGCTTTTAAGAAAACCCCCAAATCATTTTCTCTCCAACTGTTATATATCTTAAAGTATAAAACCTAAGAACTTTGAAATCAAAAGTTGAACTGAAATAAGATGAAAAAGAAGTAATACTTCATAAAAGGTATTATTTGGGAGTGTGCTGGCTAGTTTCATGTCAACTTGACATAATCTGGAGTCACTGGAAAGGTGGGAGCCTCAATTGAGAAAAATGCCTCAATAAGATCAGTCTCTAGAAAGGTCTACAGGGCATTTTCTAAATTGATTGATGGGAGAGGGCCCAGACCATTGTGGGTGGAGTCATCTTTGGGCAGGTGGTCCTGGGTTCTATAAGAAAGCCTACTGAGCAAGCCCTGGGGAACAAGCCACTAAGATGGTGTCCAGTGCAATCAAATAAACCCTTTCCTCCCTAAGTTGCTTTCCTCATGTCCTGGTGTTTCATTGCAGCCATAGTGACCCCAACTAAGACCAGGAGGAAACCAAAACTTAATGATACAGAAGGAAAGAGGAAGTCCTGTCTTTACACAATGTGCTTGGTCTGAACCTACATATCTATCTGTCATTTATCTAAAATAGTCACTGGGTGGGAAACATGTCAGGCTTATGTTGTGATCAGAGAACAACTGCGGAAGTCAGTTCTCACCTCTACCTTGTAGAGTAAAGGTCTCTGCTCTTTCTGCTGCTGCCCCAGGCTAGCTCTCATGCTTGCCGACTTCCAGGCAATTCCCCTTTCTTTTTCTCATCCCAGGGATGCTGGAATTACAGATACATGCCACTGCATTTGGCTTTTTACATGAGTTTGAGAGATCGGCTCTGATCATTAAGTTTGTGCAAGTAATACTTATTTTTTACTCACTGAGTCATATCCCCAGCCCTGTACCTTAAGAAAGAAAGAAAGGAAGAAAGAAAGAAAGAAAGAAAGAAAGAAAGAAAGAAAGAAGAAAAACTTTCAGTCTTCATCAAATATAGTCTTAGTCTGAGTCATCATATTCCAACCTTCTAGGGTTTTAGGGTTTGCTTCCTTTTTTTTTTCATTTGTTTTGCTCTTTTTGTTGTCATTGTGTGGTTGCTTTTTGTTTTGTTTTGTTTTGTTTTGTTTTGACTTAAACTGGAATTTTAAATTCTCCTGCCTCTGCTTCCTGAGTGCCACTGTACATGGCTGAGCTTTCTGTTCTGAATGAGTTTCTTCTAATAATAATCATGATGTATTTTATTACTTTTTATTCCACTGCTCCAAATTTTCTTTCTCTGCAGCTCATGAGCTGGTCGCCATTATTTTCTGTGAATAGACAGTGTTCCTTCAGAGAAGGCATCAGAGCAGTGTCTTGGCTTCCCAGAAGGTTCATCCTATAAAGGAGGTTATTGCAGTATTTAGCAGGATTCTATTGAAGTGTGGCTTCATCTCCTGTACAATTGAACGTTAAACATCCAAGTGACGGCTTTGTTAATGAGAAGTTAAAGTTGAAGCAGTCGGAGACAGACCTTAAATCCCCATTCACAATTCTTGTGGGTATCAGTGAGACGTCTACACTTGCACCAGAAGGCGACGTCATGTAAAGCTCTCTTTGAGGTTAGTGCCACAAGCAGACACTTTCATTTATGACATATGGGTCTTTGATGATATTTAAGGTGTCCCTGCCCTGACATAAGGGCAATAAGAACTGCCCTACTTTTCTTTGTAAACCCCACTTTGTCCACAAATAGATCACAGACATTACTTTAAAAGAACTTGGGCGGCTAAGTTAAGGAACGCGTGTATTTTTAGCAGAAAGAAATAAACGGGAACTAAGGTTCAGACAATGCAAAACATTTTCAATTCATGGCACAGCGTATTTGCTTTTTTGAGGTGTGAGATCTGGGCCTTCTGTTGTCGTCAAGTTTATCCTCCGAATCAGTGACACATGCTCCAGTAAACATCAGGTGACAGCTCCTAGGCGCTATCTAACACAGGGTTCCTGGAGCAGGTCCAATCCACAGGCACAGAAGCCGTGTAAATAAACTCTGCTGGGCAGGTCATGTACAGAAAGTGAATTAGACTAAGACATCAAGACAGTTCCTGAACACACTGCTGTAGCTGAACAGATGGCCAGCAAGAGGAGTCCTTAAAGGAGCCATTGGAGCACAATTCCAAGAGATGTCTCATATCCTTTGGCAGTTGGAGAGAGTCAAAGCAAACAGATCATGAGGGCGTGTTAACACTTAGAAAGGAGTGATCATTCTCAGAGACGACAGGAGCAGAACATAAGCTGTTCTCATCTTGAAAAACTGTAATGGGTACAAGGGATAACTGAAGCATAGGCACCAAGAAAGAGAACGGTGACCTTCAGGACATATCCTAGGTCAGAGATGTAATGTAGCAAGCCATTTGTCATGCCCTCTTTTTAAACCTAACTTGTGATCACTCCAGGAGAATCATGTGTGTGCTCAAGACATGCATGTACTCTGTGATAGTTGAATGGAATGTTCTAAGTATGTCTGTGCTGTCCATTTGCTCAAGTCTTATCTAAGTCCCATGCCTCTGTACACATCTGTTTGTATGTTCTATCTATTATTAAAGGGGGAATGAAAGCTTAGTTGCTTATTGCTAGTCTCTCCTCAGTGCTGTCAACATTCACTTTGCTTTTTAAAAATTTTATTAATTTTCCATATAATATATTTAGGGGGAGTCAAACGACCCTTTCCCAGGGGTCACATATCAGATATCCTGCATATCAGAACGTAACCTACATAGCAGTAGCAAAATTACAGTTATGAAATAGTGAACAAAAATAATTTTAGGATTGGGGATCACCAGAGCATGAGGAACTGTATGAGAGGAGCACAGTGTTAGGACCGTCAGGAGCCTCTGCTCCAAGGAGACAGTGTCTTCCAGACAAATCAGACTGATAGACATATGAATTCATAGAGCTGGCGACAGCAAATACAAGACCTGCACAGGTTCAAAACAGGACAAAATCTCAGCACAGACAAGGGGAAGTGGACACATATTTCCACCCCTAGCTAACAAGCTATTTGCAAGTGATACCTGCTGGAAAATGGCAAATCCATTTTTGCTAATGAATAACACTGGGTTTATCAACCATACTCTAGGGCAGGTCTCATACCCGGGAATACTTGGCTAACGCAAAAAAACAAAACAAAACAAAACAAAACAAAACAAAAAAACAAAAACAAACAAACAAACAAAAACCATATTTCATGGTTTTTTGTTTTGTTTTGCTTTGAGCATGTACTTTCTGTCTTGTTTTCTGACATTTGTCACATCTTAAGAGTCCCATGTTTCTTGTGAGGCACTGCTTCTGAGATCATGTCAAGAGTAAGAATACTTGAGTAGAAGGAGACAGGTGTGGTCAAGTACTTCCTACCTCAGAAGGAGCAAAGGCGTTTACAAAGGATGAGCAGCTGCAGCTGTGACCTTGAAAACCAAAGGTAGAGGAAGTAAACGAGGGCAGAAAATGTTCAGGAAAGTTCCGTCCTTCATAGTTCCTGCCTATGCCCGGCGAGAGGAAAAGAGTGCAATTCAAAGCTGTTCAGATGTAAATATTATATTGAGAGCGTTGCCTGGGAGCTTCAGTTTTGGAAACGAAACTGTTGATAGCCTACTTGACATCACTTCTCCCTTCCTACTCCGTGTAGAGTCTGCATTTTGTTCAAGCATCCACTTCTCACCCATAGGGCCCTGAAGAATGGGGGGCTTCTTCCCTGGTTCAACATTAAGCTCCTGTGAGCAGGCCTCCTGATAGAAGGTGCTGGGAAGAGACCAAACTAGGTCTGGCCAGTGAGACCCCTGGGCCTTATTTGGGAGTTTTGAGGAAGAGATTTCCTTTGTCAAAAAATAAGATGGCCTGTTCATCTTTGGTGGTTTTCATGTCTATATGTAATGTCTAGAAGGTGATGCTGTAGTCATCTTTTAACCATTAAAACCGAATCATTAGTTCAGCAGATAAATGTGGCAGAGCTTAGCAATACATATGAGGGGTTTGCCACTGGAAACCCATAGTATCTTGACTGATGCTTTTAAAAAATGTGCCAACTTTTCAGAAAATATAGTAGTGATTTAGGGGTGGATATAAGTCAGTCTATAAGGCTTCATCTTCCTGTCCATTCATCCATCCATGCATCCACTCATCCGTGCCCTTATGCAACCATGCATGTATATTTTCAACAGAAATCAAATGCCTATAATGTGCTATGCATGCTGGTGAATGTGAAAAGTTATGAAAATAAATTATAACTAGTTCTTGATCTTCCTACATGCATAGCCTGGATAATAGGTGATATTTAATAATGTGGAAAAGTAAATCCTGTAAAACAGCAACCTACTGACTGCCTTGGCAGTTTAGAGGAATGGGTTCTTATCTCCAGATCAGAGTTAAGTAAAAACGTAATGAAAATGAACAGAATGTGGTCACTCTATGTCCTGAGCTAGAGACCCGCAGAAGCAAAGAGTAGCAGGGGAAAAAAATCATTGCAAGCTGAGATACAAATCCATTCCAAGAACAGGCTCTTTGTAGATGTGTACTCTGTCAGAGGTGAATCCCAGAGACAAGTGAACTAGAAGAGAGGTTATTTATTTAGCCTCTAGAAGGAAAAGAAGGTAGACTTGAGCAGAAGGGTTGGAGGGCCACTGGAAGAGTAATCCTTGCCCCTAAGTTACAATAATCCTATTTGTGCCCCAAGAGCCTTTCAAAAAAACCAAAGAAGTGACCACTCTTACTGAAGCCTTCACGATTATCTCTCTGGTTCTGATGGCTACCAGTTACATATTTCCTTCTATCTACCTCGGTCCTAAATGTGCATTTGTGTTATATAAACCATTATTTAAACAGTTATCTGCCACGTGTGTGCTCCAGTTTGGAGGATGAGATGAGGAGATGAATATTAGACTTAAGAGTTTACAAGGTATAAGGGAAAACAGACATAATGCTATTCTAAAGAGGCATGCATCCAGGTAAAATGATGGAAGGATTCAGGTGGAGAGGTTTGGCTGGGAGCAGATAACAGGTTAGTTTTCTATTGCAGGGCAAGTAACAAGGGGTTTCTGTCTGGGAAAATCTCCCAAGTAGAAGGAACTACAAAGACAGGGAGCCCCAGTTAAAATGGCTATGGCTAGAGTTTCTAAGGTTAGAAGGTATTGTGAGATGATGAGAGGAGTTAGCAGAAAACATTGAAGCAGAGACTAAAGCAATGGGAGATGGTACAGCTCATGAGTCAGCAAAGGTCTTACTTGCCATCAATATTCGGGAGCCTGAATATTATTTATCCCACATTTACTGAGTTTCTACCATGTGCCACATACAATGAAATGAAGCATCATGTCTTCTCAGGACAGAGTATGTATCAGTGGAGGGGACAGCCATGGACACCCATAGAAGTGCTAACATGTCTAGAGCCCTACCTGTGCTAACATTGTCCAGACTGTCTTACAGTCCTCACAACACCTAGTGAAATAGAAACTGCTGAGTGGCCTTTGCAGAGAACAGACTGAAGTATAGACATGTTAAGTGTCTTTCCCAAGACAGCATAGATTAAATGTAGCAGGGTCAGAGTTCAAACTTTGGCTTGTTGGGTTTCAACATGGAAATTTGAAACCCCAATGGAATGTTATTTAACTCAAGTTGGGGTCAACAAAGACTTCCTTGGGGAATTGATGCATACAGTGTTCTAAAATAGAGTACAGGAGACAATGAAAGTTGGCAATAAGAACAGTTTGAGTGCAGTATGGAAGCTGGGAGCCAGCTGTCTAATGGTAGTTCTGGTATTGCTTTAGCCACTGCTGCAAGGCAAGGAAAGGCAGAGATGAGCCTGGAGCAGGAATCAGATCAGGGATTGCCTTTGAAAGAGAAAGTTTGATATTGCCTATCCTACTTGTTTCGTGGACATCAGTATAATTTCATCATTATTTCACCGCTACCTTGGTTGATGTTAAACACAGATGTCAATCCAAATGAAGTAAGAGATAGCTTATTCTTTTCTAATATGATCGAGTATGCCCTAGGAACATGGATTCCTGCTTCCCCAAATGAAAACACCCCGCCACCATGAGATTGGTTATGTCAATTGTGTATAAGGTCGCATAATATCATATATCATATATCATATATAAATAGTCATGTATCAATGTATTCATCAAAGACATTGCTGAGGACTTTAGGTAGAGGTTACAGCAAAGCATGAGGGAGGTAGACTCTGTAAGAGGCTTCAGATACTACCTTATGACACTCTTAGCTTTGGGCATGATGGGAGTGAATGATATACTAATTTTATACATTTCAAATATTTTTACCTGGTAGTTGAAAAGATGTTTAGATCAGATACAAGATGGGTGATAAATGGCTAATAAAAGGTATCAATGATAGGCTCTGAAAGATGTGATTTTTCTATGTGGAATACTCCAATTCACCAGAATTAGCAATTCCGAACCAGCCAGTCAACCTACAGAGTCTCCAGTGTAGTTGTGGCTTCTTCAAGAAATTTCAGTTCACACTCTTTATCGTCACAATACATCTGTGGTGAGACCACCATCCATCTAGTTGCCAGACCTTGAGGGTGATCCTTGATGCCCCCTACCTTGTTCAATGAATCAACACTCAAAGAGAATATGTTCTCTTTGAGACACATATCTAATCTGGTCCCTTCTGGATCTACACTGTGGTCTCTCTCCCCACAAGGCTCACACAGATATTCTGTACCTGGAGTACGCTGAGAGTCCTTTTTGGAAGCTCTAGTTTTCCACCCAGAAGCCATGGAAATCTGAAAAGAATCCAGACTTTCTACTCTGTTCTGTATTCTCCGATACCTTGGCTTACGTTTTAGAAAAACAGCCCAGCATCTCATTGTGGCTAGTGAGCCTCTGCCCTCCTCTCCAAGTTCTCCTCACCCTCTTATCCCTTGTCTGCTTGGATTTATTGTCCTCTCCTGGAAGTCTTTCAATGCCTTCTTGCCTAGAAGCTATAGTTCATACAGTAAGCTCCACCAGACATGAATCTGTTCTAGATCTTTACAAGATTTTTTTCCTCCTTCGGATTGCTGCTTCAACAATGCTTTATTTGGTCCTCTTGTCCGCCCCCCAACCTCTCTCCAATTTGCTCTTTATATTTAATATGATCATTTTCTTCAGTGTCCTCACGACAGGTTATCTTCATGTATGTCTCTTCCCTTTGTCTACACACTCACAAGAGGCAGGAAGTACTTTGTTGCCTCTGTCCTGATTCAATCCCAAGTGAGTATCCTAGAATAGCTACTGTCATTAGAAATGTAATTGTCTTCCATCAGATGTCTAAGAACAGTTCCACCTACTAACAACTGAATAGCTAAGACAGCTAAGAGACTAATTGTGAACAGGAAAACCACATATAAGACATGGGGCATAGGCTTTGCCTTGGCAGGCATGGCACATGGGAACTACTTTGGACAGTGACTGTCAGACAAAGGGCATTGGCAAATGTAAATGTTTGTCCAATAAATTGATATTAGCTAAATGATTTGTGAAGTCTGAAGATAAACCTTCCAATAATAACAGATAACGTAGTGTCCAGGGAAAGAAAAGCAGTAGCTCGCATACACATGAGTCATTCTCCAAAGTGTGCCTGTCGTCTCTGAAGGGAAAGCTCACTCTGAGGTAATGTTTCATTTTTTTCAGCTGCCTTGTATTTATTCACTATCCAAACTGAAGCCAGGATCCACTTTGTTATGGAAGATGAACCCTGCCTGCCATGACATTTTGATAGGAGTGAGTCAGAAGCGGGTCCCCTTGGTAATGCACAGAGGTTGATTCAATAAAGAGTAATCTAATAATACCAAGGAAAGTAAGAATGGGGCCTAAAGAACAGACAGAGACATTTTGGTCCTCTTAGGATAATACAATATAGGAAAGGATGTATTTAAATGCATATGGTTCAAGTAGGGGTGTGGCTGAGGCAATTGGACTTGGTGTTCTGAGGGCCACATCCTTCAAGAAAATGTTTTACAATACGCTGTTCACGTATAGCTGAAAGTAATCTGTGTGCTTGAGCTTTGCTGATTAGAAGCCAGCTTTAAGGCTTGTCTCCCTATGCCATACTCAAAGGAATTTAGTCCCTAGTTATCAGTCAACAAATATTTATTGAATGCTTGCTATGTGCGAGACAGTGTTAATTAAAGTTTGCTCTCTCTTGTCATGTTAAAACACTCAGCTTCTGTCTTTGTTTGCCTTATAATTAGGGAGAGACTTCTTTTCTTAGAATTTTAGTTTTCGGTTCCTCATGACTTTCCATGGAGGGAGGGAATTCTTAGGGCCCAGCTCTAGAGTAAGTGACCTGCATTCTCCAGCAACTGTTAAAGGCCCAGTCTGAGGGACTACCAGCAGAGTTGTTTAAACAGCATTCTGGGTGCTTTTGTAATGAAGATTTCCTTCAGAGTGAGGAAAGATTACTACCATTTGCTTACTGTTTTCCTGATCAACCATAACCTCCTCAAATGCAATTTTTTTCCCTTAAGCATTTTACAAAGTAGGTGGATTGTTTCTTATTCCACATATATGTGGATATTTAAAATCTCTAGCCAAAATGTGTGTCATTGCCTCTTGCTGCGTCAGTCTGCACACATTTTTATTGGTAGCTTGCTGGACAAGTGGCTTATCTCCTGAAGAGTTATGCTGAAAACTGTTCAGAATATTCAGGGCAAATGCAAATCTAATGATCTATTATAAGATAAGAATGAACAATATATAATAATGATTCTTATATTTCTCTTTAAAAACAAAATTTAGTAAGCTATACTCACATGTAACACAAGCATTCATTCCATGTTAGGAAGTACATGTCTAATTTAATGCCATCATAACAAACAGAGCATTGCAGTCTCCTCAATAGTTTCCATGGTTCCCTGTGCAATGAGCTTCCTGTCCTGAGTTCAGAACAGTCATTGACTGGGACTGACTTTCTAACTTTACACAAATTGCTATCTGGAGTACAAGAAAAGAGACAGCTCTAGTTGTGTGACAAAACTTTCTTTAGGGAGATGTGACATATACCCCAGATCCCATAACACACCAGTGTATAAATACCACTAAAATCTAACATGGTGAATTAATGACCTTTATTGGGGTTACTTACAGAGCATGGCTAATGGGCTACTTACAAGAGCATATATGTCTCAAAGACAGCTGTATCAACAAAGCCCACCCCAGCATGGGTGCCAGCTTACAGAAGCTGGGAACCTGGAACATACTGCACAATCTGAAAGCAGCTGAACAGGTTAGAGAGTGTCCTTTCCAAGAGACTTGGTTGGTCTAACCCTCTTTCACACAGCTCAACTGGTTTCTGTTTCTTCTAGGCAGCTGGTCTGCTCTCAAGAGTCTCATTTGCTGCTTGCTTCTCATCCAGTTGATGGGACTCTTACATTTTATTGCTTATTCCAGCAGGGATGGTTCTAGTGAATCTAGTCAGTTTTAGGGACTTCCTAAAGCTATTTTTGGTGTTGTTTACCTTCCTGTTCAAGGAGCTTCCTGAAGGATGGAATTTTTCACACTCAGAGGAAGCTGTTAAACAACACGTTTTAAATTTATGTATGATGATTAAAGATACAACCACAGAAGAAACTGACCAACAAGGAGCTGAACACATGGATGAAGGGTATATCCAGAGGCCCTGCAGTGGTGGGTAGAAGTCAGACTGGACTAAGCAACCCAAGTTCTGAGTCATACATTATTTCAAATTTTGTCTTTTGCTTTCCCACCCATAAAATGATAAGTGTCACTATCTGGCCTCCAGAAGCCCTTCTGACATCATAGTCTTCATTTTGCATCTGATGGTGGTTTCTCTTGTGTTGAGGTTCAAGTTGTGTGAAATTCTGTACTTCAATATCTGTCTTTGCTGAAATACATTTACATTAAATTTTTAATATGAAGTGAGGAGACCTTAAAGTCTCCTCACAGAAGCAATCCTTAGAGTGTGTCATTTCAATGCATTTACATAATTTGAAATAAATTGCAGGAACTATCCTTGGTTCAGTTTTGAGAAATATGTTAATTGAGGTTTTTCCAATATCAAAATAGCTCCAAGATGCTCTTTGGACCATATCAGTGGTCCTCATCTTCCCTGCTGGCCAGGCACCCTTACTCTTGCAGTTAGGTGTCCAGAAAGTCACACTCTTCTGCAAAGAGTGAGCCAAGCAAAAACACGGGAGAAGAGGCCTCTATAACGACTGCAATTACGAGAAAGGCAAAATGCCATCTTCAGATGTGAATGAAGAACTGGGTTGTTTTTTTTTTTAAAGCATCCCACACCTCCGATTTTTCAGAACTGTTTATTTCCCGTCAATAGGCAAAACTTCTTGATCTTTAACAAGTTAGGCTTCTTTCAGTAGGGCTCAAGTAAAAAATGCAAATCTTAGTCTGAGTTAGGGCATATGTCCAGGTAGATGAACTGTACTAGAGAACATACCTGCAAGGGGCCAATGGGAGGAGTGTGTGTGTTGATTTTGAGGCATGGGGCTGTGGGAAGTGGAGTGTGGTGTAAGAGTGTGAAACTGGAATAACACAACAACTGAGTACTCGTTCAAGTTCTTTATGCGGCCAAGAAATCTCAACATGCTCAGGGAACAGGCCTCCTGTGACTTAAGCCCTGTGTAAATTAGTGCTCTGACAGTATTGCAAATGCTATTGAAAAATACATATGTCAAACAGGGCAAGCAACCCTGTCATCCAGCCTTCATGCTGGAAAATCTGTCTTCCTTCAAATTAACATAAAAAATGTGAAAATCCCTCCTGCCCCAAGTCCTGGGAGATCTGTCTGCCAGCTGTCTGTGTTCTACCCATTACTACTCTGGCCTCTCAAAGGACACAGACTCAGGGTAGTATGGCCTCTGAAATACACAAACTCAAGGTATCATGGCTTGGTTTCTTCCTCAGGGACAGCTGGCTTTAGTGTTCAACATTCAACTTTGTGCATACAGGGGTGAGAACAAAGTTTTGTTCTGACCTTGCCTCTCAACAAGTTATTTTTTTCAGCTTTTTTCCCCCATTTATTGGTTTGTTGATTTCTAAAAGCAATCTTTGTTCCATCAATCACACACCCAGGGAGACATATTATTTTTATCACCTAAGGAAGGCAGATGCTGAAACTCGGAGCAGATTTATGTGTTGTTGGGTTTATTTATCTGTAGGGTATCTGAACTAAATCAGCCTGTTGGGTTGACTAGACAGGAGGGATGTGGAGAGTAGACATAGCAATGTAGTCAGGATGCTGAGGGGAGGAATTACAGCTTATAAGTTATGTGGAAAGGAAGGGTTAGATGGCATTAGCAATGGCAGGGACTGGTGATCTGGGATACAGATCGGATGGAAACTCATTTTAAATGAAATGGAGAGTTAGAATACGGCTGGATTATGAGTGTCCTGAGCCCTAGGCACTCTTGGTGCATATTAAAATTGCAATTATCCAAAATAATTGAGCCTTAGGAACAGAGAATGGGTAAATAGAAAGAACCTGGTCTTTGAAAAAGTAGTACTGAGACCAATTAGTGTCCGCTGAAGCTAAAATTGGCTAAAACTAAAAAGTTGAGAAGAAATTGAGGAGTGGGAAGAAAAATGTCACCAGGAAAGAAAAGCAGCAGAAAACAACCCTCCCAACTCTCCAGGCCATGGGCATTTAGCCTTTGTAGTTTGGGAAGGAAGGTTGGAGCATACTGAATTCTGCACATTTGGTGAGACTTTGGCAAGTCCTACCTTGGGTACCGTGGTTTATTCCTATGGGGCCTATCTACAATTTAGTTTAATCTGCCAGAAAACCTACTGGATTAAGGCAGACTGCAACTTAGTGGCCCCTCCTCTCTGCCCATCAAATTCTTTAACACTTGATATAATAGGATGACTGAACACAGAACTTCCCAAATTCCAGACAAACATTCTACCATGAGCAACATCCCAGCCCTGGTTTCTTTTTAAAGATTTAGTTTATTTTATGTACTCATGTGTGTGTCTCTGGTTTTCCGGATGAGCAGCAATGCTCTTAACCACTGAGGCTTTTACCAGCTCCAGCCCTTGATTTTTGGAGACAAAAATCTCCCTACTGTATCCAGGCTGACTGCAAACTCAAGATCTCCCGCCCCTACTTTCTGTGTGCTTAGAGTTGTTGGCCTGTGACCCACCTTCTCTCCCTGCCTATCTTTTTTGTTCACTTGAAGGCACTTTATTTTAAAAAGAGTTTCTTAAAGAACATCTTAAAACAGCACTTTTTATTTTATGCTCTGACTTGTCAAAATACCAAAGTATACCTTAATTAAAAAAAAAAAAAGCATTGAGCTGAGAGTTCAATGGCTCCTCCTGACACGTGCCTGGCACGTGCTGAGCCCTAGGATGGGGCCCTCCTTCCTCAAGCAAAATTGACCTGTTTGACTGAATAGTCCCTGACACTTGAAGCATATTTCAGGAGGGGGCTCCCTATTTCTCTCCTTCAGTGGGTGCTCCTCAGTTCTTCCTTTCCCCTTTCTCCTTGTCTGCTCTCCATCACTCTAGAGACTTAACTGTCTATCACCACTGTCTCATGCTCTACCTTGCATATGCCCACAGCTAGTGTGAGGAGCCTGAAGACCTGGCTGCAGTAGGAGGAAGGCTCTGGAGGGACAGTCCCCGCTTACCTGGCCCCTGTACAATGCCTCAAGGGGTATTACCTGGGCTCACCCCCAGGGCCTGCTTCCCACTATGCTTTTCTCATCAGCTCCTCCAGAGCACCTTCCCACAGCTCTTGAGCCTACACTGCATGGTGTGGATGGCTGGAAAGTGTTATTTTGACCACTGCAGAAAAAAAGATGGGGATGAATGTTCCCAAGAGAGTTCCCTCTCTGCTCATGAGATGGCTTTGGCTTGGTCTTTTCTATATATCCCCTTGTATACTGTGAGGACCTGAAATCGCAAGAGATGAAGGAAAGGGTCTGTAGGAAATTTAATGGGTATATACAGAGGCACAAGGTTTATAACTTGGCGATCAGGACTTCAATTAAGTAAGAGAAGGCATAAGGAAAATGTTTCATGCTATAGGTATGAAATCTTCAGTTAGTTCTTCCTAAATCTAGGAAACCAGATTCCACTTCCCATCTCATTGCCTTCCTAAAATGGACTGAAATGTGAAAGGCTGTTTCTGTGCTTTGCCAACTCTTTAATGAAGGCTGCTTGAGTGTGGAAGAGGGTTCAGGCTTTTTGTAGTTACACAGGATGTCTAGGGTGCCAGGAGACATTCATCTAAGGTGTTTTATACAGGCAAGAGAGCCTTGTTTCCTACCTCTGTATGTCTGGGTTGAATGAAAATATAAAACTGTACACCTGTCCATTTGTTCTTTTCTCAGCAAGCAAAGCTGGAGGCATTGGCAGTCAACTACATCCTCCTCAGGTGGCCCCAGCCTCACAGCACCAGTCCTGATTTTGAGTGTCCGGAAAAGAACGAGAGAGAAAAGCTCTGGGTCTACCCAAAAATCTGTTTTGATTTTTCAAATTGTTGGTCACATCTATAGCCATATGCAACTTTTTAAATGTTTGCCTCGTAAGTCAGGAAATAGGTTGTGTGGTGATATCACCTCTCTCTCTCTCTCTCTCTCTCTCTCTCTCTCTCTCTCTCTCTCTCTCACACACACACACATACACACACACACACACATCTATATATCTATCAATTGATTGATCAATCAGTAGACCTATCTATCTACCTACCTATCTTTCTGTGTGGCTGTGTAGAACTTATCCATCAATCATCTATACATATAAATGTAGTCATATCTCATATGATTTATCTTTACAACTATGTACTAACTATGTAGGCATGCAGTTGAAGGAGTTTATGGGGTTTTGGTTTACTTTTCACTCCCTTTAGCCTCTGAGCATAACATGTTTATCAGTGTTTCTCTACCATGTGTTCCATCCATGATGTGCCACTTAGTCACAGTCAGTCCTAAATACAGTGCCACCAACTCACAATAGAAATCTCTGAAGGTGGTAGTCAAAATAAAGCTTTTCTCATAGTTTTCTTGTAGTGTATCATTGCACATATTTGTAATAGTCACATGTAACTGACTATCATAGGCTATCTCCATATGCAAAGCTGAGAGAGCCCACACTATCCAAAACCAAAATACAGATAACCCAATCCTGCTGTTACATATTGCTTTATATTGCTTACTTCCTTGGAAAATGTGAGGGTAAGAGGATAGGTAGTTGGCATGGCTTCGCAATGGTCTCTGAATTAAAACCCGAAGGGCATAGGACTGTTTCAGGTGGACACAGAAGCAGAAAATATCCCCAAGAGGGAAAAGAAGGCATAAAGGAAATATGCCGTTCCATCAGCTCTGCATGCTGTTCAACAGGGATAGCATGCCCATATCTGCACATGTCCTGTATCCACAGCCCGGTATTGCTGCCCCCACTGAGCAGAAGAAACTCATGTTCTAAGTAGCTATGCCGTTCTGGGTTAAACTGCCTCTAAACAGCAGTGCTGAGAGCTGAACTCAGCCTTTCTAAAAAGCCTTTCTCTTTACATTCAACTGACATGTGGAAAGGTATTTAATTTATGGTAATTAAAAACAATTTATCTGTATTGATGTGTGTGTATGAATGCATATGTATGAGTGCATTATGTGCGTGCTTGTGTATATGCTTGTGTGGGTGAGAGTACGTGTGTATGTGTGTGTGCGTGCATGCACGTCATAAAGGTCAGATGTGGGATTTGGGTTTCCTGAAGTTAGATCACAGGTGGTTGTGAGCTCCCTGACATGAATGCTGCCACTCAAAATCTGGTCCTCCATAAGAGCAGCAAGCACGCCTACCTGCTGAGCCATCTCTCCAGACGCTCTTAATTTTTGACAAAAGGAAAACAGAAAACTTGAATACAGCTTATCTCTATTTACTTGCTGACCTCAGCCTGAGATCCTACAGAGGGTACCATAAAAGGTTCTAGAACTAACAGAAAAATCTGCCTCTATCAGATAGGTGGGAAGGCTCTGGAAGGTACTGGAATCTAGGAATTTCCTTTTATAAGGCAGATGAGAGGTGTTCAGACCCTAGGGCACAGCTGTGTCTAACCCAGTCTCTCTAGACCTGCGCCTTTAAGCCTTTAATTCAAATCCTTTGCTAACAAAAGCAGAAATGTTCTCTCTGTGAGGACAGGACGCTGTTGATGTTACAGATACTGTATCAACAAAGACATGAAAGAATTATGCAAAGAAAACATTTTCTCCTGAGTTCTGCCTCAAAATCTTATGTGCGGGGGAGAGAAAAATATATAAGAAGAATAGAAAGAGAGATGTCAGTAAACAGCCAGCCCCGCTGGTAGGAGAGTGGGTTTCAAGAGGGCACTGGGTTATTTCAGCCCTGTGTTCTCTCTCAGCGTTGTTTTTCTTGCCTCTTAATGTTTTCAGATTAGAAGTTCCAAAGCTGCCAGTTCCTAAGATATAGCCAATGTTGAGAGGCTCTCCCCTCTCCCCTCTTCCTCCCCTCCCCCTCCCCCACAGCTTCAGTAGTTCCCTTTCCTCCTGTTCAGCTCTCTGCCACCCAGTTGCTTTCCATCTTTTGTGGAAGGAACTGTTAATCACCAACTGAATGCATTCTTCTATTGCTCTTGGACTCCATCAGCTGCTCAGTTTTTGCCCTGTGAGAGTCTCGGCTACATTTTGAAACCTAGGTCTACTAATCCGGCTGCTGTTGGTAACGTTCTTCATTTTTTTTTAAATCTGTGAGTGAACAAGGCCACCCTGCAGCAGAAAATATTTTCCCAGTGAACCTGCATCCACCCCCACCCCCAGTCCCAGTGATGAAGCACTCCAAAATGGAGAGGTGAGGTGACTGCTAAACACGCTTTACTGGAAGCAAAGAGCTGTTCCAATAATAAATAGTTCAAACTAATATATCAGAATTCACAGACAGAAATGCAAATGGGGCCAAGGCAATAAGAGTAGCTTAGACCACAGTGAGGACCGCAAGGGTCCAGGGAAAAGCACACAAACAGCCCTCATCAGCGCTGGTGATTTTTCAGGAAGAAACGGCAGCCCAACATGGCCTCAATTGTATTTTCCAACAGAAGTTCGCAGTTTGACTTTTTAGATATGACCTTTTTATCTTTAGTCAATGATTCTGAAAAAAAATTTAAAAATACTCTTTCTGCTCTCAGCTGACAGTTCGCAACTTCTAGTAGGGAGGGAGAGAGCAAAAGCATCTACTGAGATAGCACTATTCGGTAGGCAATGGAGAGCCCCCGTGTAGCTAAGGGCCTTGCTACTTCCAATGTGCTCCAGCACCTAGCAGCATTGGTGTTGGTCTCTGTCAGAGTCCAGGACCTCAGGCCTCAACCTGTTTCTTGTATAATACTCGATGGATTATCAAGAGCCCTAAGTGATGGGTCTGCACATTGAAGTTATGATAATAATTCCTGCATGAATGTAGTATAGGGACATGCCTACCCTGTCCTCACTCTACTCTGGCCCATCTGTCGCCTCCCTCCGTTACCCTATTCCTGCTGTCATTGTTGTTGTCATTGAGCATGGAGTTGAGGTCTGACAGCAAAGGACAGAAGAACCGAAGGCAGGGCTTTGGTAATTGCTAATGCTCTTGCTCCAGGTGCCTCTGGTTTCCTTTGAGTGCAGTACCTGCCTCTTCCTTAGTCACCACCTTGCTTGTGTGTCTTTAGTGGTGGCTGTTAATATTCGTTTGTTTTGTTGTTTTGTTTTGCCTCAGTCCTTTGCCCATCATGATGGAAATTAAAGACCCCAGTTTGGGATGATTCTCTGGCTCATCTTCTGAGGATCCTTCATCCTTTTAGCTCTCACAAACTCCCGTCTAGTCTAGTAAATAGTTATTATACTACTTAAGCAATAATCATAATAGGAAAATGGTATGTCCATATTCACCACTCATATATGGTTTTTTCCAGCTATTTTCCATCCTTTATTGGTTGAATATACAGATACAGAAACCAGAGATAGAGAGGAGAAAATGTGTGTATGTGTGTGTATGTGTGTGTGTATGTGTGTGTGTGTTTCCCTTAGATGTATTGACATTTGAGTCCAAAAGTAGAAATGTAATTTCTCTTTTGAAAATAGCTCAAGGTAACACTTCTGTCAAAACCAGCCAAGTTGCATGGACTGTGATGGCTCTGTATTCAGTACAATAGAAAACAACCTATTTGTTTGGGTATAGACCTCATATTTTAAAGACCTATTTAATTGAAGACAGTCTCATTGAAAATAATATCTCTAGAAAATGTGTCAATTTTCCTCCTTCTAGCTTTACTATGACAACGGGAGATGGGGTGGGGGTGGAGGATTCTGGTGATTTTACTTCTTGGCTTAGCAATGCAAGATTTCTATATTTATAATGGCCTTGTCACCCCAGGCCACTGTCACTGCTGCCTCGGTCTCCATATTTATTAGCCCCTTCCTTTCCACACTATCATCCTTTTGATTAGGTGAGAAGCTACTAAGTACCTATGTGTAAGTGACCCTGAGTTCTTCTCAAAGCCAGAAAGATCCCTGTAGATAAATGTGACAGAAGGATCACTAGGTTTTGTGTTTAAGATCATTTGGAAAAGCCAGATGTGTAGCTCCCAGTCTTGGGGAACTATTCTAGTCTGCTCCCATTGCTGTGATAAACACCACGACCAAAATCAACTTGAAAAGGAGTTTTCTTTCATCTTAAACTTACAGTCTGTCACTGAAGGAAACCACCGAAGCAGGAACTAAAGGAAGAAAGCTGGAGTTAGAAACTAAAACAGAGAACACGGAGGAATACTAATTTATCAGCTTTCTCTGACTTGCTCATTTTGCTTTGTTATAAAACCCAGTATCACCCGTCAAGGGATGGCAACACCTCCAGTGGTTTGAGCCCTCTCACATTAACCATTAATCAAAATAATGCTGCATAAACTTGAATACAAGTTTGTAATGGAGGTACTTTCTCAGATGAGGTTCCCCTTTCCACATGAATCTAGCTTGAGTAATCATCAACTAATAAAGAAACAAACAAAACCAGCAACCAACACATAGAATTAAACTAGTTGCATCTCCTGGGGAGACAGGTGTTCAGCATACCTGAAGATAACTTCTCCATCTATCCTCATTGTGCTTTCAGACTGAGCACGTGGGAAGGCTACCATGAGGTCAGCAAAAGGAATGGTGGTCGGCAAAACCTGTGTATGGTTTTCAGTTTAATGAAGCTTGTGTCTATTTTGCTTTAATAAACAACCAAAACCTAGAAAATATTATCAATGACAGAATTTTCTGCTTTCCTCTCTTGTTCCTTGCTTTTATTTTCCTTCTGATTTTTATAAAAATATAAACTTTCAGAGTTTGAAGACACATTAAAAGTCATTTGTGCCACCTCCTTACTTTGCTCCCCCAGATATGACCATACCTTTCTGTAGAATAGCCCAGTGTCCAGTTTGTAGAACAGTTAAGGGCTACTTCAGTTAGTCTATGGAAAGAAGCTACTACCTCTCACAGTACTCCAATCTGATCTGACTTTCTTGAACTTTTATTATGTGACTGACTGAATTAGCTAAGCTCCTTGTCATTCCCTGGCCTGCTTTTGTCCCTTTGCCAGTGTCCTTGCTCACTTTATTCAGGAAGAGTCAAGACTTGAGACGGTAATGTTGGGAACCACGCTCATTTTGATGGACGTTTGCCACAAGATTACCCTCTACTCTCAAGAGCCAATATACAGTCAATTGAGTCATCTCTTTCCAGTTAGGTCTTGGCAACTTTGGAGAGTGAGCAAAGACACAAACACATACTTCCACATAGGAAACAACTACCCAATAACGTCTCTTGGTACATTCCAAAACAGAGCCCCCTTTCTTAGAGAGAGAGAAGGCTAAGTAGTTTTTTGTGCTTTCTAGAAAAAGTGACAACTGAGAACATGAAAATAAAGGCTTGGAACATTCAACATGGGTTCCTGATCAACCACACAGAATGGAGGATTATTGTAATGTTTGTTATATGACAAGGGCAGTAAGAAGAGATGAATAGCTGCCTATGTTTGAAAACCAAGGTTTCCTAGTAGCAGTCTGCCATCTCTGCATCCCAGCATACTTTCCATAATCTTTTTTCCATTTTGTGCACCTGGGCATCTGGTGTTGGGCAAATAAATATCGGGCTCCAATTTTAAAATATATTTTATGTAAAGTTTTTTTTTTTTTTTTACCTTTTCTCTTAAGTTTTTTTGTTTGTTATGTTTTATTTTTTTTTTAACAAAGGAAAGACATCAACATTTTCTTCATTGTACTCTCAAAGATCAGATCAGGTTTGGTAAATAACAGACCTCTTTGTTCTTCCAAACAAAAGAGCCGTTATGTAATCAAATCAAATATGGGCTTACTTATTTCTTGGTCTTCGTCTGCAAATAGTACATGTAAACCCACTCTGCGTTATGCCTGAATCCAAATACTCTTCAACTCAGACCAGATGAAGGCTTGTAAAATATCTCACCTCAGTGCCTGATAGTGTAAAGCCATTGTCAAAATGGGGTTTGGGGGTAGTAGGCGGGCAGTAAAGGAATAAGAATAAGTTATGTCTATTGTCTGGTGTTGTATAGACCATAGTACTGGGTGATAGTCAAAACATGCTCTCACTGATAAGTTAGTACTGGTTTCATGTAGGTTGAACACTAGCCTAGTTATTTATTATTATGTCAGGACCATTTGAGAGTAACTCCAGGCAGATCTTCTTTAAGAGATACTTGGTACTGGGCTGATAGGCATATAGAACAGAGACAGTGATGGATAAGTCAGGGCATCGTTTCTATACGAAACTAGGTGTTTTATACGCTATTGTTCTTTAAAGCATCAGGGCAATTTCTTTTACATTTGATTAGTGGATACTTTTTTTTTTTTATAACAGCAAAGCCTCTGAGAAATCTGTCCACTGTAAAGAGTAAATTGAATTATTACAAAAGAATTTCAGCCCACATCGTCAAAGGAATTTCAAATAACAGGTTGTGCTACACACACCACAAGCAAAACAGGCTTTCTGAAGCTTTCCATTCTAGATTTAAAAGCTTTCCAAAGTACACTGACATGGTTGAAAATGAGTCAGGGCAAAGAATTAATGTTTGATTTTCATCTTTCACAAGATAAATTGTTCATTCTGTCTTGTCACTAGTAATGACAACATATTTTAAGGCCATCAATCAAACAGCAACCAATGTAACATCTTAATTTGAACTAAATATGTTTTAAACATCTACATTATTTATCAGCTGACTGCTTGCTGGGATATTGATCTGATTGGGGAAAAACCAGAGGGTTGCGTTTTCTTGTCATTTATATTCTGTTGCAGCCAGCAGTTGTTTTCAGGGTTCCAAATGGTACAGCTGGAAGAGATAAATATGCTTTAGAGAATATGAAACGAGATGGAAACTTTCCTATGAGTGATGTATTAGGCAAATTATATTCAAATCGCAGGCTTTTCCCCTTTTGCTGAAAAAGACTTTAGGGATTGACATGGATTGCCAGTTCAGGTGAATTTAGGAAAAATAAAAATCATATCCTTGGTTCTGCTGCCAGACAGCTTCAGTGTGGCTTCAGCTAAGTCAGTGACTTGACCAGGTCTTGATCTCCATAGTTCTACAAGAGTGGATCGCCAGACTGTATCCTCCTAACGCTCAATCTAAACAGCTGGTGGTTCCAAAGAGTGTTTTAGTTTCACACTTAGAGACAGATGGCAGAGCATAGGCAAAGGGGACAGGCAACATTTGCATAACTTGTGGCAGGCGAATAGTGGACCACAATTCTCTCCCATCCCAGAAGAATGAAAGCAGCTGAGATGGTGATCACACACACGCTTTCAGTGGTGAAAAGTCACAGTATGGTCAGAGGTTCACTCTCAGCCTCTCTCTGTTTGTCAGGGTGAATGTCATAATTTCATTTCAAAACATTTTAAAATTGTTAGTATTATGTGTGTGTTTGTGTGTGTGGTGTGTATGCATGTGCATACGCGATGTATATGTGTGAGCGCACACATGCTGTGACACATGTAGAATGTGTGACACATGTAGAGAACAACTACATAGACTTGGTTTTTTTTCTTTCACTTTCATTGGGTTCTGGGGACTAAACATATGTCACCAGGACCTCGAGGCAAGCACTCTACCCACTGAGCCATTTGCTGACTCCCTCCCTCTTGAGGTCTTGGAAAGCTCCCCCATTGTTATTCATCAAAGGAAATGTGCTTGGTTATGTGTGCATGTATATGAATCTCATACATGATTAATTAGCATATGCCTGTTCCTTCAGTAAATACAGAAACTTATTCTAGGGTTTTTACAATATTTAAAATGGAAATCTTGAGTATATACATGGGTACTTTCTACAAACTTCTTCAAAGCTTGCAGTGAGCAGCATCAAATGTTACCTAATGCAAGAATCAATTTCTCATCTATTACTATTATTATACTCTGCGAACTATATATCCTAACTTAGAGTATCTTACTTAATGTGGATTGGGGCCAGCATCAATGACACCACCGGGATCATATCAGACATGCAGATTCTTGGACCCCACACTGGCCCTTTGGTTTTGTGTATTTGGCTTATACATTGGAGCATGAGATATGACAATTTAGAAAAGTTGTGTTGAACCCACCCTGACCACTTCTTAAAACAATGGACAAATCTTAACTACATGATCCTGCAGCCTGCCTACAGAAAGTCTGTCTTATTTTGTCTGAGATACAGCCAGTATTATAGCTTTCAAATGATTCATATTCAGCATCATAGCCTTCCTATGATTCGAATATGCAGCAAAATTTATGACCCAATAAATCAGGCAGTCTGTTAGGGATCTTCAGTGACCTAAAACTTTGTCCACAGCACATGCATTAGTTTACTTGTGACAGCCATTTGTCCTTTCCATGTTGTGACTCTCTGTTCTTCTTTCACCCATAATCATGTCCGATTCTGGGTAGCCTAATGCCTCCTTCCTCCTGACTGTGACTCCCCTCCTCATGGTGTGAGGCCCTTTAAGGAGTGTGACTGGTGTGACTAGACTTGTGCTTTGTCTCAGCATTGTACAAGCTTAATTCCCATCACTGACACTGAGTGGTGGATGGGCTCTGTGCTGCATGTAGCTTCTTTTCACATTTTAATGGCCAGTATTCTGCTAAACGGTGGATGTAGTGAGCATAAAATCAGGATGCCTGGTCAGGCTCTGCCCTCTGTGTTCCTCTTCTACATTCAGTATTGCAATTATGCTCATTCCTCTTTCTTGTTAGGGTTTATATTATACTCTTTCATGAACCTTAAGGCACTTCACAGAAGGGAGTCTTGATCATGGACAGGTGACTATGTAGTTTGTGGTAGCTGCAGAAACTAGCAGAAAAATTCAAGGATGAGCGAAGCTTCTGGAGGATGCCAGAAAGGTGACAGGATGGAGGTAAATATAAGAATAATGGATTCAGCTTTCTTCCAGTGGTCTCAAGGTCAAAGACTGGGATCCCATCCAGGATTAAACAAAAATGTGTTTAATCACAACTTGCTGTCTTCAGTCTGTTCTACTCTTGAAAAATCATTGTTGATAGTGGTACGACGATAGGAAGTATGGAACTGGATGGAAGGAAATCATGGGAGACAACTGTAGTCAGTGCCCAGAGGGAGCATCTTATGGACCATATTTAATCCTAAAGTAGATAAGATGTTCTCCAGCAGAAACAAAAGATACAGTGTTGGACTTTACAAAGGTGGAAACTAAGGCAGACCTATTTTAAACTGCCTCCTTAATACTAAATAGTAAAAACCAGAAATGCTTTAAAATCTAATTTATATTGTTAGTTTTACCTGAATCATGATGGCTGTCCAACTGAGTGTTCTCTCTCCTCCACCCCGCTCTCGTCTGTCTGTCTGTCTGTCTGTCTGTCTGTCTGTCTGTCTGTCTTCCCTCCCCCCTCTCTCTCATACACACACACACACACACACACACACACACACACACACACACACACA
>JANHMN010000020.1:14572985-14603298 GCA_030674055.1 Rhabdomys pumilio | reverse complement strand
ACACACACACACACACACACACACACACACACACACACACACACACACACAGGTTTCAGTGAAATTACAATATTTGGGGTGATATACTCCCCGCAAAGCCATAGGTTATCTAACAAAACTCCCAGTAGCAAGCATGAGAATCTTCCTTTGCATTATTGTCTAGAGGACTCCAAGAAACTCCCAGGACAATATAGGACATAGCTCTTTCCCTTGGTCACCTTGCAGAAGTTGAAGATAAGTTGATTTTATACTTCAGGAACTGGGTTCTGATGGTTTGAACTGGAACTGACTGGAAAGCTTCCTCCATGAAGGCTGGTTTTCACCATTACAGAAGATAATATGTCAAGGGAGGAATGCACTCAGTAGCACTGCCCAGCTATGATGCCCATGAACCACAACAGTGACCAGCATGGCAAGAGATCTCTAATGACGCAACCGTGTCTTCTTAGCTGTAACAAAACAATCCTTGGACCAAAGCTCCACTTAACAGGAGAAAAATCATACCTGGTACTGGAAATCTAACCAACTCCATGTGACTAGTGAGGTCGTGGATTTTAGAGGAGAATCTGCTCTTGTCACATTCCTCAACCAGTATTGTTCTTAACTGTATTCAAAACAATTACACTCATAGTATAGATAAGTGTAGAGCTCACGCCTCATCAAAAAGATTCTTTTGTCTTTCAGCAGCAGGAGACCATTACAGAAAACCATAACTAGTAAAAATGTATAGCAACTCCTGATGGTAGAGTGCTCAACCCTAATTGATACACCTACAAAATGGTACTACACCTATGACTTAGGGAACACTGCAGGAAGAGAGTGGGGGATGGTAGGATTGAAAGCAAGCGCTAGAGGACCAGGGAGTCTGATAGGAGCTTGTGCCTTCTAGGTATGACAGGGAAGAGAAGCTGCACCCACGAATCTCAACAACATGGCTGACTAAATAAGACAATTCTAACATCAGCTGGAATCTCAACACAGATGTGGGGTAGGGATGCCACATATCCCTACCCTAGATGAAGTGTTATAAATAGTTAACTGCTGAGAGAGGGAAATTAGTTTTTCCTAGGAATGAGTCTCCTGGTTGGTTATCCAATACCAAATAGTTAGCCCTAACCCATAAACACGCTGGTAATACTAAATGAACCCAGCAGGTTATATTAATATGTTTATTCATTCACGTGTGTCTATAACAACAGTGGCCATGAGCTTGGGGAGTAAGGAGGGTTAGCAGTGGGAGAAAAAAATATGATGTCATTCTATTTTAATTAAAGAAAAATAATAAAGAGAATTTGTAAGTGGAACTCGACACAGGACAAGCCTATCTGGTGTCCCAGTAGTAAGTGGCAGATAGTGATGGCCCAACAGATGGTTGGGTTTTATTTGTTTGTCCATGAGAGTTTCTTTTGTTTTGTTTATTTGTTGTTTTGTTTTGTTTGTTTGTTTATCTATGCCTTGATAGAAAAGGATTTACAGTTCGGAAAAGCAATCAGAAGCTGGGCAGCCCACGAACCACAGGAACCCTGTGAACGATGCCCTTACCTGGATACATCACTTAGGTTCAACTGTGGCGCCGATGCTCACAGCCCATCTAGAGCCCTCAAAGACACCCACTTCTCCGTTAACTTGAACTGTACCTCTCACAGACACAGAACTTTCTTCTCAGTTTGCCTTCGTCAGGCAACTTTTCCCTTCCTGAGGGTAGACATCATGTGTTGGACTAGTTGCATATTTTTTCCAGGACTTAGCAGAGACCTTTTTGTTTGTTTGTTTGTTTGTTTGTTTGTTTGTTTTTGAGACAGGGTTTCTCTGTGTGGCCCGGGCTGTCCTGGAACTCACTCTGTAGACCAGGCTGGCCTTGAACTCAGAAATCCACCTGCCTCTGCCTCCCAAGTGCTGGGATCAATAGGCGTGCGCCACCACCACCCAGCTGCAGAGACTTTTATAATAGTACATGCTTACTGGCTCTGTGGGATATGAAAAACAGAGACAAAGGGAAGGGATTGTGAGTTTGACACTCATCAGAGCCACGTGGTCCTACAGACACTCAAAGCCATCATCTGTATATCTAATTGTACATACAGATACTATAATCCTGCCATCCAGTGTTCACTGTGCCATCGTAATGGCACAGCTCCTAATCATGATGAAGCAAAATTGCCATTTTAAACCTTTCTTTGTGAGTCCTAGTAAGACATGAGCATCTTCATAGCTTCCTACTCATTTGAAGTCAATCCAAGTCCCATCCAAGCTCTCTGTCTGGAGAAAGACTTGACTCCCCTCTTAGCCAGATGCCTAAGAGCTATTTGTCTCATTTCCATTTTCCAGGTCCTTTCCCACCCACTACAATTTCACTCTACACTCTAATGGCCCTAAATTAATTGGTCCTCTTGACACTGTTCAGCTTCTCTGACCTTATTAAAACATCTTCTCCCTCTTACTCCGGTGACACACATATCTCTGTTGACAGATTCCTGGCCTCTCTGTTTTCTTCATCCTCCTTTAACTTCCTTAAAGTTAAACCTCAGTCATAGGCCTTATATTCTAATGTGTGTACTTTCTATACTTTTATCTATAGCCAAGGTTAGACTAATGCACTTTAAATATTTGCACTAAGGTCTTAGTCTTAAGCAAACTTCCCACTGATCTAATTCAGACACCCAACAGTCTCCCTCACTACCTCAGACCCAACATTCCTAAAACCAAACTTTGTAAGATAGAGGTCCCTCAGCTTTCTCCAGAACTCAGAGTGGGGCCTGTGGGCCATCTTTATTTCTCTGTAGAGCTCTTAGCCACAATGTGAATGAAATGAGTTAATAAACTGTTATACTCAAAGTGTAATCTCCTTGAGAGCAGGAATAATCTACTGACAATTATTTGTTGAATGAAGAAATTTAGTGTTCAAATTATGAATTCCTGAGTGAGAAAGTGAATGAAATTGGCTAGGCAACCCAATCCCATGCAACATAGGCTGAAAACTCTATAGCACACAAACAAATACATAGGAAAAGATGCTTATTCAAAAGGAAACATTTAGGCACAGAATTCAGAAAGGCGTGGGTTGAAGACACAGCTTTGGGGTTAAGAGTGGGTACTGCCCTTCTGAACAACCTGAGTTTGGTTCCCCGTACCCACATTAAGTGTCTCATAACTGTCTGTAACTCCAGATCCATGAGGCCCAACATCTCCACGACTCATCTCATCCACACATGAGTTCTCTGAGTTCATGTGTGTGTGTGTTTGTGTGTGTGTGTGTGTGTGTGTGCATGCACACACACACACACACACAATTATAAATAAATCTTTTTTTAACTTTTTTATAAATAAATCTTTAATAAAAATTTTAGAAACTCAGGTGCACATTGATTTGGGGTATGTGGGTCCCAAGATTTCCTCACTAGTGAATAAATTCCACATAGTTACCTCTTTCTTGTGTTCGAGTAAACATGTGATCCTTCAGAGGATTAATGCAAATAACCCACACTTCCCTTCCTTAGCCATTAAAAAGTCAGTGCAAAATCTCAAAATCTGCCTTTCTTGGTGTTATAGACAGAGCTTGGTGATGATTATTTTTTAATAAAAAGGAAAGAAGAGAGAGGTTTTTTTTTTTAAAAATACAGAGAGAAAAAGGACATGTTTTGAAATTATCCAAGCAACTGAACATTCTGGAACTTTTTGTTTTGAAACATTCTCTCAGCATGCCTTCAGGTATACAGATTAGAGAATGTGAGACAAGCCGAAGAAACTTTAAATCAGTAAAAATGCATCGTGAACACCCAGTAAAGTGAGAATGTTCAGCATTTCCCCAAATTCTATCCCTCAGTGCCCTCCATTAGAGTGAGTGACATACTGCCTTTCTCTACTGAGTGTCAGACATTCCCAATCCATGGTCTCCAGAGCACCTATGCTCCGATATCCAAAGAGGACATCAGCTTCCTGAGAGAAGCCAAGTTGAAATCAGTGTTATCCACAGCCGTGTGTCTGATAGGGTGGCTCCTGCCACTGTCCACCCCTCACCTTAGGGGCCACTAATTTGAGTGACCCCTGGCAACCTCTGTCTCAGGTTGGCCATTCTGAGCCACCCAAAGGGCTTTCTGTGAAGGATCAACAGGAGAATTCTGTGGAAATATGTGTCTGTCAATGAGTTAACTTTTTAGCCTCTGAGTTAACATATTCATAACTAATTGTCTTATTAATAACTCAGCAGCAACAGTAATGTACAAATAGCAAAACAAGAATAGCTTATTACAGTTAGCAGTGATAGTGATTTAGATCAGTAAATGTAAAAATGAACAAAATACATACTGTGCTGGGTTCAGTTTTGGAAATTTTCTTTCATTAATTAACTATGTTAATTCGAGGAAGTAACTATGATTATAATTACTTTATGTCCAGTAGTTCAGCTGGAGTAAATTTGTAATTTACATTTTCCAAGCAAATGTGTGTGCATCCCCCCACCCACACACTGAATTCAAAAGTCTTCCAAAGCCATTGAAAAGCTATGCTAAGTGTTTGCGCCTGTCCACCCAGATTCAACTCCACAGACGCTTGCTGTGTGACTATTTAACCTCCATGACTCTTGATTGTCTCACTCATGAAGGGGATAATTACAGTGCCTTCCTCAGAGAACCTCGAGGATTAAATAGCACAATGACTGTCTATTGTCTGTAACAGAACTCACTAATGTACATTATTGTTTGTTTCTACTGTGGTTATTATATTAAAAGAATTGGGGGAAATGCAGTAAAGCAGAAGAAAAGTTCTCATTTAATTCCTTTTATGGAACTGCTATTAACAGTCATAATGGATCCTATGCTGTTCTAGTTTGCTTTTTATTGCTGTGAGATAGACCATGAACAAAAAGCAACTTTGGGAGGTGTGGGGCTGGGGTGGAGTGCTAGAGGTTAATGTTAGGGTGTGGGGTGGTCAGGGAGTGGGATGTGGGTACTTCAGCCTTACTGGAGCGGGAAGGGAATGAAGAAAAGACAGACAGATGGACACAGGGATAGAAAGCTGGGATCAGGTGGTCTCAGCTCTCAGACAGAGAAACTGCAGCACCCCAGAAGCACAGTATGGAACAGGGGAGCAGTGTTCAGGTTGTAAACACCCAGTACAAAACTATGGTGGACATTTTCTATACATCCTATCAATACCCACAGTCAGATACACCCTCCTCCAACAAGAAAGGCTTCATCATTTCATTCTAAGCATTATCTGTGGAAGGCTTTGCCATTCCTGTGGAGGTGAGGCCCTTGTTATGGCTATATCTATATCAACAGCACACATCATACACATCATATGTACAACAAGGTTAGGGCCTCAGTAGTCCCAATCTGGTGCTAGAAGCCTGGGAAAGCTCCCAAAGGACCACTGGTCTCTCATTCAAGATGAAAGCTTGAAAGTGCAGATTCTGTTGTCAGGGAAAGCATAAGCAGTGCTGGCAACAGTGGAATGGATCAATTCAATGGCAGGAAGGAAGGGAGTCATGACAACGGAGGATGATCCTTCTTTTGATGTAGTCTTTCTTATCCAGGCAGCTACCTGAAGGTACTGCCCACAGTCAGGGTGTGAGCTGCTGCACACCAGTCAAGGCAATTTTTCAGGGGAGGTTCACTACTAAGGGGATTTTGATTTGTGGCAGGTTGACATAAGAACTAATCATAAGAAAAGGGTTTATTTGACTTATATGTCCATGTCATAATTCATTAGTGAGGGGAGTAGGAGCAGGAACATGGAGGCAGGAATTGACTCAGAGATCCTAGAGGAGTGGTGTTTATTGATTCACTTTCCCTGGCCTGCTCAGTTTGCTTTCTTATACTACCCAGAACCGCATGACCAGGGTTGGCACCATTAATAAAAGTCTAGGGTCTCCACATCAATTAGTAATCAAGAAAACTCTCCCACCGACTTGCTTATAAGCCAGTATAATGGCAACATTTCTCAACTGAAGTATCTTCTTCTCAGATGATACGGGCCTGTGTTAACAAAACCTAGCCAGGATAAATACTTTCATTATTTCTCCTTGAGCTGATGCCTAAATTTTTCACAACATCACAATTTTTAAATCTTATTTATTAAATTTTAATAATAAATTTTCTGTGCCCAACATATTCTTGTATAGAATTGTAATGGTTTTAATGGTTGTCTTAATGATTAGTCATATATACTGTAATTTTCTTTGAATTTTTGCTATAGTAAATACTTGTGATCTGAGACAAACTGAATGCATATGTTTCAGAACAGATTTGATTATTGGTATTAATCCTTAGACATTTTTGATGAAATCCAGGTTACTGTAACATTAGTAGTTTTAAGATGAATTGCTATATGCATATAAAGACATCAGTTACAAATGTATGAACATAGCTTTTAGCCTTCTCTTGGCTTCATTAAGCTTAGGCAGCAGGTATGTGTGTCGTTTTCTTTTTTGTTTTTCAAATTAATCGGTTGTGGAAAATATACAATAAGTACATTTCAACACTTAGTTTCTGCTTCCGATAAAATTAATCAGTAGATACAGAAGTCAGGCATACGATCATAGTTTGTAATATTTAATCATGGCTCCGCAGCCTGGCTGTGCTCAGTGTCTGAAGTATAGTTCAAACAAGGAAGGACCTCTGTGAAGCTGGGATCTGAAAAAGACCCAAAAGGAAGAATATTGAAGACCATTCCTCTATCCAGATTGGAACTGTCCAGAATGTCTCGGGGCTGACTGTACTTGCAGATTCTACCCAAGGGAGTGATGTGGGCAACAGATACTATTTACATTTCTGAATGTTTTCACTTTTGTTCATCCTACTAACCTGTATGCCCAATAAAGGCACAGGGCTTGTTCATTAATTCTTTGTAGAGATCCTGAGGTAGTAGCAGTTCAATACACACACACACACACATATATATATCAGCAATATATACATATATACATATATATATGCATATATGCATGTATGCATATATGCACATATGCACATATGCACATACGCACATACGCATATATGCATATACACATACACACACACACACACACACACACACACATATATATATATATATATATATATATATATATATATATATATACACAAATAAATTGAATGTAGCTTTTCTGGATCTGGAGGGAGATTTCATAGTTGCTCTCCTGGGGAAATTGCCTAGAACAAGTCCCCTGGGCTTGCCTCTTTACAGCCCCAATGGTCTTGCTCTACTGGCACAAATTTGCTAATGTTGAAGACATTCAATCTGGTTAAGATTCAATTCCTACCCTGGAACCCATACTCTGCAAAGCCATGTTGAGTATCTTAGCTCTAGCTCACTGTGGATCCACTCAGTAGTTCAATCCTGAGGATGCTGTTAGCCTCAAGTTTTTAGCTATTCTCTATTACTGCCCCTTGGACTGTCTAGAGTAGTGGCTCTTAATGTGTGCGTTGCAACCCCTTGGGTTGAACCAACCTTTTACAGGAATTACATATCAAATATTCTGCATATCAAATATACGCATTGCAATTCCAGCAGTAGCAAAATTACAGTTATAAAGTAGCAACAAAAATAATTTTATGGTTGGGAGTTACTACAACATAAAGAACTATATTAAAGAGCTGAGAACCCTGCTTTACAGAGATTTCTTGATGGCTTGTCTCAGGGTCCATTGCATGAGACGGCTTATCAGTATAGTGGAAAACATTAAAGCTATTCTTCCAGTAACACATTATGATGGCTTAAATCCCCAGCGTTGGAACCAGACTGTCTCAATTCAAGCCTAAGCATCCTGCTTAATTTGCCATGTTAAGCAAGTCTCCGCATCACACTGTGTTCGCTTTTCTCAGGTGTAAATAGATAGTGTCAACCTTACAGGATCGACTACGGATAAAGTTAATTAAAGTATGTGAAGAGGCAGAAACTGTAAACAAATGTTTCCCATCTCCACCTTCACAAGAAACAGTAACCAGCTCCCTGAGAGTGTCAAGAGTGTCGGACACCAGACATTTCTTGTTTTATTTGTCCTCCAAAGTCTACATGGGCCATTATTGTTACTCTAGCTGATGAACAATGTACTGAGGGTTAGACAGTTTTAATAATACCCTGAAATCGTATTATGTATGTATGTATGTATGTATGTATGTAGTGATATATATCATATATATATCATATGTATATATGATATATATATGATATATTTGTTATATATATATATGTATATGTATATATTGTGATAGTGACTGTTTAAATGGAGCTCTGTCTGAAATATTCCTTTAATGAGGTAGTTCTCTTAATAGAATTAAAAGTGTCTGTATGACTGCAGGGATCCTTAAGTCCTAATAGTTGATGTTCAGCCATTTTTTTAACCATACTCACAGCCTCAGCACAAGTTTTAAACATTAATCTGAAAGTGCCTGTGAGGATTTCAATAGCTGTCTGGAGATTGAATGGTCCGCAGTTCTAAAGACTATTACTGATTTTAGATTATGCTGGTTTGTAGGCATGATTTGCTGTGTCACATTTGGTAATTTTTATCAGTTTATTTATTCACTTTATATCCAAATATCAGCCCCTTCTCCTCCCAGTACCCTCTCAGAGTTCCTTCCCCATCTCCCCTCCCCTCTCCTCTGAGAAAGGGGAGCTTCCTGGGGTGTCCTGTTTAGTTGTCACATAGTCCCCCATCCATCCTCCCCCCCCAGCACATCAACTTACCACAAAGCTAGGCACATCCTCCCCCACTGAGGCCAGACAAGGTGGTCCAGCTAGGGGAACGGGATCCATAGGCAAGCAACAGATTCAGGGGTAGCCCCCCTTCAGTTGTTGGGGGGCCTGCATGAAGACCAACTGCAGTTTTGCTACATATGTGCAGGGGCCCTAGGTCCAGTCCATGCTCATTCTTTGGTTGGTGATTCAGTCTTTGGGAACCCCCAAGGATATAGTTGAATTGATCTGTTGTTCTTTCTATGGTGTCTCTTCTTCAGGTTCCTCAGTTCTTCCCCCAACTCTTCCACAAGACTCCCTGAGCTCCATCTAATGTTTGGCTGTGAGTCTTGGTATCTGTTTCCATTGGCTGCTGGGTGGAGCTTCTCAGTGGACAGTTATGCTAGGTTCCTGTCTGCAAGCATAACAGAGTATCATTAATAGTGCCAAGGATTGGTTCTTGCTCATGGGGTGAATCTCAGTTTGGGGCAGTCATGGGTTAGCCATTCCCTCCTTCTCTGTTCTATACTTATCCCTGCACATCTTGTCAGCAGGAAACATTTTGGATGGAAGGTTTTGTGGGTGTGTTGCTGTCCTTATCCCTTCTCTGAGAGTCCTGTGTGGCTACAGGAAGTGGCCACTTCAGGATTCTTCTCTTCCACTGCTAGGAGTCTCAGCTAAAGTCACCCCCATAGCACCCTGGGGCCTTTTCCTCCCCTACCCACTTCCCAAATCCTTGGAATGTTGTAGAGATGCCCCCACCCACCCACCTCTGATTTCTGTTCTTTCTCCCCTGCTCTCCCTACACCTGACACCCCTGCTCCCCTCCCCCTCTCCTCTGCCACCCAGTTCCTCCTTCCATCCACTTTAAATATCATCCTGAGTGAGGTAACCCAGACCAAAAAGGATATGCATGATAAGTATTCACTTATAAGTAGATATTAACTATAAAGTGTAGGATAACCACACTAAAATCCACAGAACCAAAAAAGCCAAATAACAAAGAGGGCCCAAGGGAGGCTGCTTGAATCTCAGAAGCGGAAATAAATAGATGTGGTTTGACAGTTTTTTACACATCCTTGAAGCTTACCTTACTTAGCGTATACTTCTAGTATATGCTAGCAAATGCCCTGTTAACCATTTGCTAGGTGAATCGATTGTGATAGTCAATGAAAATATCGCGCAGAGCTGAGAGATCAGAGTGGCCATGAGTTGGCGGGGTGGCGGTGTCTTATGCATGGTACATATCCGGAAGGCACATTAGAATGTTCTCTGAGACAGCATGGATTTACAGAGGATCCAGCTCAACGTTTAACGGCCTTCTGTTTCTCTCTTACAGGTTAATTATGTATGGCTTTGTGAAGGCCATGGTGCATGCTGGCCAGCTGAAGACTGGAGACTTCCACTTCACTGATTGTTTATTCTTTGGTTCACTGATGTCTGCTACAGACCCAGGTAACTGTTCAAATGATGCATTTCTTTCTTTGAAGAGTCAAACATTTAAATTGATGGTTCCTCTACAGGTTATCATTTGTGTCTCCCTGGTAATAATTCCTCATTCCTCGTCGTAGACTGCTGACATATCTGTAAGTGAATTAAATAAAAAGTCAAGAAAGAAAAGGAAAAGAAATAGGCAGTATCAGACAGCTCTGGGCAAATTGGTCAGAAAGCAATCTCCATGGTGGAAGGGACTTTGTAAAGTCGTTATTGCATCGCTCAAATTTAGAGCCATTCTGAGACGTTGTCCTTAAGTTTGTCTCTGTTCAACACGTCTTCCTTCAAAACTTATCTATTAAATTAAGTAGTTTAAACATTTTTTAAAATTGTTTACTACGGAACTCTTAAAGTTCATCAAAGTTAGGGATCAGAGTAAAAAAGAGGACTACCGTCTAGCTTTTAGTGGCCAAAAGTGAGCATATGTTCTCCTTCTGCTCCAGGTTGTTATGACTGTATTGCATTAAAGTGAACTTCAAGTCCCATATTTGGTACGTAAGTACCCTGAAAGTGACTGCTGTTGCCATTATAGAACTGACAACTATTCGAGTTCATGATTTACTAATACGAAACCTCCAGTCACTGTTTAAATATCCTTGGTTCACTTGTGTTATTGCCGTTACTGGTTTGTTAGTAGTTTATACAAATCATATCCAAAGATGACACATGATACCCTGCTCTGTCTGCTGAGCTCTGTTTAAACTTAAGATCTCCTCCATCTGCTATGCTATTTATTTGTTGTTAAGAGAATCAATGATAGGTTCATGAGTAAACTGAATATGTTCCTGTGTGCCCAGTGCTTCTTATGGTTAAAGCTTAATCAGAATCAGGGTCAATTTTTTTCTAGCATGACTCCTTTACAAATGATGTTGGGAATATCCCATCAGAAGGCAAGTGGTGACTAGGGAGTCTGCTGTCAGTTTATCCATCACACCCATGAATTGGCACTCTAGCAAAGACTACCAGAATGTACCTGAGGGTGACTGAAATGGGTTTCTCATGCAATACAACAAAAGAGAATGTTCGGGGGTGGGGGAGAGGCGTACTTGCTAGTTTCATGTCAACTTGACATAAGCTGGAGTCATTAGAGAGGAGACAGCCTCAACTGGTTAAAAAACAATAACAAACAAACAAACAAAAAAACAAAACAAAACAAAAAAACCTCTCCATGAGACTGGGCTGTAGATAAGCAAGCCTATAGGGCATTTTCTTAATTACTGATTAATGGGGGAGGGCCCAGCCCAATGTTGGGAGGGGATTGCCCCTAGGATGGTGGTCCTGGGTTCTATAAGAAAACAGGCCAAGAAAGCCATCAGGAACAAGCCGGTATGGAGCACTCCGTCCTCCATGGCCTGTTTGAGTTCCTTCTCTGATGTCTTGATGATGGACAGTGATGTGGAAACATGAGACAAACAAACCTTTTCCTCCTCAAGTTGCTTTGCTCCTGGTATTTCACCACAGCAGTAGAGACCCTAACTAAGACAGCAGGGAGCAATGGGGTGTCCCAGAGGATGTGATAAGGGAAGGGTTTGTGGGTTTCCATTTGGGATATTTAGAGAAGGTTTAAGGGTAAGGACTTTACTCTGGATTAGATGGTGAGAGGAAGTAAAAGTAATTCCATAATTATCCAGTTGATTGTCTTATCTTAAAAGAGGTAAGACCAGACTAACTAAGCCTAATCTATAATTGATAAAGAAGATTCGTTCATCACTTGGCTTGGATAATACTCATTGTGTTTAGGGATGATTATGTAGTTGTCTTGTTTGTGTTTTACTCCATTCTGGCTACAGAGTGGCCTTGCCTGAGGCTATTCTGTGGAATTGTTTATGTCCAACAGGGGAACAGTAGATGCAGGGGATGGGAGGAGCCAACGCCTCCTGACCAGTAGTGCTGCCATCAATGGGATGAGCTCAACCTCAGACCTCAGAATCCAACAGTGAACTTAGCCAATTCATAGGCACAGAAAGTTTGACCAGCTCTATAATACTTCCTTGTCTACCGTGGGCTGGTCTAGTTCCTATTGATGGGTACTATTTAATCCAGTATAATCTCCTCAAAAACGTTCCTCAATTCAACAGTGTAATAGCAAAAAAAAAAAAAAAAAAAAAAAAAAAAACCAAGCAAGACAAATGATTGATAATTTAATCTACCTTACTGATTTCCAAAACGATGTGTTGTTTCCATGGCATTCTCTACACGATGCCACCAGTGCAGGTTTTTAAAATACATCTTTCTGAATGCATGGATTTTAATGTAATTGTTATGTTTCAATCTATGCTGGCTAGTCTTTTCTTATGATTAAAACACTCCTTTATCTTTTTTTAAAAACAAGAAAGTTCTTCATGTTTCTCCTGTATCCTTTGGACATGACCCTAGTGATCTTTGATAAACTTCTTGCATTTGAGTAGGTCTGAGGTTTCAGTCTATGACTTCTGTCCTTCAATTTAAAAATTAGCCATCTCTCCAAGTAGCCTTAGATCTTTCAAGAACAAAATTTGTATAAAGATCAGTTTTGCTACTAAGTGTTTTCATTTCCATTGGATAGGTCATTCTTTTTAGACCATCTATTTTTAGGCACTTATATCATAAATTCATTAAAGCTATACCATAAATTGATTAAAATTATACCATAAGTTCATTTTAATATTTTCATCTCAGTTATAAGATTATAGAAATTTTATTATGATGCCTTGAATTTTAATGTATATTTGCATTTTTCTGCCTTTTTTCCTCCTTCTGCATTAATATAATTTTTACTTGCTTAAAATGTACATTCTCAAAATTATCTCACATACATTATTGCTAAAAATATAACAGCTGAAAATGGCTTAAGATTTCATGTGGTTATTTTTAGCCTTTGAGTATACCCTTCTTGGGATGTAGTTAAAAGTTTTTCTGTTTTTAAATCATTCAAAATGATTCCAGTGTATGGCTAAGCCCCAAGTCCATCACAATCACATTCTTCCGGTTCACTGTGCTTTTTTTGTTTTGTTTTAAAATAAGATTAAATATCTCAAAAATTCAAAACAAAAAACCATACTGGGATGGGGGTAGAGAGCCTAGCTGCTATTCCTGTCTGCTCTGCCCTAACTGTTGAGACATTTTGGTAGTTGTTGGGTTAAATTTCTATTCTTAAATTTAGGCTCATGTGCAAACATAACCACCCTCTAGTATACACTATATTATATTGGCTCTGTGTCTTAGTTTCGTTTAATTAACAGCATTTTTTAGAGATTGGCAGCATTTAAAGATTTCTCTTGTTCCCTTTGATAGCTACAGAATAGGCCATTCTTTAGCCAATCTGCTATCAATGGGCATTTGAAGGTGTTTTCTTATGCCTTTAAATTATTAATGGTGCCTCAATTTGCAACTCTTAAATTAACAGCTTTTCATGTGTTTACAGTGTGTCTTTGAGATTGATTTCTAGAGATAGATATTTCTAGATACTAAAATTCTCCCCTGAACTGTGTACCAGTTTGCATTCAGCTTGTGATGTATGGAGGTTTATTTTCTTCACAGACATGTTAAGGCAAACTTAGGATCCCCCATAGGTTAGGGAATTTACATCTCCCTGGGGTCTGCCCAAGCATCTTTTATTATGAGTAAGACTGTAACATTTATTTACATGTTAAGGGGATATAAGAAGGGTCCCTCCCTCCACCAACCTCTGGTTTGGAGCTCATGGGTGTAGATGAGAGAGAATCAGAGATCTATGTGTTGTAAAGAAATAGACTGTTCCACCCTCCCACCCCCGGTGAGGGAGAACTTGGCTATTCCATCACTGCTGGGAGATTTACATTGCATTTTTCAGAATGATTCCACACTACATCACATGCCCCCAGGGAATGCAGAGGTGGCCTGGCAACAGCTAGAAGCATAAGCTCAAGGGAAAAGATTTTCGAGCTAGTTAGGACTAAATATGAATATTCTGCCTTTCAGTGTTGGGTCAAATTTCGGGTCACCTTTACCTATATGTGTATGTCAGAAAGCACTATGTCCTTTGTATCTCAACCCTGAGTTTATTGCTACAGCCTGAGTGTGCTGAATTCTGACAGACTGAGCTGTCTTCAAGCACGTCTGAGTGGCTGTGCTTTGTCCCTGCTTTACTGGTGATATTCCCAAGGTTATGTTTTAACAACACAGAAAACTGACTGAAATGGGGTTGGGGGTATCTAGCCTAGTAAATGGCTATTTACCTGCCTGTGTCAAGTGGCTAAGTGGAAGAGTCATTTAAAATAGAACGCTGGCTTGCAGCCAGGAGGAGAACCCAGGGCACAGAGTCCACCTTCTGTGTCTGGTGCACACAACTGTGTGACTGTGCAGTCGTTTCGGTTCCTTGGATTTCACAGGTTCTTGCAGGTGGAAGATATGCAATCTTCTGCCTTCCCGCCTCAGATGAAGACACTGCTTCTTCATCTGTAAAATGGAGAGTTATGACTCCGACTCTCACGCTCTTCCAGTTCTAACGGTGTGTGATTCTTGTTTCTGTGAGATTTCTTTTAAAATAAACATCAGTTTTAAAGAAACTAGAAAATCAACCCAAAGCCTGCCGGCTGGAGAGTTTGAGGTTCTAGCTACACTCAGCAAATGCTGCCATGATTTCAGATAGCAGAAGCCTGTAGCATGTAAGCAGCGGCTCTGGGTTCCCCTCCTTTACTGAGAGCTAATTGTTATATTAAAACACATTGAACCCACTCTCTGCTAAATTGGTGTAATTTAAGGTCTTCAATAACCTTAAAACACTTAGTTAATCTTACCCCACAATTATTCATTTATTGCCTAAATTCTCATGACTCACTAATTTATGAAAGAGAACCTGTGCTCTCCAGGCTTGGTGTTTCTTGGCCTTCTTTAAATGAATCCTTTCCCGGCTAGCTGCATCCAAGCCTGGGGTCATTACCTACTCATATGTATCTGTTAGAGAAACACATTCAGGCTTTACATCTTCCTGCTATTTCAGACCCTCTCCAGCTAGCTTGGTTTGCAACAGCTAGTTAGTCTCCTAGTTTAGCAGGGAGGATTTGACAATAATTTGATTAATTTTATGTCACCAATTAGACACTTGCTGTTACTGGGATAGTGAGTGTATACCTAGGGTCAGACCCTGAAAGACAGCGCAGGCTAGACAGAAGAGTCCAGAAGCATCCACTCAATCTGTTGAGTCATCTTTCCTTCAGGTAAATTCAGAATAAATGGATCAAAAAGATGGGCAAAGACTAAGAAATTTAAATGCAGTAGCAAAAGGCCCCAACATGGGGATTTTCCTTACTAACCCTGCTTCCAGGCTTTCCGGTAGTGGAGCCTGTGAGGGAACCTTCTCCCGTTCTCTTTCTTCCTGGCTCATTCTTCGCTGACTTGGGACGCTTTGGTAAATGTAGAATACTCAAGATAGTGATTTTGACTAAGACGATCTAAATGCCCTTACAGGATGGTAGATAAGATACAAGAGGGGTCTTTAAGGTCTGGGAAGAGACATGGAGGCCCCAGCTGAGCCACAGGCCTTAAATATGGCTGTTCCTGTGGTTGCCTCATATGTGCTATTGCTCTTCCCGCTCCACCTTCTTCAAGGTCTCTGCTCGAGTGTCACCTCTAAGGCAGTGTTAGCTGTGCCCAGCCTCTTGCCCTAATCACCTCCAGATGCTGGTCCCTCAAGCCACTTCTGTCAACAGCATTTACCACTAACAATCAGTTCAGTCATTTTGATTGATCTACTTCTTTTGGCTTGCTGCCTAAGTACAAGGGCTCCTTACCTGAATGTTAAAGCTAATACATCTAGTGGGTTTTCAGTAAACTAATGGTTATGTTTGTGGAAGCAACTGTAAGAGTCAAGTCTGGAGCACTGAATCTCCTCTGACTTTGAAATGGGAGGCAGTTGAACATACGGGTCACCATTAGTAATCAGATGTCTCATGGCCCTGGAAGTGACAGGGATTCGAGGTACAGATGCAACTCAAGGTAGAATTCCTTTCTCCCTGTTCGCCAGTGAGTCAGGTTAATACTTTCCTGAGAACACCAAGTCATGGTTTATAGACTCGTAGAAAATGCCATAATGGTGTAGATATTTTAGGCTGGACATTTTTTTTTTTCAAAGTAATAGCTTCCTTTAGGAAAAGGAATGACTCCATACATTACTCCACATATTAAATAATTGCCCAGAGAATTCTAGAAACTCATCCTGGCATCTGACAAGACGGATCCTTCCTGTAAGGTTCATAGAAAGCTGCTCATTCACTCATGTGTGAGCTGTGAGTTTTTTGCACCCCATCAATTTCTTTATTTCTTTCTTTTTTGGGGGGATTAAAATGTCTTCATTTTATAGGATGCAGCTGTATAAGACTCAAATACAGCTGCTGCACTTGGAGCTCCAGAAGTTTTAGTTCAGGACTGGAGCTGGAGGGTAAGTGACTTTATAGGCTCTGTTTTTCCTGGGAGAAACACTTCAGGCCTTCCTGGATTTGAGTCAAATTAGCTAAGGTGGGGTCTACCGTCTTGTCTGTTATATACATGACTACTAAGCACCTAGAATGTGACAGGCTCAGTCAATACGTGCTACAAGTATAAATATACCTTCTGTTTCAAAGACTTAACACAAAAGAAGCAACTCATTAGTAATTTTTAAAATGATAATGAAGTTGTTTCTAAAGTGAAGAAGGAACCGAGGCCTTAAGCAAGCTAGACAGGTGTTATCCCCATGAATATACCCACGGGACATAGTTTTAAACATTGACTACATGTTTAAATATTACTCACTTAATATTGAGTTAATCAAATATGCTATTAAAATTAATTTTACCTGTTTATCTTGCCTTATTTTTAAAACATGACCGCTAAAAAAATGTAAAGTTGTGTGTGTGTGGCTTCCATTACACTGCTGGACAGTGCTTACATAGAGCAATGTCAAAGGGGAATGTTGTAAGACAATATCTGATCCTTAATAAAAATAGCACAACTTAAAATTAAGTAAAAGAATAGGCATACTTATAGGGTATGGTGGTTTGAGTAGGAATGGTCCACATAGGCTCATATATTTGAATGCTTGGTCAAGGGGAATAGTTCTACTTGAAAGAGATTAGGAGGTATAACCTTGTTGGAGCAGGTGTGGTCTTGTAGGAGGAAGTGTGTCACTGGGGATAGGCTTTTAGGTTTAAAATGTCAAAACCCAATGGCTTTCTCTCTTCGTGCTGTTTGAGGATCTGAATGTAAAATTCTTAAGCCCCTTCTCCAGCACCATGTCTGCCTGTGTGCCATGCTTCCTGCCATTAAGATAATAGACTAAACCTCTGAATGTAAGCCAGTTTCAGTTAAGCATTGCTATGTCATGGTGTCTCTTCACTGCAAACACACACACACACACACACACACACACACACACACACACACACACACGTAGTGGGAGATATTTAAATCTCCAACCCAAATAGGACCAGTCAATGAAAACACAACTCAGTAATTATGAATATGTTCTGCAAGCCCAGATTGGGCAGATACCTCTACACTACTCTGTTCCCCAGCTGTGAGACCCTTACAACTTGAGGGTTTTCCAGACCCTACATCTGTTCTTCCACCTCCTGCTTCCCAGTCATCCTTTCCCTTCGTCTTCTCTCTCCTCTCTTCTTCCCAGTCATCCTCTCTCTCTTCTCTCCCCAGCAGTCTCTCCGTCTTCCTCCTCCATTGTCTTCCTCCTCCATTGTCTTCCTCCCATCCTCCTCCAGTCATCATCCCTCTCTCTCTTCTCCCCCCAGCCTTTATTTCTCCACCTCCCCTTCCTCTGCCCAATCACTGGCTCCAGGCTTTATTTTACAAATTAAGATGGGCAGAAGGTTCACTAGAAATCACCTGTGTAATGACTCACACTTCCTCTGCAGTCCTTCACAGGAAAGGAAAATTAGTATCAAAATACAAGGCCAGGGCTATCCACAACACACACACACACACACACACACACACACACACACACACACACACAACGGAAAACAGAAACAAAACCATTGACTAAGACATTGGGCACCTGGTGGATCATGGCATTTGCTGACATACAGATGATTTACAGTTAATGAAATTGAACTAATATGTCTGGATTTTCTTTCCAAAATTCCTTTTCCAGTCTCTTTTTTTTCCACTTGATTTACACCCATGCTTCAGAAGCAAAGCAAAGAAAAAAGGGTTGACTTAAATACCATAGATGTGCCTTCCAACACATAAACACAGCCTCTGACCCAGGGAAAGGCAGCTTCAATAATCTCCAGCCTGAGGGTCTCAACTGATCTCTCCTTAGCAGAGCATAAATAAAAGGCCTAACAATCTGAGACGTGTGTGTGTGTGTGTGTGTGTGTGTGTGTGTGTGTGTGTGTGTTAAATAACTATTACTGGTTTTAAATATACAGTTTGTTGCAAAACCAGCAAATCTAACAATCTATGTTAGCCCTACTTCAAAATGTATTGAGACATTTTCTATCCCTGAATTGGATAAACCCAATATAAGAAATAAATGTTTATGCAAAAGAAGTCAATGAAGACCACCCATGTAGTCAGTTGGGAAAATATAGCCTATAACTCTTTTCATGAAATTTAGGGTTTATAGCTAGTTGATGTACACTATTGGTTTGGTTCTCCAATTAATCAAGGAAACAGAGAATTCAATATGATTCATTATTTGTCATTGTCATCGCTAAATGACATTCAGTGACTATGGGTAAGAAAGTACCTACAGATGCCTCACAATACACAGGGCTTGCTGCTATGGACTGTACAATACACAGGTGGCTAACAAATAGAAGAAGGAATGTTGATCCTTGTTTGAGAGCTGTCTGCTCGGTGGGATGGGTCCATGCTGAAGTCTGCAGTCTACCTGAGCTACATGAACTTCAGTTTCTCCATTTACACAATGGGGATAAGATTTATTTAAAGGTTTGTCTTTGTGAGTAAATGAGCTGATACATGTTTTGGAGTTTGTTATTTTGTTTGTTTGGTTTTAAAGATTTATTATATATAATTTCATTTTTATTGATTTTATCTATCTCTATCTATCTATCTATCTATCTATCTATCTATCTATCTATCTCACTGTCTTCAGGCATACCAGAAAAGGGTACAAAATCCCATTACAGGTGGTTGTGAACCATCATGTGGTTGCTGGGAATTGAACTCAGGACCTTTGGAAGAGTAGTCAGTGCTTTTAACTGCTGAGCCATCTCTCTAGACACAGTGATACATGTTTTAATGGCTGTTATTATCTTTCAGTGACACTTAATGGAGATGGCATGTTACTGTCACTGTAGTAAGATATGCACATTGTTGCTTGGTTTTCTGGCAATAGTGCTAAATTCTTCATCCTTAGTGGACAGTACCCTGGATTGCTGCATTCCTTTGAGGGCTGCATGGTTAAAACAGGAAGTGTTATGTGTAAAATGTACTGATTTTACTTTAAGAAACAAGTAACACTTTCACTTCTGTTTCTATTGATAGAAGACAATGGTTCTTAAAATTAAATTTAGAGATTGTCATTAAATTTAGATAGTATCATTTTACCTCTAAGGATCTAGAATCGTCTGCAAGCATGAACCAGAGATTTTATCTTGCAAAAACTTTCAGAACATTGCAAAAATTTGCCAAAAGTTTCAGGATTTGTTGCTAATGCCAAGTAATCTGTTCACTTTCAGATAGATAACCAGATTGTTCATTCGTCTGTAATCAGAACCCAAGCACAATCGATCTACAGGTGACATGTAGGTGCCGTATTCCCGTCTTCCTTCTTAGTCTAGAGCCATGCCCCCTGACACGATGTCTTTTGTGCTATTGAACAAATTAGCTCACTTCTATAGGAGGAACTTCATTATGGACTGGACTAGGTGCTCCCTGTTCAGCCACTGTTTCTCTCAATATGCAGGTCCCTAAGTGATGGTGAGTTTCCCCTTCAGGCTTGTCTGCCGCAGTTTCCTATGGTCTGGCTATGATATCTCCATTAGGAATGGCAAAATGGTATATTTGTTTTTGTAATTCTATCCTTTCTTCAAAATCTTTATCTATAATTCTTATTGCAAGTAAACTATCCTGTACTTATTCTAAGCCATTCCTAATATATCAAAAAGGATTATACAGACATTCTCTGGACTCTTGTTCAAATGAATAATCCATAAACAAACTTCTGTTATAAATATGTATTAAATCTAACCACACAGACACCACTGCACTTAAAATACTAACAGCAATGTTTGTGGTAGGTGAAGTAATGGCCCTAGAAAACCCTAGTCCCCAGAACCTTCTATCAGGACTACATTAACTGTTTTGGCTCAAGAGACTTTGAATATGTGATTAAGTTAAGAACCCCGAGTTGAGTTGAAAAAATTATCCTATCTAACCACATGGGACTTTACAAACTGAAGCCCGCTCCCTGGCTTTGATTAGGGAAGATGAGTGTGAAAAGAAAGCATAGAAAGATACATTGTTGCTTCAGAAGCTGGACGGAGGGTGCCGTCATCCAAGGGATGTTAGGTGGGTACTGTCAGCTGGGATGCTCAAGGAAGCTCTTTGTCTCCTGAAGTTTTGTGTTACTTTTCTTTGACTCTGACAAAACACCTGGCAAAAGCATCTGAAGGAAGCATGGGCTTATTTTGTCTTATACTCTGTCGTGGCAGGGAAGCCATAGCAGCAGGGGTGTGAGGCAGCTGGTCACATATCATCAATCCTATGGGACCAGAAGTGGGGCCTGGCTATAAAATCTGAAGGCCTGCTCAGGCTATCTACTTCCACCAGAGAGGCTCCATCTCCTGCAGATTCTATAGTCTTCCATAATAGTATCGTGAGATGGAGACCTAGGGCTCAAACTCCTGAGATTATAGAAGACAATTCCCATTCAAAACGCCAGCAATGATTGCAGCCCTGCTTTAATTTTATCCAACTGTGATGTGTGTTGAGATCTATCTATAGAATCATAAGATACTAACTTTGTTTTGTTTTAGAATACTGAAGTTTCAGTTTGCTATGATGATAACTTAATACTAATGCAATTCTTAAATATCAGCAATATGCAATTAGGTTAAAATGTCCCAAACTGCCTCATAAAACTTACTATTGCGGCTTTCTTCGATCAAGAATCCAGACAATATGTGTTCATTGCTTTTAGAAATAATTTAAAATAACAAAATTGTACAATGCTTTTCTAAAAAAGGGACTTTAAGGATTGTGTACTCATGCATTTTTACTTACAGAGAACACACACAGGTTTAGGGTTGGGTAACTTGGCTCTACAACAATCATTTGCAAAGCTAGCATTACTAACTGGGAGAGCAGCCATGCTTATAATCCATCACTTGTGAGTCAAGAGGCAGGATGATCTGAGGCTCCAAGAGCAACCTGGACTATTTCACAAGTCCCAGTGTGGCCTGGGCTACCTAATGAGATCTTGTATTTAAAAAATTGTTTATATCTGTGAAAAATGTAGAATCGCCTTGAAAACACGTTTTCATATACCTATGAGAGTGGAGGGTGTTTCCAGCTGGGCTGGGAAGACCTTGAATGTGTGGCACTCCTCAACTGAATAAAGAGAAAGCCAGTCAAGCATTAGCATCTGCCTCTCTCTGCTCCCTGACTGTATACAATGTCACCAGCTGCTTCATGCTCCTGTCATCACGACTTCCCTGCCATGATGGACTGAACCATAAACTGTGAGCCAAAATAGACCCTTCATTATGTTGGTTGTGTGAAATATTTTGTCTCAGCTAAAAGTAACTAAAACAATATTACTATTATTTTAGCGGGTCCCTGGGGGTAGGCAGTGGATTCTGAGAGGATGGCAACTTTAGTCTGCTTCCTCAACCTTTTGTTGCTCCATTTATTATCTTCCTAAGCCCTTGGTTTCTAGGATGCCCCTAGCAAAATCGTGAGATTTGTGCTGTTCCAATACAAGGAGCTTTCTGTATCACGAATAGTGTGAGGATCTAGACATCTATAGTTGCTGCAGAAGAGGTTTCCCATGGAAACTGGAAAGTCATAAACGTAAGAAAAATGTGTGTTGTAAATCTGTGCACTTTGAACCTCCATGGTAGGAAGAGGACGGAGGTTGATGTAGATCTGATGTTGGTGAATTTGACCTCCTGTAGTCTGGTGGCTTCCATCTGGTGCCTGAGAGCCAGCCACACTGCTTCAGCGGGGCTTATAGTGCTGCTTACACAGAGGGGAGCCCCACACTTTGAGGTTATAGGAAACAAACAAAGATGATAAAAACACAAGGTTTCTTAGCAACTCGAGAAAAGGAAGATCATTCCAAACAAGCAAATCACATGGCTAAAGCACCAGTCACTTCTTGGAAGGGAGGATAAGAAGACCAAGTATAGATACGACCTATGTTTTGTCCAAGTAACAATTAACAGAAGAATAGTATTACCCATTGTAATGAAAGTCCAAATTAGTGGCAGGTGGTATAGAATAAAACCGAGAAATTGAAAGGTAAATTAAAAAAAAAAATACATTAATTTTTTTGAATGTGTGTGTGTGTGTGTGTGTGTGTGTGTGTGTGTGTGCAGGTATCTGTTTCTTCCAGGAGAGAGCATTAAATCTTACGGAGTTGGAGTTACAGGCAGTGGTAATATGCCCATTATGGGTGCGAGGAAGTGAACTCAGGCCTGCTGAAAAGTGAAAAGTGAAGCAAGCACTCTTAACCACTTAGCCATCCATCTCACCCCATAAAATAACATTTTTAAAGTATTTAAATCAGGAAGATAAACCCAGAAACTGGATGGATAAGACATCACACAGTAAAAAAACATGAGAGACCACATAGGAAAATGTTTTTAAAAATCTAATAATTATGCAAACTAAACATTATTCTTTTTTTCTGGGTTGATTAAAAAGATTCAACCCTTCAAGGTTAAATCCATTTGAACCTGTTCAGTTTCAGGCAGGATTGGTGAGAAATCCTAAAGTGTACATCCAGGCAGCAATCCTAAATTACACAGAAGAAGAGAACACTCGGTAAAACAACCACATATAAATATAAAAGAAAACCAAAAGCCATTTCTAATGAGTACCTTTAATTGTCAACTTGACACAACCTATGATTCACCCCAGAAGAGAGGCAATCAATAATTGTTCTTACTCTGTGTGTGTGTGTGTTTGTGTGTGTGTGTGTGTGAGAGAGAGAGAGAGAGAGAGAGAGAGAGAGAGAGAGAGAGAGATGACCAGCTGCCTCCAGTTCTTGCACCGTTTCTTTCCTGCAGTGATGGACTACATACCTAGAAATGTGAGCTAAAACTTAGCCCCTCTCCCCTAAGGCATATTTCGTCTGGATATTTTGTACCTCAACAAAAATGAAGCTAGGACACAGACACCACTGAAGTTCCTTTTTGTAACATTTGGTGTTAGAAGAAAAAGCATGCAGTATGGTAGTTGCTAAATATATGTTTACAAATTCAGGAAAGCAGGAAGAATTTGATTAAAGGGTAATTATGCTGGGTGCCCTCAATAAACTCTTTTAGAATTAGCTATAATAGAGAAATAAAAAGTAATGGATTGAATAATGTAACTAATCAACATGATATATGAGATATTTAATAGGTCTTTACCTCCCTAATGAAAAACTGCTTTTTGTTAATCAACAAAAAATTTCAAAACTTGGCTGTGTATTTTGCCACAAAGGAACATCAACAGATTCTAACAAGAATGAAGAATTTGCGAGTAACACTCTCTCATCAAATTGCCTAAAACACAAAAGAGACAGCAGAATTCTTTTGACACATTAGAAGAATCAAGAGGAAATTGTTTAACGTTTAGGATATAAAGCAAAGGGGAACATTGGAGCCATACCCAATAGACACTCAGATGAAATTTTGTGATATTAAATATATTTGTTATTGAATAAGAAACTATAAAGAAATATAGAATTTAACATAGAAGACCATATAAAGAAAAATCTAGATAATTTTCAGAAAGGGGGAATTAATAAAGACAGATGAATAATAAATAATGAAATAGGAAAATTAAAAAGCAATAGAAAACAAACAATGATTATATCCAAGATGAACTCAGTGAGGAAATGGAAGGAGAGATGTAATATGTGTGGAATTCACTGGAGACACAGAAGAGAAGGGTATCAGACATCACCTAGTGCCGGAGTCAGATCTTCAGACAGTACAGTGTCCCAAATAATATTCTAGGCAATGTGAAAAAAAACCTCTAATCACGAACATAATTACAATAAATTTCTCTCGTAACAAATAAAAATCTGGAACAAAAGGCTTGAAAGATGATGAAATACCTACCATTGAAAAGGTGCCAGGGTCAGATGATTTCATGGATGAACTACATCTCACTTTAAAAACAAGGAACACCAGCAAGACTTAACTGTGAGCCATGTGGAGGTATGAAAGCCTTCTGTTTATTTTAAAAAAGGCGTGGTGCTAAAACCAAACTACTGAAAAAGAACCACAGCAGAAAGTTGCAGCCCACCCTACTCAGACTTGAGAATACTAGAGCTCAAAATAAAACATTTGCAAATAGAAGCTAGATATGTTAGTAGTAAGAATTCAGAGGCAGCCACTGCATAATGTTAAGTGGAATGGATATACAGTTCAGAGGTAAAACACTTGTCCATCATGAGCAGGCTTTTTGTTCAGTCTCCAGATCCACGAAAGCAGACCACCACCACCACCAACACCAACAACAAAAACATCATTAACTAAGATTAATACTCTATGAATATAAGAGTGGCAATCCTCATAAAACCTACCAACTTCAGTAGTAAACAAGACACAAAATTTGCACATATTAGTGAGATAAAGGCATTTTAAGCCATGCAGCAACGTTATTTGAATAATGGAACTTTAAAACATGAATTAAAATAATTTTAATGTAACTCAAAGCATTGTACCACGATCTAATAGCAGCTATAATCATTTTAAATAACTGCTTGAAACTGGATGATTCTAAGCTGTATTTGCAGTCAACTTTCTTGAAAGCATTGGGTATAAAAGAAATAGAAGGAACACGATAGAGCTCTAATGCTTTGGATTATCAACAGCTCTTACTCCTAGGTCCATGGCTAGAGGAGAGAGTGGCCCAGTGAGCCAAGAGGGAGGAAGCCTGTGGAATCTGCCACTGTAGGGGAGATGCCTACCCATGATACTGTCAGTTCCAAGTAGCACTGCAGTGAACATCAAGTCATAAATATCAACATTTCCCTTTCTACCTTCCTTTTGACCTTTCTTTGGACTCCCCATTGGACAGACAACTGGAAACTGGGGCCAGGAGACATACAGTTGTCATCATGTGGTCAATGTTCTCAGACAGAGAGCAAGGTGATAGAGGTGGATGAGGATCTGGAGGGACAGATGTAAAACACTGGCACAGTGTTCCAAAGATTGAAATGGGGGAGGGGTGTAGAGCAAAAGTCACATATAGTAGAAAGCAAGAAATAAAAGGCTACCATCTTTGTTAGCTTTATACTATATTAAATAACTATTATATTAAATGTAACATTTTGTAAAGTGCCTAGATATAAGATAAATATGCAAAACCTGCTAGCTTTAAATTTTTTAGTTGGGCCTTGTTGATGGAAGCCTGTCATTTTACCTACTCTGGAGGCTGAAAAAGATGGATCGAAAATTCAAGGCCAGCCCAGCCTACAAAGTGAGCTCAAGGCCAGCTTGTACAACTTGGTGAGACATCATCTCCAAATACAAAATGCACAGTGCTGAGGCTATGGCGCTTGCCTAGTGTGCACGAAGCTCTAGGGTCAAGCCCAAGAACTGCCTCCCAGAATAGCCACATAATACCTAAAAGGTGAACACAATATCTACAAAATCTGCAGATACTCGGAGTTAGTATTCATATCAAAATTTGTACATGTCTCTGTAAACAAATGAAGAGATAAATCCTACAATATGAAGTTTTATTTAGGAACCCTCTTTCACTTGCTACTACATGGTTTTAGGACTGCTTTTAAATAGCAAGATTCTTAGCAAGCTATGTCAGTGCTGATACTTTTGATGTCTCTTTCCAAACATGCTTATGTCAGTCTTTGAATAACAATCTCTTTGAAATCTTGTATCCCTGAATATATTTTTCTGGTACCATCTTATTATAAGAGCAATTTTGTTAGATACAAAATTGTGCAATATTTGTCCCTTACATTTCCTTTCATTTTTTTATTTTTATTTTTATTTTTTATTTCCCCATCTCTTTATTATTAAATTATTAAATAATTTAATCTCTAAATCATTTAATAATAAAACTCTGACATAACTACTCTAATACTGTTTCTGATTGTTGCTTTTTTTATGTTGTCATAAGAAAGTTTTCTGAGTCTATTCTTTAAACTCCAGAATTTTTTGTAATGCTCTGAGTCCAGTGAACATGTGCCCAAGTGCCTAGTTACCTGTGCACGTTTTATTCAACAGTCAAGCAGTGATTGTTCCAAAGAAATCCAAGTCACAGTTGCAAAATTCAATGAGCTTAGTGTTTTTGTTTCTTGATTTTTCTTTTCTATACCTTTTCTTCCTACCTCCAATCACCTGCTTTTTATATACAGCATTCCAAACAGCCTTCCCTCTCCCTAAGATTTTTTTTTATTGCTTTCACTGTTATTGTTATTTGTTTTTTCCCCAATTCTCTATAGACTTCTCCGTCATTGATTTGTGGGCATAAACTTGTAGCATATTCTCATACTTTCATGAAATGTCACATTTTCCCAAATTAATACACTCCCAAGGAAAACATAGTACTTTCAGATTGAAACTGAACAAAATTATCTGAAGGCTTGCAATATCAAATAAAAGCAAAAGAGGACTTGCCTAACCAGATATAAGAATATTGTAAAAATTCATTATAATCAATCCAAATGTCAATGGCCCAGGATAGAAAAATAATAAGAAAAATATCCCAGAATAAATGAGAATCTGAAATAAATGGAAACATGGTAGAATGACTAAATGCTCCTCGTACAACTGATTAGCTATACCTGTAAAAGGTGATATTTAGAAAAAATGTACTTGAATTAAAAGATAATGATCAAGTAACGACTTCACAGAAATGTATAAATCAATCTCGATAAATTATGCATATAAATTGACCATCATAAAAATGGAAAGATAATTTATAAAAATATCTATTTAAAAAGAAAAAAAAGCCTCAAATGGGGAAAGATATAAACAAAATCAATGGACAGGCAAAATATTGGGAGAAGTAATTTGCATGCAAATGATGGGTGTTACTCTCTCTTCGCAGTGATAATCTGGCAATAAGTGACAGAAACTCGGACACAGACTAGGACCAGGCAGTCTGTAAAGGATCAACCTACTTGGCCACACACACACACACACACACACACACACACACACACACACACACGAGAAGTTGTTCAGATTCAGGAGAAGTCATAGAAATGCACAATAAAACAACAGGCTAGCATTTCACCCTACAGTGTTTGGCAGCAGTTACAACACTAACGGTTGCTCTTGGCAGGGATGCGGGGAAAGTGTACTTCTACACATTTCCAGTGGAAACGCCAATCATCAAGAGACTTTTAGAAAGCAAATAGCATCATTTCTTGTTAACTTCAAACACATAGGCCCTCCTGACCCAGCAAGGTGATTTCTGGAAGTCTATTCCATACAAGTTAAAAAAAAATCACTAGCTCTTAATGGTTTGTGAACAAAGATATTTATTGCAATATTCTTAAGAGGACAGACTGAAGAAATTGTCAGATTTCTATGGAACTTCATGGAGCCATTAAAAGGGTAAATTAGTACTCTTCCTGTTCAGACTTGAGGATTTCCTAAGAAGCATTTTTACCTCCACTGTGTAAAGTAAGATGCATAAAAGTGGGTTAAAAACGATTCAAAGATTTTAAATCAAGGTCATACCCTCCTGTATGTATCTGGAGGCTCCTAGCCTCCAGAGATACTATTACAATACACAGTGGCAGGAACAAAAGTCAAGAAGGCTAAAGCAGGAGATGACTTGAGTGTATTTAGAACCAGGTAAAGCGGGGTGAACTGAAGGTTTGAGGGGCCACAGTGGAGCCAGGAAGTTGCTAGAGAATAAGCAAAGAGCAGCAGTGCATTTGGAGACAACCATCTGCGCCAGGAGACAGAAAGTAAAGCACCAGGCCCTCATGCTACCTGTGTGTTCCGTCAGCCTGAGTTTGTGCTCATCCCTAAAGTAGACCGACTGTCACTTGAGCTCTCTGGACTGTGTCTTTATTCCTTGCTGTTTCCAAAGTGAAAATGCAGTAGTGTATTAAATGCTTTATATTCTGGGGGACAAACAATCCTGAGGCTACTCCCTGCCCACTGGTAGATAAAAACCTGAGGTATTTAAGCTGCCAGCAGATACTCGTGTCAGTAACGAGCACCTCTAACCCCCCATGACATAATGCAAAATTTTAATTTGATTTAACATGTGACTTTAACTACATTCTCCCCAGCTTGCTGAAGACAGGTAGCTGAACTTTGAGAAGAGGTATTGAAGGGTCGTCTTTCTCGCACGACTTATTTATCACTCACTGGATATAGGTTCTGACATCTCCAAAGTGGGGAAAGCAATAAATACCCATTTTATGTGATTGATATAAGCCCTCACCCCCCATCAGAGCACCTATATAGGCTCTACATGTGAGATTTTTTTTTTCAAATGAGACTCAAACTTCATTCCACAGCATCCATCCCTAAACTCCTGGAGGACATCTTATGTTGCCTGTTATGTTGCTAGATATAGTTCCTTTCCAAAGCTGAGATCTGGAGGCAACCCATGGGAGCAAGAGAGTCCTGGGTGAGAGTCTCAGCTTGCAATTGGCAGAAGCCCCTTTACAAATCTTAACCGCCTGGGGGCGCTAAGGCCTTGGTGGTCCTTTCACTGGCTTAATGTGGGTGAGAGGTGAGAAAGCCATGCAATTAGACAAGTGGATGATGACCTCAAGCCTCCCTGGAGAAATGCTCCCTCTGTTTCAAATTCTGATTTAACATCTGTTGCAAATGTATGGTGATAATTATAAAGAGGAGTTTAGTGCGAGGAGAACCTGGCGGGACATTGCGCTGGATTGTAAAGTTGGGAAGAGAGAGAAGGTAAGGCATTGGGTTAGAAGGAGATGGGAGACGGCGTCAAAAATAAAAACACTGCTAAAGCAAACAAACAGTGTGTTTGTTATGGTTACGTGTGTGTGTGTGTGTGTGTGTGTGTGTGTGTGTGTGCGCGCGCGCGTGTGTAAGCCTATCTGTGTCTTGAAAGGAAAACCACATATAGAAATTAAGCGATCATTTTTGTAGTGTTAGTAAACCACCATGAGCTGTAATGGAAAAGATCTTAAAACGCAATGTGATATTGTACATGTCATGAAATTTAAAACAGAATCAGCAAATTCGCATATGACATGTAAGTCACACATCTTCAGCAACTTGGATGTGCTAAGAATCCAAATTGCCCGATGGAACCCTGAGCACTGGGTATGGGCTCTCATCGGACGACTCCTGGCTCACATTAATTGAATTTGGAAAACTCACAGTGACATTATCCTGTCCAGAGACTAAATTAAATGCATGGATTATAATTCATTTACTGAAATTAGATGCCAACAGGCATTGGATCCAAAGTCAAAATCTTTTTGCTCATGGTTAACTGGACTAGCTCCTATGTGACATGTGTCATAGACTGGTGCTATTTTTTTTTTTTTCTTATCGAGGGCTGAGAGACCCTGGGTCTCATGCAATTCCTTCTTCAAGAACATAGGGCAAATTCAAGCTGGCCGCTTAACCTTTCTAGGCCTTATTTTCCTTGTATATTCCCAGATCAATGTGATGACAGCTAAGATCACTACCTTTGCAGCTAGCATTGTTCCATTTTAAATACCTAAGACATCCCGGGAGTCTGTAAAATACAGATTACTGGGTCCTGCCTCCAGAAACCCTGATTCTGTAGGTTCAGAGTTGGCCCCAATGTTCCATTTCTCAAAGGTATCAGTAAAAGCAGGACAGGATACACAGCTCAGTGATGGAGTCCGTGCCTATCATGTGCAGCACCCCGTTTCTATCCCCAGTACTGCAAAACAAATAGAAATGAAGAAATTGCTAAGTAAATAAAGAAGTATAAAAAGTACTATTGATAATGTCTGGAACTATGTACTGTAGGTGGGGGGATTTCGCTGTGCGTGGAGGGG
>JANHMN010000020.1:14557996-14572975 GCA_030674055.1 Rhabdomys pumilio | reverse complement strand
GCTAATGTTTTCCTACCCATCCTACACTGCCCTTATATTATAAAGCCCCATTCAGACCTTTTGCTATTGTTTAAATCAGTTCCCCTGCTCCTCTCATGAAAGATGCTTTTCCTTTGTAATTTGACTGTCAGTCCACACCCTGAGTCATATTGTCTGCAGTTCAGCCGATGGGATGTGTGTCTACCAACCTCACCAGAGCCTATGGGCACAAAATCTAGCTTCTCATCTTGAGCTCTTTCATGTGAGATTTCTCTCTGCAACAAATTCTCTGACTTGGGAACATGATTATTAATATTATTAATGCTGATTAATAATGTTAATATAACATTAAAATACGATTATTGTTTCCATCTCACATTCAGACGGGAGCACTAGAGAAATGTGCACATGTGAATATTCATCTTTTCAGTTGCTAACACTTGGAGGAAGACTTGTCCAAAAGGAGAGGTATTTCCATACACCACATTTGCAAGTCAGATTTTTCTCTTAACATTTAAGTAGTAGAAAAACAAGATTTAAAAGAGCCACTTTCACCCTTTAAAGTTTACCACGGTGTAACTGTTTCAAATGCACGTGAACTGTTTTACCTTTGATCGCGATGATAATCTGAAGACCCTTTCTATTTGGGGTTACTATGGTTACGCTGCACGGGTGATGTGTGAGCTGCACTGCTGTTTTGATAAAAATAGGTATTAACTACCAGCCACAGTGCTTCTCATTTCATAGCACCTCTTGCAGAAAACGCAGCAGCATATTTAAAGGGGGACATGCAGGGTGCGCAGAAGCGTCTCCAAGGCAGCACGAGGGAACATCTGCATAAGTAATGGTGATTGGTCATGTGTATAAAAATATTTTTAATTAAATTCCTTCTAATTAAACGGGGCATCTTGCTGAATCCCTTTCTGTTATTTGCACCAAGCTTAGTCGTGAGGAAGATGGCTGATTAACAGACCCAAGAACCCATAATTAAAAGCAGAACTGTTATTTTTGGAGAAAAGCTTCTTCAATAGGGGTGACTTAATTGGGCTGTCTCTCATCATTTTTCATTTGTCATTGAACTCCTCAGTTAAAGTCTTCATTTTTCTTTTTAACGTGGGAGAAATGATTACTAGCATTGGCGTTATCCACAGTTTTTATTTTTGATTTGTGCTTTCCTTTGGTCCCTTTGATCATGCTCTCTGGTCACTGTTGTATGTCACTATTTGATTGTGGTCTTCATTTATTTGTTTTGTCAGGGAGCCTGTCATCCTTTTGTATATTACATTATATATTGATTTTTTTTGTTGTTATCTTTGGCCCTCTCTGCCTCTGTATTTCCAAGTATCAAGTAGCCACTCAACCACTCATCTTTGGTTTTAGTATCCTACCTTGAGAAGTCAAAAGAAAATTGAACGAAATTCCATTCACCAAAATAAATAAATAAATACATCATAAACAAAGAAACAAACCAGATGCAATTGACAATGGAGTTTCTTCAGTATCACAATTAACATTGGAAACCAAAGACAACATTCAATTAACATCTGCTATCTGCTAAGTAGCACAGGAATAGACTCAGGCGGGTGTGATTCCCATATTCTTAAGAATAAAAAACAAATGCGTTAAGTTCATGGAGTTGAGTTATCTGTGTGATCCCACAGGGGAAACATGGTGACCCTACTTCTAGAATATTATATTTGGAAGAGAACACAGTATTTAGACTGAGGTAGAGGACAGGAGGGAGAAAATATTCACCTGCTTTCCTTGAACTCCAAGGTGAAAATATTGCGTCTCAAAGGAAGTCTGATTGTATTAGCCTATAGCATTTCCCCCTGAAGCCATTAGGCTTTGAGATAGTGCTGGCAGGCCAACCAATTTCTTTATGTGATCGGCTGCAAGTCCGCACAGTGTTATTTAACAGCACTCGAATGCATTTTCTCGGTCTACCCAATTCCATGTTAAGCATACTGTGATAGCATCAGTTTAAAAGCCTCTATATAAACCTTAGTCTATAAAACACCCTCATATAAACCCAGATTCTATTCTCGAGCAAATTTACTCAGAAATAAAAATACCAGCTTGGATTTATATTGCATACCTCTTTCAAAGAACTCAAATAGCTTCCACACACAGTGTTTCCGCTCATTTCACACCATTGTCTCAGGGAGAGAAGAGCCACATTTTAGTAAAATAATTGAGGTGCAAAGGAATTTGAAGATAGCCTGAGATTTCACAGCCAGCCAATGAGAACTAGACCAGAGTACCAGGTTTTGCATCACTTAGGCTTCTGGACCGTGATGTCTTAACCAACTTCAGCCAACTTTTAGCCAGCTGAAAATTAGTAATGATTTTACTCTACCCATCCAAACAGCACCCCTGCAGGAGTCAGCATGCAGAAGAAGCACCTCAAAGCTGATAAACACAAACATAGGGGTTGAATCTGAATTCTCTTACACGCAGTCTATCATCTACTGACAACAGTATGTAACTGTGTGCACAAATATCTGACTTGACATATTTGATACAACTGATGCGATCACCATGACCAGATGATTTTATCCATTCCAAGAAGCAGAAGATCTAAATACTTTATGGTTTTAAGTCTTACAAGCAGCAGCGTTGAAGACAGGACTTTTAATATTCTTGGATCCACAACCACTGCTATTTCTCAAGACAAAACAGCACCGTGTCAATCAAGTTTTTTTTAAAAAAGACACTCAGTAGTCAAGTTCTCATTTTCCTATTGATTGCATTCAATGGGCATTTAATGAGTGACTACTGGGTAGCAGATTCTGAGAGTGAGTCTGCTTGTAATAAGGCAGATTGTTTAGGCCTCGGGATTCTCAAGCCTACAGAAGAATGTAGTTCCAGCCACTGGCAATGAGTTTAAAGGACAAATCAACACTCCAGGGGCTTTGTAAACACAGGGGAATCCCTGTATTAGTCAGGTTGGCTAGGGCTCTGGAATAGCATTTTAAAACCCACCTTACCAGGAGCCGGAGCAGTGCCTTTTGAAGAGACAACATGCCAGCTAGTGGAGCCAAGAGCCCTATTTCTCATCTATAAGAGACAGGCCTCTGATGAGCAGAGGGTTTTCATTCCCATCCAGGGCTCCAAATATTATGACCTGCTCAACATTGGCAAAGAATCCCTGGGCTCAGATACTTCTGGGATCAAGGCTAGAGAGACAGTTCTCGCCTCCTCATTCCAGCAGAGAAGGTTAACCTCATTAATAACTTCCACCATTCTTCCCTCTGCAACTGAAGCTCTGTTCCTCTCTAAACCACTCTCTTGATCCCAGCACCGTAGCAGGCGTCTTTCTGCATAATTAGGAAGATGTGAGGGACCCATAGCCTAGATCTGTAGTTCAGAGTATGGGATTCTGAGAGCTATCAAATTTGAGATGTGGAGGGACCTTAAAAGACATCTTTTTCAACCTCCTCACTTGCAAACAAGGACCCAAAAGACTCAGGAAGAGAGAGTAAATGTGCATGCAATATGCGCAGAGTTGCAAAAATGTTTCTAGCCTTTCTCTACTATTCCCCCTCAAGTCATTTTATGTCAATAAGGAAACAAACAAGTGTAGATATCGCTTTTTTCTTTTCATGGATAGACCCACCACTGGCATGAATAATAATAGTCATGGTGGCCACCATTGTTTGGCCACCATTGCGTGCCAAGCGCCTTGCAGAAATGATACCTCTTAGCCATTTTCCAGGGCATCTAAGGAGCGAGCCTTTTTTCTTGATTTACCAATGCTACCCATCTGAAGCTTTAGTCAGTAAACTGGCTCAAGTTCACCGAATCAATTCATATCACAGTCAGCACCGTGACTCGGGTTGCGTTGACACCAGAGTCAGGTTTTTTTTTTCACCTTTATCTACTCCTGGATAGTAATGAATTTCAAGGATCTCACACAAAGGTCTTGCTTGAGAAGTTGGAAGTCCAGTCATGGAGCATCAGCTGCACAGAACAAACTTGGAGGCATTAAGAAAGGATGGCCAGCTATGCCTCAGGATATTGGATGCAGAGAGACTCCAGGTGTCGCGACAATGGGGTTTGAAGAACACACTGAAAAAAACCACTTGAAGCACTTCAACAGTCCCGTGGACAGCTGGGAAACAGCTGTGGTTGATGGTTGTCTCTGGCTCGCTGCTCTGGGGAACGGAATGACTCTACTCAGTGGGACTAGTTCATTCTCAGCAGTGCACAAAGGCAGACCCGCAGGATGGATGCTTTGAAAGTCAGTGTCCAGCCCACACCTTCTGTTTGTGAGTTAAATGGGACATTGTACATTGAAGCAAAAACTACATTCAGAAATGTCTTGGGTATTTTTCTTTACTGCCTGCATCTTTTTAGGGCACACTATTGTAGTAAAGTCAAAATCATGGAAGCAGAATGAGTCAAGCAAAAAAGATCAGGGATGTGTGAGGTCAGTATTTATACATCCCTAAGGGTGGGTGCTGTAATGTGTCGGGGGCAGGAAAGTACCCACTAGTAGTGGACAAAGATTGGTTTTTCTTGGTCTAAGAAGATGCTTGAGTCCTTGGGTTAGGAATACTTGAAAATGTCATCCATTTACCTGGATGTTCTAGATAAGAAACTGTGTTATTACTGTATTATTTTGAACAGAAATGGTGATAGCATCTACAAACAAGTACTGTTGGCCAGACAGTGAACAGAGAAGTGGTGAATAACCCGGAGAACACACAGCACAGAAGCTGCTCCTACCTCAAGAATTAACCTTGGAGGTTTATTCATTCAACCAACCAACAGAATTAATGCTCACTGCTCACCAGAGACTATCGAGGGATTGACAAACACATGGCTGAACAGACAATACAAATGAGGACCGACTTGTTTTCAAAAAAACGCATTTATTTTTATTTTATGTATATGTGTGTTTTGCCTGCATGTGTGTATATGCACTATGTGTGGGTGGTGTCTGAAGAGACCAGAAGAAGGGGTTGTATCACCTAGAAATTTAAGCCTCTGTAATGACAAGTGCTCTTAGCCACCCAGTCACCTCCCCAGTCTTCCTGACTGCCTTAGTATCCCAGAACACGATTTAAGTGAGTATGTGTTGTTTCTTGGGGGTGATACTACTTTTAAAAATTGCCCCTTCACATAAGAAAATAAATTCATTGGCAACTGAGGGTTTTATTTTTGCATCATTTTCCTTCTAGAAAGGATTACTGCAGGGGGCCAAAACTTTAGGACTAACAAAGCTAATTCTTGCTGCAGTATCTGATGTAATATCACACCTTCAGGATAGATTTCTGGCTCCTTGCCTGATCTTGTAAACTGCTGGACTACAAAGTGTAGTTTGACTTCTATTATTGTTCTCTCTAAAGCCAGAGATTTCCCCATTGCAAATAAAAATCTATCTGTCTGTCTGTCTGTCTGCCTGTCTGTCTATTATCTATCTATCTATCTATCTATCTATCTATCTATCTATCTATCTATCTTCTTAAAACACAAACAAAAAGCTTCTGGGTTGGTGACAATGTATTCCTTAGACTCAAGAAAAGCAGATTTATGGAGCCTTGCTCCCATGGAGTGGAAAACTAATCAAACAGCCATTGCCAGTGACAGATACACAGAGCTACTGCAGGTAAAACTGCCTGGAAGGTGGCTGGAGACCTGGGTGTGTATCAGCAGAGAGAGAAGGAAAGGCTGGAGACTGAGATTCCATGGGGAGATGCATGCTGAGGACGCTTTTCTGGATAGTGTTTGTGTTAAAGCATGGAGTTCTAGAAGGACAGAGAAAAGAGGTCAGAGAACTTGATGGAAACCCACAGAAGGGCAGGCAGTCTCCCCAAACAAAGGAGAGATAGGGGGAGCCCAGAGTCTGTGCACAAAAAGAGGGGTCAGCAATCTGGAAGCACAGAAGAGGCACTCAGGATGGCTAGTATGGATGACATATGGATGACATCTGTGGCTTTGAGAAAGGGACTCTGGGCACCATGTTTTATGTTTATAACCTTGGCTAATTTTATGAATGGCACTCTGCTCATTCTGAGCCTAAAAATATTAAACACTTACTATAGAAAATTTAGAATAATTAAAAAAAAAAACAATACCCAGAAGAGAAAATCCCAGTAAAAATTGCTGTTTGCTCCTCTTAGTGCGGGTTGCTTTGCAGCTTGAGACTTATTCTCCTAAGACTTGGCTTGCCCAGACTGTTGACCTGGCACCCCAATCTGAACCCCGTCCCAGTCAGCATCAGTTCCTCATGGTGACTATACACAACACTGTGGCCTGGACAGGGTGATTCCTGGAGAATAAGGCGACTCTATGACATATAAAGCAACACTCAGGGAGACTGGGTGATATAGTGTGCTGTGTGTGATGACGGCACCAGGAAGGACATTCAGAGATGTTTAGCTCCCATAGCCCTGTAGGCAGAATCCTATGGTTTTCTCCCCCTCCCACCTTTTTAACCTCTGGTACAAGCTTGGTTTTGTTCAGCACAACATAAAGCATAGATTTATGTATGTGATTTATTTTATGCCAATGGTGCTACAGGGACAATAGGAGGCTCTGAAATGGCTGAGAGTAGGAACATTCCAGCCATATCCCTACTCAGGAGCTCAAATTCTAAAGTTCTATAGCCAGCACACCCATCCTGTTCAGATTGCTATGGTCCAGAGGGCCCAGACATGTTAATGTGTTAGCAATATAACGAATCACCAGGTATCTGGTAGATTTTGACATCAAAAAATTTTCTCAATCACTTTGAAGGTCCGAAGTCCAGCTGGATTGAGTTCTTTGCTGAGTCTCAGAAGGTCAAAGTCAAGGCTTTAGCTGGTTGGGGCCCTTTCATAAGTTCTAAGAAGAATCTCTCTAAGATCATTCAGCTTTCTGGCAGAATACAGATTATTACAGCTACAGAGCTGAGGTACCATTGCTCACTAACAGAGATATCCACTGATGTCCAATACCCCTCTCTCTGCCCGGGCAAAAGCAGCGTCTACATTTTAAAGCCAGCAAAAATATAATAAACCCTTCTATCACTTAGAATGTTCCTGACTATTCCCATTATTCACACCCCTCCAGGAAATTCTCTCACACCAGCCCAAGAAGATTCGTCTCCTTTATTTTTTATTGTATAAAATTTGTTTTTATTCTGCCTCAGGTGTTTTGCTGGTAACTATTTACAGAATCATGACTAATGACAATCATTTTTGCATACAAATTGTGAATTCACTTACAAGCAATAAATGTGACTGAAAGGAGAATATTTATTATGCCCTTAAGTGTTCAGTGCCATGCCAAAGAACCTGGAGGACATCAGGGAAGCTCAAGATGTGGCCAACCCTCAGGGGTCTCAGGTTCTTAGGTGGGAATACAGCAGCAAGTGTACACACTCTCAGAACAGAGTGCCTCCATCATTTAGACCCATTCCACTGAAATACTCTCTTCCTACGCTGTCTTAGATCTCCTAAGCCCCATATTTCTTTTCTGCATCACGAATCCCAAAGCTTTATCTGTAAAACACGCCCTTTTCTTTTTTATTTATATATACTTTTATTAATCTTTGAAATGTCATACAATGTATTTTGATTGTACTCACCCCCCCATTTCTCTCATCTGCATTTCTAGGCATCAAATATTTAGACTTGCGTGTTCAATTTGGAACATCCAAAGAATTCAGGGAACTAGAAATAGACCATTGGTGGGGAGGAGAAAAAAGACATTGAGGAAGGAGAGTGGATAATAGAACACAGATGTTATGAGTGGAGAGAGAGTTGAGGATGAAGAACGAAATGGCAGGGTAGGGCAGAGGAAGGGATCAGGAGAGGGCTAACACCCAGCATGCTTGGGAAGTATATGGAAATCTACATTAAAAAAATAAGCTACATTCATACCCATACAAAACAGAGTTTAATTGGAGTTACCCTACACAGAGGATTATGCTCATCTCAGCAACCAAAGATTGCTGAATTAAAAGGCACAGTGCCAAATGTGGGATATCTCCTCTAGATCTGAGGGTCCAAAGACCCCCTAAATATTACAGGCTTTGCCATTGCTCTTGGTTTCCCACCAGAGTTTGATGGTACCACCATCTTGCAGAAGACATCACATGCACTGGTTACAGGACATGGGAAAATCAAGTTGGGGCTGATCAGAAAGCGTTCTTCTCTTCCAGCTAGCCATCACAGTACTAAAAGCTGCTATGCGTGCTGTTGGATGGAAACAAATCATCAACAGTCTAGCCCAGCTGTGAATCCTATGAACTGCAGTGATACCTGGCATAGCAAGATGAGCCTAGGAGTGCAATAACAGTATTGGTTTTTATGGGGCGGGGAACTAACTTCTCTATGAGTAGATTTGAAGCCTGCTCCATAGGAGAAAGCAGAGGTCTGCTATTGTAAATCTGGCAGAGAACTCATAGCTGGGGTATTCAGGTTTCCCAGGGGTAAACTTACTGTTATTCTTCTGCTAAAGGGACATAGTATCAAATATTCTTCTAAATGGGCATCTCTCCACATCAATTAGCATGTCTCTCAGACCTCATCCAAGAAGATTTTTGTGTGTGTGCCGTGGGTAGTGGTTAATGTAGAAACTCATAAGTGATCAAAGTGACCAAAGAATAAATGTGAGCTGAGTGCTCAGCCACATGTGGGTCATCCGTATCACACTTCATCATTCCAGATTTGAGGCTCAGCAACAATTTCAGGAGAGGAAATAAGAAACATTGCAAAAGCTGGAGGTCAGAGAGGAGTGGAACTAAACAGGCTCATCTGGACATGACAGGATTGCCACATTCATGGATTCATGGCTGCTGTGGTTGCCTACATAAAGTTTAAACCCGTCAACGTTCTAGCACAATGCGGGAAGAGGTTTACCAGCCTCTATCCCTGACTGGGGAGCTATAAACAATTGGTGGCTTTTGAAGGACTAGGAAAGGTTTCTTTAAGGGAGTGGCCTCTAGTAGACTGATCACTTTCTAGTGGTGGCCCCACATCCAAGAGTATGTGGGCAGCACAAATTGAAATAGATGGATTGATGGTTTTGTTGTTGTTGTTTCTTTGTTTGTTTGTTTTTGTTTTGTTTTAGAGTACATAAAGTTGGGGGACAGTTAGGGGAAATTTTTACCCTCACAGGCTCATGTGATTAGGACTGACCGTTGCTTCAGCTGAACTACGATAAAACACCCATTTTAAGGTCTTCTGCCTTATTTACATTCAAAAGCTGTTGTAGTCGTGTAATAAAATATATTCACATGTTCCAGGTATTGTTAGCTGACAGATTTGAGAAGGGAGTATTGTTCAGATTCTCAGGCAGGATAAGCACATGACATGACCCTACCCCCCTTTTGCAACAAGTCCAGGGCCTTGTGAGGCTAGGCAGGAATTCTACCACTGAAGAATAGCCTCCGTCCTTGATGAATTCCTCATTCTAGTCTTTATCTTTTCTCTCTCCCAGGCCTGTGCTGATTCTTCTCAGTATTATGTTCATTTGCCCTTGGACATGTTCTCCAAGGAACATGTTGTTGAAACTATTATGTAATATTCCTCAGTGTCCTTATCCAGAGTTTGGGAAATTATTGCACACAATACGTGTTTCATATTTTTTATAGTAAGAAAACTTTGTGAAGCACTCCTATTCGATGTCACCCATGATCATGACTGACACAACGCTCTTTTGACTTCTTGCTTTTCTTACAGTTGTTCCATGTAATAAGTCTTAGTATTATGTTTACTTCCAAGTGATAATTTCTTAGTGAGCCATCACTAACTTTGGCTGCTCTTTCACTGGCCTTTGCCCTGAATATGTTTCATGATTTGTGGGTAAACATTTGCCTGCCATTTTCTGTTTTAAAATGGCAGTGTGCTGAAGCAATCATTATGATTGGAGAATGCTTGTGTGGCTGGCTGAGTCATCTTCACTTGGATAGAGGGTAGACGGCACAGATCCCCATTAAACTGCACCATGGCTCATTAAACCACATTGGTGAGAAAATTGGGTCTTTGTTAAATGTTTATGTTCTCTGCTAATGTTAAATTTAGAATATTCTTGCTGTAGATACCTTTGGGGGAATTTTTAAAGCCCTAGCTGAAGTGCCAAGCAGGTTTCAATCCATACATTCTCAGATATAAGACCTAGGAACTAGTACCTGCCTGGGTTGATTATTAAATATATTTCTTTGCAGCATTTATATGCCAGTATTTGATTTTTGCATTGCCAAATCTTATGACCTTCTGGTTTCTGTTTTCTATTCTCAAAGACCAGTAGGGGATGTACTTGTGGTTTTTGAGCAAAAGGTGAAATCAATTATTCTCAAACACCATGCAGCTAGAAGTTAAGAATGGGATTGTGATTGTTTGTGCTTTTATTGTATGTCTTTCCATTAAAGAAACAACTTCCCAATATTTAACCTTTTGAAAGAATGCCTTAAACAAAATACAGATACCAGTGATGGAATTGTGACACTAAAAATAGGCTCCTGGGATTAATGTAAAGAGACAACCATTTCCTCATTTGAGAGTTACCGTGAATCTTCTGCATCTACACTGAGATTCAGTGGGTTACTGCATGGCAAAAGATGTTAAGACACAGGGAGCCTTTCTGAGTGATGATCCAGCATGTAAACTGAGCTCCTCAGCAGCTAACACAGGGAAACATTTCTTCATCTTTCTCAAACAGTATGCTTAGTTCGTGTCATTTTCAGTGCATAGGAAATAAGCCATTATAAGCCCACCTATCTTAGGACAGTCACTCTCAGGCATTTTATAATATGGCTCTTCACAACTCACCCAAATTAAGAAAGACCCCAAAGAGTTTCTGTTGATGCACCCGTTATTATTTATTCAACTAGAAATTAAGGCAAATCTCAAAATGTTATTTTATTGACTAAAGTAGCAATAATGTGTATATTTGACTATACACAAATATAATGTATATATTTGACTATAAACAATATAGTCACATATACATCTGCCCCTGAATGCAATATGCCGGACTAATGCTATCACATAGCCTTTTGTAAATGCTACTTTAGTAAACCAAAGAATAAGAATAAAAAATGTAATTAACACTTCCCCGTTGTTGTGAAGATAGTTCTGACCATGACGATCTACCTGAGTATAATTCAAGAAACTCCAGCAATCCCTGGTCTTCTCTTTGAAACCACTACTTTGGCCACCAGAGTTTGTTTCTCCCAAGGAGACCTGGCCGAAAGGATTGCAACAGTGTGCTGACATATACCGTCTTTTCACTGCTACCTCAGTGCCTAAAATATGTATCACTACGAGGGTCAGATAAAGTTGTCATGTTTTAGGCCTAAGTCATTTGTGATGCTTTGTGGAATATACAATTTAGAATGACCTCAACAAAGTAGCATCTAATGACATACTTTCTGGACTTGGCATCACTCTTTGATCTAGTTCAGAGGGTAGAATTCTGTTGTGTTTCTATTTTTAAGATTGGTAGAGCCCCACTGGTAAAACCCATTCATGAATTGATTTCATAGTCAAGTGTGTGGAGAAGGAAGGTCTAGACTCAAAATAATTCCAATATTCTGTCTATTCCTACAAAGCTACAACTGTTTCTGAAACTCCCCTCTAAGCACTTAGACCATTTGTGGGGGGGGAAACGTTCACAGTACTCTTTTAACAAGAGAAGAATGCTACCTCATTTATATAGATAAATGAATAACACCTGTCATGACTAACAAGAATTCAGCTGCAGAAGCTTTGGACACTTCTGATTCTTCACATGTCATAGACTAGTGTCATACATACTGATTTGCACAGAAAGCAATAGCAAGTAGGACAAAAAGAGCCAGCATTTGACAACACTGAGGGATGACTTGGGATGACAAGGGAGGAAACTATTGTGTCTTGTTGTCTATCGACCTAGGCAGATCATGTGCTAGGTTGCTGAGTGCTGGTACATTGAAATACCATTTGAAATTTAAATTCCTTGTAAAACATCAAGAAAATGTGGGTCAGGGAGCTGCTTACAAAGGTTCTAAGGCATAGACTGTCACTAAATCACTCTGAAGACTTCAGAATTACTGACGGAGCTTCCAGAGAGTGATCATTTACAGACAAGCAGTTAAAAATACAGAGAGCATTATTTAGCAGTCGATATGTTGGCATTCTGATGAGCTTCGGTAGTCAATTTCTGTATATTTTACTCTAAGAATGCTTTCTTACTACCTTTCTGATTAAGATCAAACTAGTTAGAGTTTCTGTATGATGATGGTGTTAATACAAATATCACACTATTTCAGTGTTTGGATTTCTCTCAGAGGTTGGAATTTGGTCTCCATTTGATTCTAATAGTTTGTCATAAGCCTTGGGTTTACCCCTGCTGGAGATATTGCAATCACGTCCAGCCTCCAGGGGCTCGAGTCACACATTGGTACCCAGCTTGCAGCGGATGATCTTTCATGCCTCAGTACATAACTCCCCTGCTGCCCCCAGTTGCTCTTGCCTTCTTCAGACCCTGTCCTGTTAGTTCCCTTTGAGTCTAGCCTCTGTCTTTCTATTTTCTGCCTTATTCTTCCCAACACACAACATCGAATATCTAGAAGAAAGCCCTACTTGGTTCTGCATTCTAATGATGCCACATTGGCTCTCTGTCTCACCTCACCAGTACACCCCAGAAATACAGCCACCCATAGTCTTCTCACTCAGAACTCACCCTGGCATCTGTCCATCACTCGGTTGTCACACTCTTTCCATGTCCTACATGAAGGTACATGCCTGTGTGAATGGGAATCTTCTTTAGCATCACAGGAACTTATATCCCGTATCACTGACTTGAGAAACAAAGTTGATTTTTTTTTTTTGTCCAAAAAATAAAAATCAGTTCTTAAGGCTGTGAGATGGCTCAGCAGTTAAGATCATTTGTTGCTCTTGCAGAGGAACTGGCTTTGATTTCCAGCCCCTACGTGGTGGCTCACAACCATCTATAACGTCATTCCCAGATGTTCTGACACTCTTTTTATGGCACCATGCATTCATGTGGTATTCATATATATTTGAGGGCAAAAACATTGATATACATGAAATAAGAAAATTAAAAATAAATAGATAAACAAGCCAGGTGATTCTGGTGCACACCTTTAAGCCCAGCACTCAGGAGGTAGAAGCAGAAACTTTGAGGCCAGCCTGGTCTACAGAGCTAGCTCCAGGATGGCCAAGATTATGCCAAGAAATCCTGTCTGGATAAAAACCAATATGTACATACATACATACATACATACATACATACATACATACATACGTACATACATACATACTAAAAATTTGGCCTTAGAAGGAATAAGAGAAGGGATTCCCAACCATGGATGAAGCAGCAACAGTAGCTACCATGAGATGAATGGAGACCACAGTGTGATACAGGCAAAATTGGCCAAATCCTTTAATAAAATCATAGGTTCTGAAAATCTGATTATGTCCTCTCCCTTTCCTAAGCATTCTTATACACCTGCTATCTAGAATGTTCTCCTGAGGTCACAAAAAGTTCATCTTAAATAAGTACTAATTATTTTTAGCCTAGCTTTGAGTTAGGGCTAGTCTCCCCAACCCAGCGAGATCTGAGGAAAGCCTGCTCTGAGTTACACTGTGGCTGTTTCAAGAAAGTCTAAACTGGGACAGTGCAGCTAAGCATGTAGGGCACTGTGTGTAAAACTGAGTACTGTCTGTGAACTAACTAAATGAGTTCTTTTAAAAGTTGCAAGCTCGGGAGCAGAGTGGGTGTCTAATTCCCTGACTCACCTATTCAACTCATTTGCCATCCCCACAAAATACTCCCTCCTCTAGGACACACTAGCTGGCTTTATTCTGAAGCCGTTCTGTTTCTTCACAGGGTAGATAGGAATTCGCAAAGTAATAGCTTTCTCCTTTGTGTGGGATATCGTTTATGAAACAGGGCTCAGTTCTTTGTTCAGGAGGAATTGTGGGAATGTCAGATCATTTTTGAACATAACAGGATATACAGATAAATTCTTTCCTCAAAATAGCCTTATGCTCTCTTAGGAAAAATGCAGAATCCATCTCATAGAACAGAGTAGATATCAATGAGTGGGAGCTTTAGAATAAGAAACCAAGCCTTAAGTTGTATATGAACCTAGAAAACCTCCCCAAGAGTAGAGATGGGTCACAAGCTATCCTCAGAGCTCAGGAACAAATATACCCAGAAGCTGAAGTTGGCACTTGAACTGCAGAGATAGAATTTTCTGTTAAAGAGTAACTTATATTTTATTCCACAAGATCCCGGCAAAAGGAGAATGTGGTTAACTAAAACCTCAATTGAAAGCTCATTGCTTTGGTTAGATGCAGACTCTTGACTCAACCTGAGATGGAGAAAGAGATCACCTAAGAGAGATGAATTCTGACTCCCATCTCCACCTGCAGAGGCTGCCTGTTGTAGCAAATAGCTCAAAAGTGCTCAGGGGCTGAGAGGAGATCTCTGCCATTTACCTGGTGTGATTAACGGGACCCTCTGGACTTGAATAATGAAATTGGTTCTATCCTCGGTTTTACAAAAGGAATCAGGCCTGCTGCCATTCTAATGCATGACCCAACTCCTCCCCACCCTCCCCTTTGTTTTGCTGTTAGATCCAAGCAGTAGCTTCTTTGTTTTAAAAAAGGCATTAAAGAAAGATAAAATGCTTTGACAAATAAAACTTTTCTGTGTTTATATTACGTGATGTATTTTATGCCCATGAACAGTAGGAAGGCAGATCACGCCTATTAGTAAGTGCCTCGCTTCACATGCTCGTCAACCCTTTTGGTTTGGTTTTGTCGTTGTTATTGTTTTGTAGTGTGAACATTCAAAATCTACTTTCTTGCAATCTTCAAGTAGGTAATACATTATCTTAAGCACGCTCATTATGCTTTATAGCAAGTCGGAATCTGGAATATTCTCTTCTATCTCTCAAGCACAAAGGCCCACCGATTCTCCTCTCCAAGTAGCATGGGGATGCTGTCCCTTCCTCTCTGTCCTTACAACACTCTTGCTTATCCAGTCACTAAGCAG
>JANHMN010000020.1:14537336-14552996 GCA_030674055.1 Rhabdomys pumilio | reverse complement strand
CCTCCCTCCCTCCCTCCCTCTCTCCCTTCCTCCCTCCAAAGTTGCCACTGAGTTCAACCACTTTTACCTGGCCACAGAGACAGGGATTTCTCTTGTTGCAGGAAACTACCAGCATGTAAGAATAAAAATAAAAATAAAAGGCCATGGCCAGACTCATAAATGCAAAAGGATGCTTTGAAGGAAAAGATCAAGAACAATTAATTAGGACACCAAGAATCCCTGTCCCAGAAATATTAACATTAAAGGAATATTTAAAGAAAAAAAATTGAAAAAAAAAAATCTGCTGAGTCCCTCCTTTTCACTTCCTGAGCCACCAAACTATAAAAGGCCATGTCAAGCAAAACCACAAAAGAGCTGGGAGACCTGTGCTGCTCTACCCAAGGCAGAGCTGGCCTCTGCCCAGCACTGCCAATCACAATGGCCTTCATTAAAAATAAGGACTTGGGAATGCGGTCGCCCTGTTAGGTATAAGCCTGGGGCACTAGAAATAGTTTATTCTCCACCTCAAGTCTATCTGTGGCTCCCTCAACACATGGGTCAGTCGGCCACAGCCCAAACTCTCTGAAACCATACAAAATTACTCTTTTCATCTAGAAGCTGTGTCTTTCAATTATTTTGGTCATGGTGACAAAACATATCTAATTTCTATATCTTGACAAGGTATCTTTCTTTCTGGGCAGGGGACAATTGACATTCCAGCTTAAGCCTGCAGTCTTCTGCTCTGCTGTTGTGGCACTGTGAGGCATAAAGCCAAGGAGCTCCTAATAAAGTAAAACTGTGTCTGAATAAGACTATTTCACTGCCCGAAGTCCACATCTCAGGATCTACAGCAACCCTCCTATGGGTTTGCTTGACTGCTGACCAGTGTGTGTGAGATGGCCGAGGTCTGGCCTCTCTGTAACCAATGTTTCCCATGGCTTGTTGTATCTGCCCTTATAGTGTCTTCCATGTGTTTTTCTTTTTACTTGTTCACGCATTTCTTTTTAAAATTGTTTTTGGAGACTTTCACAATGAGTATATACATCATTTCTACCGTTCCCTCTCTCCATCCAACTCCTTCCTTGTTCCTCTACTCTTTCTCTAGTTCATTACCTCATCTTTAGTTTTATATCTAATATATATTATACATGCATAAGTATACCCATATATGTATATATGCATAAATATACATACATACATACATACATACATACATACATACACACACACACACAACCTACTGAATCAATTTAGTGTTGCTCATATGTACATGTGTTTAGGCTGTCCACTTGGGATTGAAAACCAATCAGGGCTTTCCCTGGAGAAAGCTAATTCTCCTTCTGTCAGCACCTATCACTTGCCTATAGCTTTTATCTATGGAAAGGACCTTGTGAAATATCCTTCATCCACACTGGGATGTCAATTGTTTTTTTCATTAGGCAGGTCTTGTTTAAGCAATCATACTGAGATTTCATAGGTGCAGCTTCCTTGGCAGGTCTGGAAGACCTTATCTCATAGAGGGCATTTTGTTCCCTCTGGCTTTTATAGTTTTCTATGCCCTGTTTTGTGATTTTCCTTGAGCCTTAAGGGTTGTGTTGTCAGTGCGCCCAGTTGAAAATTATTCTAACACTAAATACTAAATTGATTCAGTAGGGGTGTGTGTGTCTCTGTGTGTGTGTGTGTGTGTGTGTGTGTGTGTGTGTGTGTGTGTATGCGTGTGTGTGTGTGTGTAAACTAAAGATAAGGTCATGAATTAGAGATGGAGTAGGGGAATATGAAAGGAGCTGGCTGGAGAAACAAAATGATATACTATATTAGAAAACAGAAAATTACAGTAATAAGTTCTTTTCCAGTTTCTATGATGTATCCAGCCATGGATAGTTAGCTAGGTTGGACCAACTGAGCTCGAACTGACCTTCAAGTCTCCTCACTGAGAACTAACTTTCGTAGCACAGAAGGTGGTATGCAAGGTGCCAAGAGGGTAAAGCAATTAGTGGACCTACCCAGCTGTAAAGTCTACGAATGACTCCAATGATCAACTTTATAACACATGCCAAATGCTGCAATAGTGGCAAAAGTGGCAAAAAACTTTTATCTTGTGAGTAACCAACAGTGTTTAATTGGACTTAAGACCCTCTTTATAGGAGAGAATCATGCCTGCTGCACCGTTGCTTAGTTTAGAACCTACGTAATGATCACCAACTTAGAGTAGATTCTACGTAATGATCTTGTCATGCTATTTCTTGTTCACATCTTCTAATGCCCATCTCTATCTCTCTTCCAACCATTTTCACCTCCCTTGGGAAAGATCTATCTCAATATCACATAAGGATTTTCCCCTGAGTTTCTCACTGACAATTCCTTTATCCCTCTTCTTTTCTTTCCCTTTATACTGAACGATACACAGCACATTGATAGTCTCTGGGTGGTAGGTCCAAGACTGCACGCTAAAATCCCTCTTCTTATGTTGTTCGCCAAGCTTCTGGTTCTGTTGAGACATATCTTCCAACTCTCACCCCAGTAACTTTCTTTAGATCCAGCAGCTCACAATCAGAGCCAGGACTTCCCCACCCCATCAGTTCCTTCCATTTGCCATTGGATTTGCATGCATGTTTGACTTCTAGATAGTAACCTTTTGAAAGCAGAGGACACATACTTGAAGTGTGTGTAAAAAGAACAAATGGAAAACTTCCTTTGTGGTTTGCCTTTATTAATTCCTCCTTTGAGTGGTTTTTAGGCTTAAGAACAGTGATGAATGCCGGGCGTACAACCCAGTGATAGAGCAGTTGACTAGTATGTATCAAGGCTATAGGTTCACTCCTACCATCAAAGTTTTCTTTTAAAAGAATAGCTACAGAGCTAGTCTTTGCAAGCATCATGGAAAACTAAAAATTTTTAAATTTGGGTGTGAAATTGGATAAACATAGATAGTCTTTCCCTTTATCCACATAGGTTGTATTTTAAGATTTTCATAAATGTCTAGAATTGTCATACTGAAGCCTACAGATAAAATGTTTTCTTCCTATACAAATATAACGATGATATAGTTTAGCTTCACAGATTAGGTGGCATAGGAGATTGACGGGAGCACTGGATAACAGAATACTTACAACACTGCACAATAACAAAGAGCCCTTAAAAGTTATCAACTGTGTGGTTTTAGAAACTTCTTTTTAATATTTTCATTGGATTTGACTGTGGATTAATAAAGTTGCAGAAAAACAAAACCATTGGTTAACATGGCCTATCTTGATAAACTCAAATCACTGGCAAGAGTGGCCGTCAGCAGGGTCTCTAAAGCCTTTTGGAAACAGGCTTTCATCGACTTTCCCTTCATTGGCCATCAAATTTTACTTAAAGATTATCCATTCCTTTACATTTTAATACTTTGTATTTTTAATTGTTAATATTATGACAATAGTATGCTCTAGTACTTAGCTACATTTTTGATTAAAGATCCTTTTCTTTGATAGGCTATGAAGCAAAAATATTATAATTAATACTGTTTCTTAGGTTAAATGTCCTCTCAATTTCAGACAATTAATTTATAATTGAATTTGATTTTCCCATCTCTCCTACATAGCCCAAGAATATGAGTGCTGTATCATATTTCTATGATTAAAAATGATCCAGCAATTATTTGTTCTGAAATAAAAGTAACTTCAATTAACACAAAAGTTCTGAAATTAGCTTATCTCTGACCCAAACTATTATTCCTAGCATATAGGAATATCCTTTCCAAGTGTGTGCACACTAGCTCAAAATGAATGAATTCTACATGATGGATTTACCTTCCTAAAAGTTGTTAAATAGACTTTGAAAGGAGGCAGAAGACAGAGCAAAGAGATCTAGAGAGGGTATACGTGCTTGAATCCTGAACAAAGACATTAATTTCAGAGGCAGCATGGCAGAGTCAAAAGAAGCCACAATTAGAAGTCAGATCTGGTGTCAGGATCCCCATTAATTAGCTGTGCAATCAGGACGGTTTTCATAGAACCAACCAAACTATTGTAAGCAAACAGACTTGAGCTGATGTAAACGAGCAGCAGCCATAGGAACAGCTCAGTAAAGGGCCTCACAAAATGAGCAGGGCTCTCCCTCCTCACCCAGCTCCTTCATGGTAGTTTTCTCTTTTGAATAGGAAGTGGCTGCCTCAGTCTAACAAAACAAAACACTACCAACTATATGTGGATACATATGTACTCATGCAGTGTTTCTATCCTGGTTAGCTTTCTGTTGTTGTGATGAAGACCATTATCAAAAGCAACTAAGGAGGGGAAGGGTTTATTTGGCTTACATGTCCTGAACACATTCCATTCTTGAAGGAAGTCAGGACAGGAACTCACACAGGGCAGGAACCTGGAGGCAGGAACCAAAGCAGAGACCATGGAGGAGTTCGTCTAATTGGCTTGCTCAGTTTCCTCTTTTATATGGGCTCACCTGGGCTGGTGTGACCCTTCCCATATCGATCATCAATCAAGAAAATATCCCTACAGACATGCCTACAGGCCAATTTGGTGGAGACATTTTCTCAGTTGAATGTTCCTCCTCTCTGATGACCTTATGCTGAGTCAGGTTGACAAAAAAACAACAACCAATTATCTACATTATAATAATTATATACAAATATTATATACACATATTTTGCTATCTCTATATTTTACCTACAATTACAAAGATACAGTGATGTGCTGTATGTTGTTTATATGCAAATTACATATATATCATATATAAAATATATACTATTTCAATACAAACATAATTTAAAGGTCCAAAGTGGTAAGTGCAGCATTGTGCTGAAACATGTTTATTGTTTTTGTTTTTTTTTTAAAATAACTCTACAGTGTATAAATGCCTCCAAGTTTTCTTAGAAATAACTAAGGGCCTCTTTAAAGAGCAGGTTCTTGGAGGGTAATAAATACCCACTAAGTGCCTTTATTCCTTGTAGAGCAAATAAAATACTGATCAGGAAGTTCAGTGCCGCTCATTAAAGGAGAGCGAAATGGAGCAGCAATTTTCTCTCTCTAAAGGAGAGTACCATGCTGCTTAGACGTTTTTGCTAGAAAATGTCACAGAAAGTGTGATGCCAGAGAACACTTGGCACTTATCCACAAGTGATATTTTGAAAGACCACATTCCTTAACGCCCATGCTTCCCAAGAGGAATTAATATGAAAGATAAAGGAATAGTGTGAGACTCAACCGGAGAACTAAGAGGAACCTTGAGATATTATCCAGTAATTCAATAAAATGTGCCCAGCACCTGTATATGCAATCTCTCGATTGCCTGGATTTAGTCACCCATCTGTGCCCTCAGTGAGCTGGGCAAATTATAACTATCACAGGATTTAATGTGGATAAAAAAAAAAAGATTTCTTTAACAGTCAATTCAGAAGAACTGTAGAATTTAAATGTAAAAATAAGTCCCTAAGAAAATCCCATTCATTCTCAGACTAATCATTTCCAAGAAGAATGCAAACTCCTTATAGGCAAGTTAGACCTTTCTCTGTCCCCGACAACACAAACTAATTGTTTGGCAGTTTCTCCAATAATTACCGACTGAATCAATTAGGGTCTTTTCAGGTGCAGATGGAGGCATTTATTAATCCTCTCATTAACAGCTTCTCCAGAGGATGTATGTTTAATAGTCTTTATTGTGCTTCTTCCAACTATTTTGGAAAGCCCTCTTAGCTACTCTCATTAGCTCTGAGTCTCTCATTGGCTCCTAATGGGAAAGACAGGGGTGATAAGAAGATATGCTTGCTGATGAGAGTGAGCAGAAACTGCCGTCACAACCCAGAGACATACTTCTCTTAACTTAAAAATAAGTGGCTTATGTCTTGACACACCTTACTGAAGGGGATTCAGAAGTTCATTTTGCCTGGGAAACTGATAATCGTCCTGAATCACGTTTGTTTTGATGGCTGTCTAGGTAGATACTCCTGTGTTACATAATTTAAGGAAAAATAATGCATGGCTCATTTTGCCCAAGGACTCCTGTCCAGACAATCAATTCTATGGTTATTTCATTTCTTAAGCACTAGGTGGTATCACATGGCAGTAATGGGAAAGGCTCCTTTGGGCTCTTTAAATAGGACCAAGGCCGCCATACTCAGTGGCTGTAAGTCAGACATTCCCAGTGTGGTACCGCACACTTATCCACTGCTGTTCTCTTAGATTTTACTCATTCCTGATGTCTGGTTTCTGTTTCCTGACCAAGACTTTGGATTTCTTTTACCCCCTAGCTCTTAATTCCTCTTTAAATCACTAGGATCTGACCTTTGCTTTATCTAGTGAGTCTGGCCCATCTCTTGACTTTCAGATTTAGATCTATGATTTGCTTGCTACTTCTTTGGAACTTAGACCCATGATGGAGAACTTGGGTTGCTCATGCTGTACCGAGAATGACAAAATGATCTATGGAATAGAAATAAGGAAATACTGTGATTCCATATTGATGCTCTTTATCTCAATTCCATTGAACTTTAAGTCTTTGCTGTATAAGTCAGATTTATTTGATAGAAACATAATTAAAATTAGTATAATCAAGGGAATCCATTGGCCTGTGCTTCAGGGTTAAGCCCACCATGGCATGCTGGGCTCAAGGATTCAACATGACTGCTTCTTTTCACTCATCCTCCTGATTCTTAGGGTGTAAGCCTGTCTTTGCTCACACCTATAGATGACTTACTCTATGAAACAGGAAAGGCTATTTCACCAAGTTTGCAGTTTTTAGCTCAAAAGAACACTTTATTCTCCCTATATTTTGCATATCAATCACAGAGTCTCCATTTAGCACTGCCTGCATTTGAAGATCTCCCCAAGATCACAAAGTACTCCAGGAAAATTAGGATGTAGTGATTAGTCAGATCTGAGACTAGATACCATCCTCAGGCTGATGGCTTGTGGTCTATTTGTGAGAGGAAATCAGCTGGAGGAAAAGTCTAACAGATTTTCCAAAACTGTAGCTTCCACAATCACCATGACCTGGTGCTCTGAAATGAAGCAGAAAGGTCCCTTTTCTACTCTAGGCTGGTAGAAATGCCATATCTCAGAAAGCAAATGTTCTTTTCTGCATGTTGGACTGAAAGATAGAAAAGTAACTTCTATATATTACAAGCAATAAAAAAGTATCACTGCAAGAACAGAAGAGGCCCACTGTGTAGGGGCACATGCTATCACAGAGGTTCAGAGGCTCTGCAGTGGAGTCCCAGCCCCCATCTTTTGATAATGAAGCCTTGGTGGGAAAAACTGAGTAAGGTCTGGGCTTCCTGAGTTCTCATTCAGCCTTCTCAGCTCTTCCACCAACCTTAAGAACTAGTGAGGGATCTTGCCGTTGACCTGAAGTTCAAAAGATCAAAAGCCTTGGCCCAGGCAGTAAAATCCAACATGCAAGTCTATATATCAGCAGAAAAAGATATTGAAGATAATTAAAACAATGTTCTTACCCACACTCCCCTCTCACCATTAAAGCAATCCAATTTTGCTCTAAAGTGAGACTTTCCTAGCCAGGGCTGTGGAAATCCCACAGGAAAAAAAATAGTACAATCCCTTCTTAAAATGAGCTAAACACAAAGAAAGAACAGGCCACCAAAGGACATAACCTCACCTGGGGAAAACTAGGAATCAGGGAGAGAAGGGAAACTCAAAGGGGCAAGCACCCAGAAGGCACAGGAGTCTGAGGAAGACTATCAAACGGGCATATGAAAACCGAAGAAGCCAATAGAGGAGCGAGAACAGCAAGGAAAGAAGCACTCAATGCAAACACGGAGCTGGGCCAATGCAAATGCAAACATTAAAAGCTCAATGCATGGCATAAGTGTCATATTATCAACCAACTGGCAAGTAGACGATGAGGTTGTCAAATGATCCAGGATGAATGTAGCACAGGCTTAAAACATACGACAAGTTAGTTAAGAGATATAAATAATAGCACAGGAAGAAATCCAGAAGACATCAGTAAAAATTTCAGGAGAAATGAAAGCAACTGATGTGAGGCAATGTTTGAAGAGATCGTGAATAATAATTTCCTAGACTTAAAGATGCAAATTGCAATATCACACAGTGTTTACAGCCTGTGGAGTAGAAACTAATCTATATTCGATACATTTTAAGTTTTAGTTGTTTTGACATCCCCTTCCCTGCCTCTCTGTGCACGGTTGACCTGACTCATTAATTAGGAATCATAAGAAGAAGATGTAAAAGGCCTTTAAGGAATCACAAAGAGAAATGGGGAGAAAAACTAATAGATTAAAGTGGAGCGAGACGAGAGACCAGTAAAAACAAAGTTCTAATAGTAAGAGAAACCAGAAAGGTAAGATCAGTTTTTCCATACGAAGGTCACCAAGAGTCACAATTTGCCTGAGAATAGTGTCCTCATTAGGAGTAAAAGCATGCCAAGGAGACAGAAAAAATGTGTCCAAGTTCTTCTGGGAAATAACCAAAAGCCCAGGACCCAAGCTTAACAAAAAAAAAATGTGATTTAAAAATGAAAGTGAAATATACTTTTAAATATAGCTTACTATCTATGTATCATCAGCTATAGATACTCCAAGGAATATAATAAAATAGAAATAAGCAGCTGAACTCAGTAAAAAAGTGAAGAGCCAAGGATATTAAACTAAGATATTGGCAGAAATATTCATGGATTAAAATGAGGAGTAACTGTGACAGATACAATGACGATAAACAGAGAGGGGAGAATTAGGTAGGCAGTCACTTCAGAGTACACTGCAACACTCAAAGACGATGGGCATTAAGTATCCATAGGGAGAGATCATGTGGACACAGTAGAGGCACACCAAAGGCCTATTCATTATAGCACTTCAGATTTCACTCATCTCCACACCGCTCAAAATGGGTACAAAATGACCTGCTCACAGCCATACTTCTCTACGTTGTGCAGAGTTGCCGAAACCAATGGAAGCCTAGTATGAAAGTGCAGGTACTGTCATCATTTTAGACTGGGTTAATGGTACCTCATGCTAGGAAGTTGAGTCTGTCTTCTGCTTACACCTTGTTATTAGATAATAGTAACTTCACATTCACTTTAGCCCACAGTTAGAGAATTTGTCCTCTTGCTTAGAGGTCCCATGCTGTGCTGTAGTCGAAGCCCAGAAGGAGCAGCCACTCAGTAAGAGAGTGAGATGCACTAAGCAATCTGTACATGAGGCAGAGGTAGGACCAGAGTGGTTATAATTAACAACAACAAAAAAATTACTGATCCATGGCAAGCATACCCGTACTGGTAGGGTAGGTTCGTTTTCTTCCTGGAGTGAAACAACCCAGGATACTTAGTCAGCATCCACTATATTAATTCACCACAAAAAATTTCTGCCATTGGCATTTCAAGAGCCCCCAAAGAGTGTATGGTACAAGCAACCTTTGCTGCACCCAGTCTGCACAAAATTGTATGTGGTATCCATGGAGACAGGTAGAGATCAACTAGTCTGTTGGTTGGTTATTTTTATCATCATCCTCATACAAAAGAAGTTATTTTCCAATAAGACCAGAAAATTTTAGTTCTTGGCAAGCACCACCTGAATACACAATAATATTTGGGATAATTCAAAATTACTCTAAAGTTCGACAAGATAAATAGATCCGCTCCTTTTTCCACTGCACAAGCCTGTGGTGATGACATGCAGTTTTCAGTTCTGCAATTCTTCTCCATCCCTCCATGACCAGACAATCCTTCAGCGATGCAATGTACCTTTGCCATTATGCACAACCAGTGTTTTGTCTCTATGTAGTGTCCTTCAGTATCTTGTTGGGAGAATTGATAGTATTTCCTGATTTCTGACTTTGCCATGACCAATGAGTGACATACATTGATAGGACTGTGCCTAGTAGCAGATGGTAGTCCGTACAAGGTAGCAGCCTGTATAAGACAGTAACACACCATGACTTTGAGCTTATATGAGGCAAGGTTCTCAAAGATTTAAGAGCTTCTAGTCACATTGTGATACAAAACATGGAATGTTGAATTTTTAGTGGAATATCATAGACGTGGAGTCTGAAGAAAGTCAAGGCTCCTGTACCAGGGCGTAAAAGGAGCAACCTAATAGAAAAGCAGAACTCTATAGTTTTAGGAACTCTACATTAAGACTTTTTCATCACGAGGCATGCTTTATTTATAACAAACTTAAGTTTGACTTTGCATCCTGCACATTAGAATAGCTTTTATTTAAAGCACTCACTTCTGAATTCTTTTCTATATTTGTTTTTCAAGGAACAAGAATTCAAGTCAATATTCAGTCATAATTTTGGACCAAATTAAAATCCCTCTTGGCCTGAAGAATATAATCTGTTCATATTACTTGGGTTTTATAATGCATTTACATGGCAGGTTTATTACAGGTCTGATGTGAGTTCTGCCTTCATGGGGCGTGTGATGCTGAGAGAATCTGATTAAACTTTGGGAAAGAGCAGCTGTTCTGCAATAGTGGATGAACACGGGACCCATTTTTCAGAGCCTGACTGCAAGGCCTGGAATCCTTACCAGTCAATGGATGATAAATGAACTGTCCCTGAATGCCCAGCTCCTGTGCTAATAACTTTAAAATATCCGTTGTTTATGAGAAAGAAGTTGGGAGCTCTTATCAATTTTTCTGTCCCAAGGGTCCATATATACATCATTTTTTTTCTATTGCTGGAATGGCAGGCAGTGTTTTAAGGCAAGGGAAGAAATCCATTCACCATTTAGATGTTCTCCATGAGTTAGCGAGATCATGCCTTTCATTTCAAAATATAGCAGAGTTGGTACCTACTAAATTCTTATGTGAAATGAGACATGAAATCCAGACCACTCTTTGCTGAATTCCCTGTCATATCAGAATTACAATGCAGTTTCATCTGCTATTTATAGAGGCATGGAATTCAAAATGAATACATGAACTTCATATAACAGGCCAAAGGGCTTACTTTCCAAGTGACAATTAAAACAGTCAAATGAATAGGATTTTATTTTAATCCCAGGTGTGGGATTTGAGGCTGCTTCAGGTTGTCCCCAGCAGCTGCCTATGATTTGCCTCGTGCTTTGGCAGAGACGTGGTTTTGCCAGCTGTAGATAGTTTCTGTGATTATGCGATGTTTGGAATTCTGGGAACTTTTCAGAGGATGTATAAATGCTAGGGCCCCAAGAGGCGGGGTTGTTGATTGGTTGCTATTGATTGCTGTTGGTTACAGATTGTTAAGTAGTTATGTACAAAGAAGAAACAACAACAAGAAGAAATTAGATATCCTGACAGAAGATCAAACTTTCTCCAAGGAACCCATTGCCCCTAATCAGCAGAAAGTAGTCTAACGATAGTGCCGCTGCTCCCTGTCCCTCTATCATTTTTTTTTCTCTCCTATACCTAGTGTTAGTAGGTTGGAAGTGTGAAAGAAGGTGTGAAGAAGAGTGGAAGGAAGAACCCACAACGTAGGTAGAAGTCCAGTTATAAATGTGTTGGATGTGTCGTATTTGAGGTTGTTAATTTAAGTCTTTACCCTAACATGTGCAGTTTTATTCTTCTCATCCTTTTTCATTCATATCCTTATCTGTTTGTTTTCGAGGCATTTGAATACTAATTCTGATGTGAAAAGCAAACATTGAGATAGGCAGACATTGCCTGTTCTCGTAGCTGTTCGTCTTCCGTCTTTCCTTGTCATGCTCCTAAGAAAAAGTTACGAAAGAAACTGTGTGTTATTCTATTAGCAATTCTGATAAAATTGGTGGGAAAATGTTGATCTTGGAACATCCCTCAGGTGTAGATTGGGGGAATTTTACTTCTCCATAGACTCTGTTCAATTTTTTCAAGTCAGCTTTCTTTCCTTTTCTTTTCTTTTCTTCTCTTTTCTTTTCTTTTTTTTTTTCATCAAACTGGGAGCTTAATACATCCTGAGAAAGAAGAACCTATTTAGAAGCAAGACTGAAGTGAAGCTGTGGATTATATAGCAAATCAGATAAACTTTATAGGGGAACAGAACTAGAAAATCAGACTCTAAGCACACAGACCTGCTCACTTGGTTGGATACGAAGGGCCAGAATAACCATTATATGGGCAAGAGTTGAAATTATAAAAAGGAAAGTTATAGTAATTTTAAATTTAAAAATTAAAATAAATGACTTAATAGATATTATTAAAATTAGAAAATACAAAACGCTCAAAAAAAGCGAATATTAGTTAACTCAGAAATCTGGCTCAGCAGGAGAGCAAGGCACGGAAATCAATCAACCACAGCCATCCACAACAATAATTATCTTGCTCAAAGTAATCTTCACAAGCCTTAGATAATTAGAAGAGTCTTAAGTAATAGATGTATAAACTATCTAAAAGGGAAAAAAATCTACTTTTGGTAATGGACAAAGCAGTCTCATAAAAGTCAGGGTTATACTTTGACTATGACCCTAAATTGCATGTATTGGAAACTTACCCCTCAATACAACAAGGCAGAGAAATGGAACCTTTAAGGAGTAATGAGGTCATGAGTTTCTGTTCTCATGGCTGTATTAATACCATTGACACCGAAGTGGGTTACTTATCATGAGTCAGCTCATGAGGAAGGTTGTTTCTCTCATACACTCACCCTCCCTTGCCCTCGGCAATGAACGATACGGAATAAGATCCTAACCAGGAATGGGGCCCTTGATCTTGGACTCTCCAGCCTTTAGAATTATAATAAACATATATATTTTGTCCTAATGACTTACTCATCCCCTGCTATTCTGATATAGTATTGCAAAATGAGCAAAGATGGTCAATAATATAACAAATGGACCTGAGAAATGACTCGGAAGTTAAGGGGGCTCACTGTTCTTTCCGAGGAGCAGAGTTGAGTTCTTAGCATCCAAGTCAGGCAGCCCAGGACCACCTGTAACTCCAATTCTAGGGCATTCAGCTACCTCTCTGGCCTCCTGGAAAACCTATACGCACCAGCAGAAACATCTAGACATTTATGCATACAAATATTGTTCCTCTGAAATAAATGAATCAAAGACTTAAAGGACCATTGCGTCCTAGATCCATTTTATCACAGACTGATTTATTACAAACACCGTGAGCGACGCAGAGATGTTCTCATCTTTTGAGTTGCAGAAAAGACACGTGGAATACCTGGAAAAAGAACCCAAATCACGTGCAGCATCATAAATAATCAAGCTGACCTTTGACTTAATCAGCGACATCCAGTTTCAAAAATGGAAACAGCATCCTTCTAAAAGAAAGAGTGTGGAACCAAGGCAATTTGACCTTCATGGTGGGAATTTTAATAAACATAGTGGGGCAGTGGGCTGTACTACTATGAGAAAAAGTTAAAGACCTAATTCATACCATTCCTAACATAAATTTTTGCAAGAATTATAAAACTAAACACTTAGAAAGATCACAAACAAATCAGAAGTGTTCTAAGTGTTTTTTTTTAATGTTAATGTTTTCTTAAATAAGGTTCAAAGCCTAGAAACAGAGCTGGGGAGATGACTTTGTTGGAGAAGTACCTACTGTACAAGCTTGAGGACCTGAGGTCAGAGTCCCAGAATCGAAACCAAAGCCAAGCACACAGTCACATGCATATAATCTCAGTGTTTAGAATTGGTCAGGGGTTGAGACAGGAGGTCAGTGGGGCTCACTGAACCTCTTGTCTGCTTGCTAAGCTCTGGGTACAGTGACAAGACCCTGTCTCAAAGCACATAAGGTAGAGAGTGATAAATAAATACTTCTGATGTTGTCCTCTGACTTCACATGGATACGCACATGTACGCATGTCTACACACACATACATACAACACACATGCACACAAAAATTTTGAAAATCTGTAGAAACAATAAAGAAAAACATTAGGCACTGTGCCTGCATGTAAATTTTAAAACATAAAATGAAGGATGGAATACAAGAAAGTATCTGTAATATTTTTCATACTCTTAATATCTTAAACACACAATGGATGTATAATGATGAATGTGAAAAAGATAATATGATACAATTTTAATATAAATATGAATGATGCATTTATGGGACTCTGTGTATAGAGTCACGTAAAGATATATTCCTCTGCATACATGTTGTCAGTGTTGCAAATCTCGAGGACAATTGGATTCATATGCTTCTGTCAGCATTTAACTTAGTTTTAAATATGCCCAACAAAGAAAGTTCTAAAAATCTACCTCAAGAAATATTTACTCATATCAACAAGGATATGTATATATTGCAGCAGTTGCTAACAAAAAGAATGTAAAAAGCCAAAATGTCTACAAATAAAGAAGATATTAAATATACCAGGCTACATACAAGCTATGTAAAGTTCCATGGTTTTTAAAGAGTAAATGATACAGAAAAATCTCTAAGACATTTCAAGTTATAAAGTTTCTGGAAAATGCACATTGCATAGTAGGGTTTATACAAAAGACTGGATAGGCATATGAATGTAGATAAATGCAATAGAATGGCTTTAAGCTCTTACACATCTACATTGCCTTAGTCTTTAGTGTAGATAATATATTACTGTTATACTTTAATATTAAAAATTATTTAAATAGCAAATACATTTCAATGTGAATAAAAGTGTCTCCTATACTTGCCTAATAGAATTTAAAAATTGAAATTAGAAAAAATGGCTGAATCCCTCTCACCCATAATTGGAATGCTAGTTGGCTCATTTTTGTTGGCAAGTTTTTATCTACTAATGAATCAATGATAGATAGATGATAGATAGATAGATAGATAGATAGATAGATAGATAGATAGATGATAGATGGAGGGATAGATAGATGATGGATGGATGGATGGATAGATAGATAGATAGATAGATAGATGATAGATGGATGGATAGATAGATAGATAGATAGATAGATAGATAGATTCTTAATTCGTATCTCATCATAGATGATTGTAATAGGTGTATAGAAATATACATGTTTATGTGATATGAATGATGAGAATAAAACCCTGGAGATGATACACACATCCCTGTTGCAAGAATCGATTAAAGATTGCAATCTTTGGCCAGCCAACCAGTTCTCTGAATGATTAGCTTGGAGTTTAATCAGTGGCTCTGAATGAGAATATTTCTAACTGATTCTGCCAGAGCTTATCACTAGATCAGAGCAGTATCCAGGTCAGCGGAACATTTTACATCAGTATCCCAGAACATGAGAACATCTGATCAAGGCAGCTCACTTCAAGATGCATTACCCAATTTCCTAGCCACATAAAAATGTTTATGAGGCATTAGATGTATGTACCATGAACTTGTCTTAGAAAAATATGTTTATATCAACTCAGAATTTATTGCTGGCAATGGAAGACCTAAGTGCTTTGCAGGCCAGTCAGTTAATGTAGACGTGTGATGGTTCAGGATACCAAGCAGTAAGATGATGCAGGACTTACTGCCTGAAGAAGGGCTTAATGAAGATTGATGCCATGCAAAAAAATGTTTTAGCCTCCATTTGCATTTTAAACTGAGTGATAATCAAACATAACTTGATGTGGCCAATGTGTTAATCCCAAGAATTAACTGCCACGTACCTCTGCTTTCAGTAGCGTCTTGTCATCACTACCTCTATCTTGGGTCACTCTCTCACTTGGCCTTTGCTGTCCTATACCTTGTGCCAACTTCTATCAGCAAAGAATTCATTCTAGGCATATAAATACACAGCGTGTGTGTGTGTGTGTGTGTGTGTGTGTGTGTGTGTGTGTGTGTGTG
>JANHMN010000020.1:14523551-14537326 GCA_030674055.1 Rhabdomys pumilio | reverse complement strand
TGTGTGTGTGTGTGTGTGTGTGTGTGTGTGTGTGTGTGTGTGTGTGTATGTGTGTGTCTGTGTGTGTGTCTGTGTGTGTGTGTTACAGAGTGTGTCTTGTATAGCTCAGGTTGGCTTTCTTTTTTTTTTTTTTGAACTCTTGATTCTGATTCTCTTGCCTCTATTTCCCAAACACTAGGATCACAGACATATTCCACACGGCTCCCTAGAGATCTGGCTCCCTGATCTACAAATGGCAGTCAGTCTGTAAAGCCAAGCCCACATCCCACCCGACTGGCAATCATTTTCAAGAACTTTCCAGGCATGGATTCATTCCCATCTCTGAGCCTCCAGAGAAAGCTCTTTGGAATCACAGATCATTGTGTGTTTAAGGTCATTTGGTCAAGTTGTGAGAGGACTAAATTTCATTAGACGAGGCCACTCACCCAGATCTGGTGATCTCAACAGAGAGCAGGACATCTCTGAGGAATTTCAAGTTCTCTTTCTACACAAAGTTTGCTTGCCCTAGTGTCTTCAGGTCATTGAGCTGGTATTTTCTGGAGGCTTCCTGTATTGAGTGATGGAATATTTAATAAAAATTTGAATTTGTTGTTCAAATTTAAAATTAAGTAATGTAAAAATCCAGATTCCTGCCTCCTATGGAAAATGCTAGGAAATGCAGAAAGATTGAACTTTATGCATCATATCTAAATTTTACCTGGCAATAGGTATCTGATGTTAAAAAGCAACTATCTTTCCCCTTCAGCCCAAGAACAGGGCCTGATATTGAGCCTAGAATTTCATCTGCCTAAGACATTTGGGTTTGTGCCGTGAGAGAGTTAAGACAATGGTTCTTGTACTTACACCTGTCACAGAAGTACAAGAATGAGATGGCCTAACATGGCCTGTCCAACCCTGGAGGAAACCAAGCTGCCATCTTTAATGTCATGTAAGAATGTCCTCTCTGATAGGAAAACCCTTTAGCTATTTAGAAAAATAAAAGGAGTAAAACCATTGCGAATCCAATGTTTCCTCTTCTGTAAATCCCTGCTTGTAGCCTGCAGTCTCTGGTCTCACCCACTGGCTTGCTGCTCTCCACTGAACAAGTTTGTTTCTGTTTTCAAAAGTGTATTAAAGTTTTTTGAGCCAAATGCAGGGATTATTCTTAATCCCTATGAAATTGTGTGTGGATTTACGCAAGATGCTTGGCCTCTCGTCAGAAACTTGTGGATTAATACAGAGAGTTTAGAGCTAGATGCAGGCAAAATTAAGTAATTGCATATTGATTTGTGTAGCAAGAAGTTCCAATATTTCTGGTGGCTTAACAGTGAATTCTGTTCAGAAACTTATTCTGTTTAATATTTTCCTTAATGGCTGAACTCATGGGAAACATGGCAAGTTTGTTTAGTCAGCAGCTGATAGGGCCCAGAGAAGTAAGTAAAATGTTGAATTAAATACCAAACTTCATAAAAAAGAGCAGCAGTTTGGAGAAATAGAGTATACATATATTAGAAGGTCCTTTGACATAAGTCCTGAATTACTAATTATGGTATTATAATCAGATTTTATATATTTCATCATAATATTCATCACTGTGTTGTTTAAACACAATTTATATAGTTTAGACAACATACAAAAATATTAAATTTCTTAATGTTTGAAGAGAGAATTTTTAAAACAAGTATAAATCATAATTCTATTTTTGCCCCTTAATTTTTTTATGAATAACCCAACCCCAGACCTTATCAATTTTCATCTTAAATTGTATCATTAATAAATGACTGTTAACTACCTTAGCTTCTATAATAAAAAGCATCATGGGGCTGATGAGTGGCTCTATGATTGAAGAATGGCATGTGCCACCAAGCCATGGACCACAATCTGAGTTCAATCCCTGGAATCCACATTGTAGAAGGAGAGAACCAGGTCCTACCAGTTGCCCTGTGACTACCACACAAGCTCCATGGCAGGTTCACACACATGCCCACTCACACAATACAAAAGAACTGTGTAAATGTGGTACAGAAGAATTCTTTGGCACTTTTCTCTACGAGACTCATTTATCAGGTCTAGAGAGATGACTCGATGGTGACAATCTCAGAGTGCTCTTGCAGAGGCCTTTGAGTTTGGTTCCTAACACCGATCGCCAGAGCAACTTATGTCTCCTGAAGTCTCTCTCTCTCTCTCTCTCTCTCTCTCTCTCTCTCTCTCTCTCTCTCTCACACACACACACACACACACACACACACACACACACACACACACACATTTGTTCACTCAGGGCAAATTGACATATTCAGAGCAAAAGGCAATCATTGGTGTTGGTGTGTGATATTTATAAATTTCCTGAAATTCCCAGGAGATGACCACATTACTCAATGGGAAACTGAATCCTTGTCATCTGCAGTCACATTCAGAGCATCATGGCTACTCTTCTCTGTGTTTGCTTTGTGTTCTTTGTTCCTCTCAGTTCTGCCTTTCCTTTCACTTAAGTTCACTGATCCGAGGGCAAATATCAATGTGTCTAAAATCCCATGAAAGTTCATTTACTGACAAGTGACCCAAAGACCAGCGTTGGAATGAATAACAAAAGGTTGTCTTTCTATTTTTTTCCTTTTGTCTCCCCCTAACCAACTTGAGAAGAATGGTTACTGAACTCAACAACAAAAAAAAACCCTACCCAAACCAATTTTGTTTTCTTGTTGAACCACCTACCAACAATTAAGGATATAAATTGCTGTGTTTGGATGGTCTTCTATCAACCCCCCTAACAATGACTTCACTGCTTCTCTTTCTCATCCCTCTGTTGGTCCTTCAGACATTTAGCTCTGTGCAGAAAGAGACACTTGGCCCTTGCTCTATTGCAGCGCATAGCCCAACTCAACAGAGCCCCTTAACCCATCACCCTGTCCGCCTCTCAGAATGTTTCCAGTCCTGGGAGCACTTGCTTCTGCTAGTTGTTTCTTACTGAGTTCCTGTTTCTTACTGAGTCCCTGTTTGTTGAGTGAGGAGTTTGGGAAGCTGATGCACTGTCACATGTGATTAATTATCGCACACTAATTAATCAATGACTGGATTGGACAGACCAGTTACTTCTCTTGTGTTTTCCTCTTATGTGGTGACTTGGCAAAGCCAGTTACATTTAAAGAATATCACCTTTCTCCTTTGATGCCATCAACCATAGATATAGCCTCTATATATACAGAGAAAAACAGGAAGCAAGCTCCGAATTCACCCAGAGACGTTAAAAAACTGAAGCAAGGAGAATGTAGTTTTTATGTTGATGATTTTTGTGTCTGGTTTTCTTGTTTGTTTTGGCAAAAGAAAAAGAATATAACTGAGTTACTTTTTTTAAAAGATTTTATGAGATGAAAATTTGTGCACATACATAGGCATATGGACAAAGACACGAACACACACACACACACAACTAGCTCTTTGTATTTTATCAATTATTTTTGTCAGTTTTCACTGAATATTGATTTTTTTTCAACAAGTAATTTCTCCAAACTAAATGTATTCATAGGGGACTTAGATAAGTAAGAATGAATCTCATGCTATGCAGCTAAAATAGCAATAAAAAGAAGTGGTGAGATCTAGTAGCTTGGATACCAGCTGCTATTGAGCTCTGCAGAGTCTGGCACATTCGCGTCACAGAGCATCCTATGGAATCACCTGTTCTGACGTCACAATGGCAAGTCCATCACTACTTGTAACCACCACTGAATGGAAGGCAGTGTGCCTGTGACACATAAGGTGGATTTACTCTTATATTGTTGATTCGCAGGATCAAAATTGGTAGTGGCTCAGGCAAGTCCAAAGTGTGTGATGCTGTGTCTGCTCACATATTGATTGGTGACATCAAACAGGAAGCTGTCCCTTGGGTCAGTATAGCATGATGTAGTGAATGTACCAGGATGTGCACAAGCTCGTGGCCCATGTTCTCTAAAGTGAGTGCAGCAAGCTTCAAGACTTGCCCATACTTGTCACAGCCTTCCAAAGATGCCCGTGGCTCCCTAAACTCATTCCTCCTGATGTAGAATAATTATTCTCCCACTTTTATTTATCCATTTTCAAAGAGTAGTTACAAACTAGAGCCCTCTGTACTGTCACCGAAGCTTCTGAACACCGTGCTGGGCAACTCCACCTCTCCCTGTGGCTCATGGCCCCACCCTCAGACTCTGGGTTCTAACTAGCCATGCTACTTCACTGCCCTACCAGAGCATATCCCACTGCTGAGATTTTATTACTATCTGTTTACTGTATATTATATACTGGCAAGTGATTTGTGTATATCATCTCAATATCCCTATGTTATTATGTTGTGTATACTTCTTATTTCTACTTATCAGATGAGAAAACTTGAGCCAAGGAAAGCTAAGCTGCTTGTCCAAGCCTCCATCTAGAAACTGGGAGACCTGTGCTACTATTGAGATAAATGGAATAAGTGTCAAATAAAGTAAAGGGTTTCCATGAGAAGAAACTGTCTGCAGACAAACCCAAGAACCAAAGCATGACTCAGGGATAGGAGCCCTCAGGGAACAGGAGTTCCCTCAGTCAAGGATAATACGAAGCAGGCAACAGGGTCAGTAAGAAGATAGTGGGGTCAAGCCACCTCAGATGAAGCTTATTGTAGACCACTTCCTAGAAATCCTGGGCATCTAACTTTGCCTATCTAATGTCCAACAAAACACACACGAAATTTTCGACAAAAGTTAATGAGATTAGCTTTTGGTTAAGTATAAGATATCAGAGATTGATTTACTAATATTGGGAATATCAGAGCCAGCTGAGATACTGGGAAAGACAAAGCAACGTTTAGAAGTGGTTTTTTTTTTTTTTTTTTTTTTTTAACTCAGTCTATTCCCAAACAGCCAGCCATGTGTGCAGTTCTCTGAAGTGAGCTCGGAAGGTAGTGGAGATTAAAGCAGACTAGTTTATCCTCTTATACAAAGCTATTGTCCCGGTAAAATGAAGATTTATGTGCCTTCCCTTGGGAGGGACACAGCCCGACATGGTGAGGTGAATTTTTATCTAGGGCATGGTGAGATTTTTTTTTTCACATGCACACTAAACCAAAACAAAGCTTCTATAACTATGGGATGCTTGGCTACTCTGCATAGGAAATGTGAGTGCATTATGCATAAAATGTAAATTTCTGCAAGTTTTGAAAAATCTTGTTTTCATCGGAGAAGTATAATGGTTGTAGTTTGTGTTGAGTAAGCATCCTTTCTAAATATTAATCATTCTTTGTAAATGCATTTTTTTCATTCTCCAATACACAAAATTATACTATTTTTTTGCAAGTTTTCTCTAGAACTGAGCACATGGTTGTTACCTTTTTCCAGAAATTGTGTGCTCTTTATAGAGAGAGTACGTCCCTTAGACCTCTTTGTCGTTTCTCTTGCCTCCTTGCGGTGTCTTCCACCTTCTCTCTCCAATGTTCATGAAATACAGGGCTTAGAAAATTGCCTTTGCAGCCCCGACGGATGAGTTACATGAGTGTTTGTGAGTTGTTGGGGGAAATCTTTGTGTTCCGGGCGATTCTTCTCACTGTGGCAATGAAGTTGATTGAGAAGCCACCTCACTCCTCAGAATGCCACCGGCAGTGAGGCTTCAGTCCTTGGATGTGATGCTCTGTGGACACCACCATTTCTCCTCTCCTCACAGAAATTACCTAAACCTCTGTGCCTTTCATTCTCTATTTGAAAACCACTGAGCTGAAACCTACAGGAAATTCTATCTACTTGCTTTTTCCACTTTTCAAATAAATAGCTGTTTTGAGATTATCTCCACATTCACAAGTGAACATGGGATTTCAATTCTGAGAGGCAGCTGAGCCTTCCTTTCAGATGGGAGTGTACTATAAGATTCAGGAGGTCTTTCTAGCAGCTAAGAAATGACTTGGCTGCAGTGCACATCGGAAGTCTAGGAAGGATGCTAGGTATCCTGTCTTAGTGCCCATTTGGCCCCAAGGTGGCCTCTGTCACACCATCGGGACCTAGTATGGTTTGGGGGACAAATTTTTGAAAGATCTGTACAACTTTTGATCCTTGTAAAGTATGGTGGTTATCTGTATCTACCAGAATATTAAAACATTGGATGTACATTGGACCTCGAGGCTCCTGACCAGCTCTTTCTCCCTTTAGAAGTTGAGACATTGCACTCCTCTTATTAAAGGCCAGAACCACTAGCCCAAGGTACTTTCCTACAGTCTCTTCCGAAGAGCTTCTATTCTCTACCTCCACTTCCTCATCCCTAAGTGTCTGATTGTGTAAATCAATCAGTTAGACATGTTAAGCATAATCACACTGACCTCAGGACTCCATTGAGATGTTCTAGTGAGGGTTAGAAAATGCTGGGCATTATTGCCCTTCCGCCCACCTTTCTGTTATTTCAAGATCTACTTGAATCTCAGTCCCCACTGTTTGCTCAGCTGTCTACAAATGGTCCAGGATTCATCTCTTCCCCATCTCTCTGACAGGGCTTAAAGGCCTTTCCTGATCCTTTCCTACATTTCTTCAAAAGAAGTCTTCACTGGTCTCAAAGCCTCTAATATTGGTTTTCTTCTGTGTGTTCTTTTTATTACTCTCAGAGTCCTGTTAAATAAAATGCACTTCTTGTTGGTCAGTTCACTGCTTCAAACCCTGTTGTGTCTTCTGACACCATAGAACTGAGCCCCAGCTCCTCAGCAAGGCACCCTTAGCCCTTACATCTACTCTGAACCTTAGCCCTTTGAGGATTCATAGACAGACAACTGAGGCAGACCAGACTAGAAGAGGAGGACTTGGGGGAATATTCAGATTTATTTAATAATATATTTGAAGGTGGCAGATTTTCTGAATTTTGTCTAATTACTTTCATGCAGAAAAATAGGGCCAAAACTGATGGAGCCAATTTTTCAAGAGAAATGGGGCATCATGATTTTTTCTTTTTCTTTTTTATTATTGTTCTTTAACCTTTTCTTACAGTCCAGACATTATCCCCTTCCCACTCACCCATCCAACAGTTCCTCATCCCATTTCTCCTCCCACAGTCTCCAAGAGAATATCCTCACCTTACCAGACCTCACAATTCCCTGGGGCTTCAAGTCTCTCAGGTGTTAGGTGCATCTTCTCTCACTGAGGCCAGACCAGGCAGTCCTCTGCTCCATACGTGTCAGGAGTCTCATATCAGCTGGTGTGTGCTGCCTGGTTGGTGGCTCAGTGTCTGAGAGATGTGATGTTAGACCCTGATGTTTAAATGTTCGAAATACTTTGTTTTTGTTTTTGTTTTTTTGTTTTTTTACAAACAACGGAAAGGATAATGAGCAGGCCTAGTGAAGGCAGGCAGTCAGAGATGTCCTTAGCTTCTGAACAACCTGAGTTCTGTCTCTTTACACTCTAATCGGCCAAGTGTTTTGTCAAAACTGGCTGCACGATGGCTGAAGTGGTGGCTCGGTGGTTAGAAGCACTGGCTGTTTTACCAGAGGACCCAAGTTCAGTTCCCAGCATCTACATGGCAGCTCACAACTATCTGCAAGTTTAGTTCCAGAGGATCTGATATCCTTGCACAGACATACATACCAGCAAAACACCAATGCACATTAAAAAAATGTCTTTTTAAAAACCTGGGTACATTGGCTATGCTACCTCTGTGGATCAGTTCTGTTGTGGTGTTGGTCCAAAATCAGCCACCACCACCCCTGGGTGGGTGATTTAGCAGAGGTGTGCTTCAGTAGAAGGGTTTTTATGAGCGAGAAAGCAGCTGGCCTAATCCTGTAGCTGGGCTCACTTTCTGATTTCTTCACTGAGGGATTTGAGGTTTATCTAGCGACTATTCATAGTGGCAGAAATGTTTTCTTACATAAAATGTCTCTGAGCCGCTCACCTGGCTCTTTTCTGGGATATAACCTAGAAACACCCATCTTAGAAACCATTCTGGACCTTTTCTGAAGTCCAGCTGTTAGGTGGCTTCTGGTCTTCTGCTTTACCCTAAGAGTTCTTTCCCACCGTACTCTCCGATGTTCACTTTTCTGCCTCTTATATCTTTGACAGGCATGTGACTAATATCTAACTAACTGAGCAAAAATAAATAATTAACATCATCTAACTTAACATCAAACTGAAGATTTTTTTTTTTTATTATGTGTGAGAAGATGAGGGTGAGAGAGTTTTATGTAACCCAGGCTGGTTTTGAACTCACTATGTGTGTAGCTCAGGCTGGCCTCAACTCAGCAATTCTCCCTGCATAAGCCTTCCAGAATGCTGGGATTATAGGTGTGACCCACTGTGCCCAGCTCCTTTTATTTTTAAATGGATATATAATAATTACATACATTTATGTAATTCTAACTATTAATAATTATACTTGTTAATGTGTAATACACATGATATTCTGATGATGTATATATTGTATGCTGATCAAATCGGGGTAATTAGCATATCTGTCACATCAAACAATTATCATTTTTTTCTGGTGAAATGTTCAGGATCTACTTTTTATATACAATGTACTATTAACTGTCATTATTACCAAACTGTACAACAGAACATCAGAACTTACTTGTTGGATCCACTGTGACATTGCCAAACCCCTCCTCGTCCTCCTCCTTCTTCTCCTCCTCCTCCTCCTCTTCCTCCTCCTCCTTTTCCTCCTCCTCCTCTTCCTCCTCTTCCTCCTCCTCCTCCTCCTCTGCCTCCTCTTTCTCCCTCTCTTCTTCCGCCTCTTCTTCTTCCTCTTTCTCTTCCTCTTCCTCATCTTCTTCATCCTTTTCTTCTTTGTTCTCTTCCTCCTCATCCTCTCCATCTTCCTCCTCCTTCTCCTTGCCCCTTTCTTCTGTGGCCTCTGGTAAGCCACTATTCAACTTTCCATTTCTTCCAGATGACTCCTACAGATTCTACAGAGGAATAAAATCGTGTACTATTTGGCTTTCTATAAAGGAAAAGGTTACACTGAGTCTAGTCACATTATCATAAAACACAAGATTTTATCTATTTTAATAAAGAAATAATACTCCAGTCCATGTATATGCATCTTATGGTATTTTTGTCTACCGATGATCCACTGAATCCTCATCCTGGCTATTGGGAGGAAATTCAGATACCTCGGTGGCACATGTGCCACTGTGGGACTCCTGGGTCATGTGATTGTCCCAGTCTTAAGTTTCTCGGAACACCATTCACACTGCTTCCCATTAGGCTTTACTAACTGACTCATTCTCACCGTGGCTTTGCTTTGCTCTCTGTTTTCACCCACACTTATCATCTTTTGTTATCAGCTGACTGAGCACCAAGATGCTAACTCTCAGTAGTCACATTTGCATCTCTCGGGGCTGGCAGGGCTGAGAGCATTTTTCATAGTCTTGTTGGCCACTTGTGTTACTTCTTTTTAAAGAACTATCCTGCTTAGGTCTTTTGTCTATTATCAAACTGTGTTATTTAAGGTTTTGTTATTGAGTGTTTGCGGTCCTGACATACCCTGGATGTCAGCTGCTCAGAAGATGAGTAGGTTGTACATCTCCTCTCTTGTTTTTATGTTATCTTTTCACTGTGTTCCCAGTGCTGCAAAGTTTTCTGACAGAGTTTAACATAACCCCATGTTCAACTTTTATCCACTGTGCTATGAGGGACTTCACCAAAAAGAATTTTATCTACTTCCTATGTCATACTGTTTTCTATGTTAGTCTATAGGAGTCTATATTTCTTTTTGCTATCCACAGTCATAGGGTCTTCTAGAGGGTGTCAGTGAGCATCCTAGGAATATGCTAGGAAATTTTCAACTTATCCAGCATCAAGAGTTTAGAAGGGTAAAGTTTGTGATCAGCTTTGCCAGTGGCTAGCACTTGGCTGGGCCAATGCTGGAGGCTTCTGGATTAGAATCACTGCCTTTTTGGGAACCAAACCTGTATCTCTCCCAGCATGAGGCAAGCATTCTACTGCTTCAGCTACTGGGCCTATATTTGTTAGCTCATCTGGTAATGATGGTCTGTCTATGTCTCTTCCATCCCCAGAATTCTCTGGAAAAGGGCATTTTCACATAAGCCACAGAAAAAATTTTTCTAATGCCAACACCTAGTGGAACCTAAAAGATTGCCAAGAGGTAGAAAAATTTTAACGTTATCACTCATTGCCTACAGAGCACTTGTTTTAGGGTACTTGTGTAGAATTGTTTTGGTATTTGGTGATATTTTAAGGAATATGTTTCTTAACTATGAATGTAGCCCTAAGGCAGGGCCCATGCCTAACTGTACAAAGCCTTGCATTCAATCCACGATAGTACTGAAAACGGGTTTTATTTCTTTTCCTTATACTATAGTTTTACTCCTTTGTGTACTTGATAGTATTCAAACTCTTTATTTGTACTTTGCTCTCTCTCTCTCTCTCTCTCTCTCTCTCTCTCTCTCTCTCTCTCTCTGAAGATAGAATTGTAATGCCAGGTAACCAAATTTCTTTAACCTTCTTAGCATTTGTAGATGATAGAAGTGAGTGGAGTACAGCAATGTATTGAAAAGATCACAGATTCCCAAACTGGTTGAATGAAGATGGACTCCTTCTCTGTCCCTGTCCCTGTCACTGTCACTGCCACTGTGCAGCCTGAGAAGAAGTTCTAAATTTTCCAGATATCTGCTTTCCTCCTGGATGAAATGGATACCACATAACTGCCATGAGCTGGTGTAGTAATTTATGTACAGCATCCAATACTAACATGATAAAAACTCAACAAATGGCTCTACTACATTTAGTACTGCTGCCGCCACGACCACCACCACCACCACCACCACCACCACCACCACCACCATCATTATCATCATCATCCGAATTATTGTGATGAGATGCTCCTAGAAAATCAGCTTGGAATGAATACTTTTCCAAATTCTGACTGATATCAAACGTGAGGCTTGAATTAGAGACGTTGCAATAGGTTGCTCTGCAATGTTCTCATAGAATATCATGATCTCATCTCATCATGCTGATGGTCTAGCCAGGGAGAGAAGATAGATCAGAAAGGCTCCATCTAAGGACCATTCTCAAAGTTTAGGATGCTCTTACTTCCTTTCTTATGCCCATATGCATAACTAAGAGTTACCAAGAGTTTCACTCAAAAGGTTTTTAACCCATTTTTGTAAGGGTAAGCCTTATTTTAAGATTCAAAAGAGCTGTATCTGAGCCAATTATAGTGTGGTAGCCATTAGATTTTTTTTTATACCCAGTTGTGAAGACTATCATGCCTTGCAATGCAGTCATTTGATATCTAGTGTACAAGACATCTCCATTCTATAGCTAACAGGCTTCTGGCTCTGCCAGGCATAGTAAATGTAAACCTTGGTGACTTGGCTATGCTGTTAACAGCAGCAGCCAGCTGACATCAAAGGGTACTATGCTTTCTGTGTGCACAGAAGAACAAGAGGGCAATAGTGCCCCTGCTACCACTGTGACTTTGCTAGAAGCATTAGTATAGTATTCGATCCAGGAAATTTCTTCTGTTTTCATGTCTGGAAGACACTAGCAGCTCAGCTTTCTGCAAACAACTTTACCTTGGCCTTCTGTCTTTGTAGCACCATGGTGTTGGAGCCTTCCTGACAAGGAGCTCCTGTGTCACAGCAAGAGCTAGAGATATACCAACAAATCTGGTTTTCAAGACAGAGAGGCACATTTGGACCAACCTCCTCCTGGAGCCCAGTCCTTCTTATTGCTGAGCTGGGGCTGTGTGAAGGACCACTCGGGTGTCTTGAACATGAGATTATCTCCCACAAACATTCCAGTACACGGACATAAGCTTCTATAACCTTCGTTTTTTTTGTTACTTCAATTTTCTAAGCTCATGGTTTTCTTTTGTAAATCAAAGCAGGATAGTATCTGTGAGAATGCCAAGAGTCCCTCCTAACACACAAAAGAGTTGCATAATAGTGGAATCTGAATTGATAGTTATGCCATTCTTCTTGGCAGTGGAAAATTTCTAATGTTCTAACTGTGGCTTATAGCTTTCTTACACTAATAATGAGGAAAAAAAAGAGAAGAAAATAAACAAACTAAAATGTTCCTGGATGCTTATTGAATACCATGTGAGCAAAGACATGATCCAATTACAGCACATTCAGAGAGCAATTTCCCCTCTTTATTAGGTAATCAGTAAGATGTACTCTATTGTCTGTTGGTGGACTATGAACTCAAGTGCCTGGAATCTGAAGGGAACTTTGCACAGTCTGATTCCTCCTGACCTGGAGCTATCTCTGAGTAGGTGTGGTGGATCATAAGAAGAAAAGCACAGAATTGACTGAGAGTCAGAAGATAACACAGGATCGTATACACAGCTTGCCAAATGATGCATAATGAGGATGAGAAGGGAAAGATACTATTAATGGATCCAGTTTTCAAATGAAGAAGCAGGACCATAGGATTGAACTTAGGAACCACTAGCCTTAACGCTCATACACGATCTCTTCATCATTTACTTTGGTCAGGACTCCCAAAGGAGGAAGAAAAGGACCAAGACCCATTAATAATGAGCAAGCGTGCCTACCAGGCAGAAAGCTAACAAGAAAGAGGGTGCACAGCCTAGACAAGACACTAGAAATCTTTAAAAAAAGAAGAACTATGCTATGTTCTAGGATAGGAAAGCTCAATATTAAAAATGCAAATTCTCCTGCCTTGTCTTCATGTAGCTTCTATTGCTAGAACAGAATCCTTGTGCTGGTTAGCCTTAGTTTTCAACTTGATGCAGCCTAGAGTCATCTGAAAGGAGAAACCCAATTGAAAAACTGCCTAGATCAGACTGTGGGATGTCTGTGATCGGGGAGGGGGGGTTTTGTCTTGATGTAGGAGAGCCTAGCCTAATGGAGATGGCACAGTCTCTAGGAAGGTTGTCCTAGGCTTTATTTAAAAATAAGAAAATAAAAGGGAAAAAAATGAAAAGAAAAAAGCAAAGGAAAAAGAAAAAGAAAAATTCCCAAGCTAGTTAAGCATAAGCCCGAGTGCGTGAGCCCGCCCACTAGCAGTGTCCCTCCTTGGTTTCAGCTTCAGGTTTCCACTTGAGTCCTTGCCTTGACTTCTCTCAAAGGTATACCGTGATCTGGAAGAATAAAACAAATAAATGCCTCCCCCTTTTTACTGCTTATGGTCAGAGTATAATGGTCACAGCAACAGAAATCAAACTAGAACACAAAGATTGGAAGATTTACAAAGAACTGAGTTCTGGAGGCAGAAAAATCAAAACCTATGTAGTTGTCATCTATGACAGTCCTCTTACTGCGTCATCCCAGGGCCAAATATGAAATGGTAAGAAAGAGCCAAATTCACGTGTATAGCAAGCATGCTCGTGACAAGTGTCCCACTCTTCAGATAATACCATTAACTCATTCATGAAGGTGGATATTTCATGTCCTAACCCTGTATTAAGATCCACCTCTTAATACCGTGGCATAAGAGAGCAAGTTTCCAATATGTGAACTTTCGGGGCATGTTCAAATCACAGCATCCCTAAGTTAATTTTAAAATGTAATATAATCTTCATGAAAATAATCTAGCCATAGTTTCTAGAACTGGATTACGTTATTTAAATTTCATATGGAAGAATGAATGAGTTACAGTGATGCCGAGAAATACTAAAACTGAAGAAGAGTGGAGTAATCCAATTCTTAAAATTACTGCACTGTCATATCAAAGTGGTCAAATGAACAGCATGAAACATGCAGAAACATGTCACTGGGCATGTATGTACATATGTCAAGTGTATATAAACCATGTAGTAATTTGACCATGAAAGAAAAAGGATGGAAAGGTGGGGATTTGGGCAGCCAACTCTTCAAATGAACAAAA
>JANHMN010000020.1:14486941-14518551 GCA_030674055.1 Rhabdomys pumilio | reverse complement strand
CCTCTCCCTCTTCCTCTCCCTCTCCTTCTCCCTCTCCTTCTCCCTGCTCTGCCTCACCTCATTTCATTCTATCCCCTCCTCCTCCTCTTTTCCTTTCCTCTCCACCACCTGTGCACAGGACTAGAATGTCTATAAAAGTGCTGTTACTGAGTCCATACCCACTGTTTGTATGACATGTCAAACATTGACCACTAAGGACAGTCCCACACTATCCCCTAAAGGCATCTCACAGTCCAGTCACTTTGTCCTGACTTGCTCATCTCCTGTGGAGATTCACTCTGCATTCACCATGCCGTTGCGTTTACTTGCGTTCCAGGCCACACAGGACTTCTGGTCATCCCACAGAACAGTTTAACTGATGTCTTATGAGACCATCTGGATGTTTATGGTTTATCTCCATAAACAAATGTTTCATCTTGAAGTTTTGTTTGTGCCCCTCTGCCTTGTTCTGATTTCTGAAGTGCCACTGAATGGTTATATAACATCAATACTGTGTTTTCTTCCATGGACATCTACCACTGGATATAAGAGAAACTAAATGACTAAATGTTCAAAAGCCTACATTTATTTGAAAAAACAAAACTCAAAATGTATTGGTTGAGGATTCTGGTTGTGTAATTATTGAGACAGCTTAAAACATTTTTTTTAAATAACCGAGGGTAGCACCTTACTTGTAAAGACCGCTTTTTCATATGCTTTGATTTCATCACTTGTACTAAGGACGTATTCATAACGCTTTAAGAAAGCACAGAACAAGCCAAACAGCTGAGAGGATGAATTTGACCAAAAATCGACTCAAGCTTTGTGAATTAAGGGGGAAAATGCCAAATAATTTACAAGTTTAAACAATTTTGGTATTTTTCTTTTTCTGTGTTTTCTACCTCTGAGCAAAAACAATGCATGTGCTGTAGAAGGGAACTCCCATTTCTGAAAAGGAAAAAGAACTCTGTTAGACCCACATGCTTAAAGACATACACACCACTCTGCAGGTGGATTCTCTTCGGCCATTCTCTTGAACTGCATATATACATGCTGTGTAGACCCAACCCAGATACCCTGTTTTACCACAGTGTTAAACCGTGTGGATCCCATCATAGGTTGTTGTTTAGCTTTATTGTGGGGACTCGTTGTTGCTGTTCACATTTTCCTCTGACAAGCAGGTATAACAATGGCAGAAATAAAACCACAAGGGGAGAAAAGTCTTAAGAGAAGAAATATTCTGCAAATCAACAAAAAATGTCTTCAAGGGGACACAGAACTAAAAGAGTACCCAAATTGCCTACTGGTGAAAATGGCTCATTGTTTTGCAATCCATTTTGGGTTGTTTGATTGATCACATTTCTTATAAACTGGTTGTTCTCTATGACCAAGTCATTTTGTTGGGTCCTGTGACAATTTTAGTGGGATTAAGTGTCTGGCTAGAGCTTGAAGAGAGGCTGTCTGGTGTGAGGCGTTCTTGTCTGTAACATGGTTTATTCCTGTCTGTGTACCTTAAGTTCCTTTACTCACCCAGAAGTCAGATGTGGATATCAGCTCTCTCCTCTAGAAATGTCTATCAACTATTACCACAGACATAGAAACAGCCCAAACCCAAACACCTTTGTCTTCTTATCTTTTCTCCAGCTTCACTGAAATTATCCCCTCTCTGGTGAAGTCAGTGTGTCTTTACTTGGATGCTACTGCTTCGTGTGCACACAGCTCGAGGTTATTCCCAAACTCTTCCCTTCCCCTGTGGTCCAAATCTCTTCTGTCTTGCTGTTTTCATTTCTCCTATCAGATATGCCTGGCTTTTCCTTCTTAAATGGTCTGCCTCTATATCCCTACTGTCTGCTTGGCAACTGGTGTATTTTTCCTTTCACAGATGTCTGTGATCTAACACTTTACTTGACATCTCTTCTAGGCTCCATTACTGTCTTGCATCCTATTGCCTCAACCAAACCTATTTCTTTATGCATGTTACCCTGTTGAAACTGTCTCTTGTACAAACTTGGCCTTCTCTTTGAATTCTGTCTGATGCTTGCCCTTCGAGGGCTGTTGGCACTTTATTTATTTGAATTCTTCAATGATCTCCCTACCTGACTTTCAATAGACTCTCTTGTATTTTGTCTACCAAATGTTTTTCCTGATAGAAAGACAATATTAAGACTTTGTTCTGAGCCGCGTTTCTCTCTTAATGTTTCTGTTTTCCATTCACCCTCTTCATTTAAACCATTTTACTACTTATTTGTTTGTGTATACATACCTTGTATGTGTGTGTATGGTAGGGTTGGTGGGGGTGGGGGGAGTCAGAGGACTTGTGGAAATTGATTCTCTCTCTCAATCGTATGACTTCCAGAGATCCAACTCTGAGCATTAAGGGTGAAACATCTCACCCAGCTCATTTAAAAAAGAATCATTTTATTATTTTATGCATGTAGGTGTTTTGCCTACATATATGTCTATGTACCACATGTGTACCTAGTTCCCATGGAGGATAGGAGAGAGCATTAGATCCCCTGGAACTGGAGTTACAGATGGCTGTGAAGCACCATATGAGTGTGGATAATCAAACCCAGGTCCTATGGAAGAGCAGTCGCTATTCTTAACCACTAAGCCATTTTTCCAGACTCACGTTATTACTTGATTTTAATACAGTATGGGGATTTAAACACAGACCTCTCTCAGAGGCTAGGCAAGTGCTCTGAACTACTAATCTGTGTTCATCATCTCCACTATTTTTTTTTAATACTGTATGGTGAAAATGGCTTTATTTTCCCTTTGTGAATGACTATTCCTTTGACTACACAGCTATGGTAGAAATGATGGTGTCACCTCAGGATTGTCCAAGTGAATTTCCTTGTCATTAGAGAGTATGTCTTCCATCCCTTGTTTTGTTAGCAGTGAAGTTACTACCTATCTCCTGCTTGAAGGACCCATGGTACCTGGCGTGAGTGGAAAGCTCATCTGCATACATTGAGCTCTGGATGTGGTGGGCACTTCAATTCAGAGACTCCAATCTTTCAACCCTAGGAGCTTTCCCATGCCAGGCTCTGGCCATTTGTCTTCCCTCTTCTCTTTATTATACTAAGATTCATTTAATAAGAACACTGAAACAGCGAAAGCACCCTCCTTTCCTCATCGGCCCTACCTTTTGTTCCGTATATCTGTCGGAGCCTCTCTTTGTCAGTTGGAATATTTTGTAGACGACCTCCTCCACACAGATGTTCCAAGGTTGAAATTTTTCGTTTTTCATTTTGCACTTCTGAGAACTCTGGATGCTTTCTGAACGTTTCTTTTTGTACTCTCCTATTCCCATTTCATGAATGAAGTATCTTCTCTTGCCTGGGAGAATATTGATACAAAAAAAAATATGTTGGTAACTTAAGTTATGTTTGCTGCCTTCAGGTTATCCCCTCCCCACCCCCTGGCTTTTCCTTTTATTATCAATTTTCCTCTCACCTCTCCAGAGAGGTTAGGCTTAACTAACATTCATATTTAAGACTGAGGTATAGGAAAGCCTAAAATGGCTCGGAAAGGGGGAGAACTCTGAGCTTGTCCAACTAGAGTGCATTGCTTACACATTAATTGGAAAATTTTTTTCTTTGGGGCTGCCTCAGGGCATCAGCACATGTAAGTTAGTCTGTCTTCGCAGACACTTCTTCTGATTGGAGCTCTGTGTTGAGGGATAACATTCTTACAAGTCTGCAGAAAAAACCCCGTAGTTCTCATGACGGACTCTGACTTCACCCCAATTATTTAGTTCTACATCCCACTTCTTACCCCAGGTCTGTTTTAGTCTAGAGCCAATTGATTTAATATTCCAAGAAGGTAAATCCTCTAAAGTGTGGGTGGGGACAGGGAGTAACTAGCTGTGCAGTGGAGCCTGGACACTTCAAATGAAGGTGTATGCCGATGTTCATCAGCGAGAGGAAAGAAAATTCAGAAAGTTCTGGGGACTGCTAACGGGTACTTCTCTCAAAAACTGAGCTAAAGACATAGCCCAGGGTTTATGAAAGAATGAGGCCAGAAAAAAAATCTAAACCAATTCAGGAATTTAAAGTAGCTTTTTTATATGTATGGGGGGGAAATGAGTCATGTGAAGATTTCTTTGCAACATTGTCTATAATAGTAAAAAAAATTGAAACAGGCAAAATGCCCATCTAAGTAGAACTGTCTTATGAAATGTATTAACTGTATATGAGTGGAGTCAATCTAGATTCTCATTTGGAAAATATCTATCCTCTATCTGTCTATCATCTATCTATCATCTATCTATCTATCTATCTATCTATCTATCTATCTATCTATCTACAGACATATAGAATTAAATATGTATATATCTTCCATACTTTGGAGGATTTACTTTCTTGAGAAATTGAACTAATTGTTTCTATACTAAAAGAGACATAGGGGAAGAAATGAAGGGTAGCACTGAATAACTGGGATGAAGTTATTTTAAAAATGTCTTAATTATTCTTTTAAAAAGAGTATAAAGTGGCTAATTATACCCAAACCACATTAAAATTAAATACAGAGAAGTATGAAAATATCAATGATACTTAAATCAGGAAAAAGGACTCAGGATAGATTCCTAGCAGAATTATTTATTTATTGATTGATTGATTGATTGATTGATTGATTTGCTTATATATTTTTACTTTATGACTTCTGTACTCCTTGTGAGAATATATATTATACACAGCTAAAATTTTGCTTAAACTTTGCTATCTTGCTGCCCAAATACCAGACTGTATGAGCAGTTGGAAAATATAATTGAAAAGCTTGGATTCTAGGCTGGCTTTCTCTAATAGAGAACTTGTTCACTGGCTGATCTTTCTCCAAGGTGCCTTCATTCTACATCTCCAGATCATGGGTTCTCCTGTGCAATGTTTATGGTTGTTTGTTTATTAAAACATAGCACATTAACATGTATGTCTAAGTGCTTACAAAGTAGGTATGTTTTATGTATGAATGGGTCTCACCTCACTTTGTGTTTTCATATGAGAAGGGTTAGTTTCTGTTCTTGTTTTCTCCCCTCCTGCTTTTGTGAAATTGAGTGTTCGCAGCCTCTTATTTTCTAGGGATTAATACTGTTTCCTTCCATTGTTTTTGTTAGTCCTATATTGTAGCGTACATAATTAACAGAGTCCTTACATCAATGTCTCTAGTCATATAATGCCAGCATTATCTTTCCCCTTCCACCCTTCCTTCATGCTACCATCTACCACCCCAATTCTATCTTATTTTTAACTATTCAATGATCATTATTATTTATCTAATTAGTAGTTATTTCACTTTCTGCTTGCTTAGTGGTCTTTTTTTTTTTTTTTTTTTTGTTTACCACTGCTTGTGAACCTATTTTCTCCTGCATTTACGTCTCTTCTTTCTGAAGCTTCTCCTGTGACAGATAATATACTTACTAAGGTACATATATGGGGAATAACTCCCATTGCTACTGGGATCTACCAATCAGTGTTAGTTTCTGGATTTTGTCCTGACTGTGAAAGGATATTTTATGTTGGTATAAAATTCAGAATTGATAAGCATTTTTATAGGACATTTGGGATATTAAAAGTTTAATTGTAGATGTTTTTATTCTTTTAAATATGTTCTGGGGGCTGCAGATATGGTTCAGCAGCTAAGATCACTTAGATCTTTCCCATTTATTCTGCATGCCTGAGATTGCTCTATGCTGTACTTCTTTTTCCACATGCAGTCTGGGTGGTTTCCTCGGGGTCTGTCCTATTTTTCTTTGAGCTATAAAAACTAAGTTCATTCCATTGCCTATATTTTACTTGCTAGATATTTCTTCACCTTTTCTAAATTGGCTACAGTTATATCACATTACTATATTTTACATTTAATTTTATGGTCTGCTTAGTCATTTTAAATGTAGATTTTAGAGTTTTCAAGTTGTATTACTTTTTTACGGCAGTGGTTCTTTCTCTTTAGATGTGTACTTTTTAGTTCTCTTCCTCTCCTTCATATTTCTTCCTCTTGTATATTTTCAGGTTTCAAATAGTCTGTAATGCAATGATATAGAAAGAGAAGGTCATGTGTTTAGGGGAAATTTATTGAGTTGTATAGACTTCGGTTCTAGTTAGCTTTGGTGTGTGGTATTTTTATTTATTGCAGAGGTTTTTTATAATAAAGTTTATAAAATTGGAAGAAAGAAAGAAAGAAAGAAAGAAAAGTAAAGACCATCTATTTACTTCATTCTTAAGTCAGTTAAAGAAAGCACATAAACTCACTTCATAAGAATTGGTGTAATTAGCATCAAGTGGAGTTTATCATTCTAGCTGTTAGTTTTCCCTTTGTTTCATACGTCTAGGCTTCCGTTTTAAGTACATCTAGGTTTTTAAGACACTGATAGAGTAACAGTACAGGAGGGAGTTCTACCTTGGTTTGAGTCTGTGGATGTTAGAACCACCTCTAAAGACTGCCTGCAAATGATACATTTCTTAGCACTCCAGTTAGTCCATAGTGATGTAATGTCACCCAAAATAAGGGGTCTTAAGAGTGGTTTCTATGCAATTTCTTTAATGTATGCTAAAGATGTTATCTGCTGGTTGTCAAAAGCTGACGTAAACAATGTGCAGTCTACTGGCCTCAACTGTCCAGACTCCATCAGCCCACAGACTGCACAGCCCATGCAATGTTTAGTCTTTGATGTGTCATTCCAACATTTTAACAGTGGCAAATTACACTCTATGGGTTTAAATGTTCAATTTCTCATTAAGAAAAATAAAAGAAAAAGAAAAAAACCAAACAATCCTAGGATATTGCTATTGGACAGTGGCGGGCCTGGTCAGGTGTGAACAGCTTCAGGCTGCTGGAACTCTGGACAGTTTGACCTCTGCATGAGATGTACAGCTTGTAGGCACCTGAGCTTGCAATTTCTGCTCTAAAGATTAAAAAGAAAAAGAAGAAAGAAAAAAATCACAAAGTCCCAGCAAATAAATCACCATTAAGACCCTATTAAATATGTAAAGGGCTTATTAACTAGTGTGTAAGGTGCTTCATCCTCACAGGTCAGGACACAGAGCAAGCCTGCTGTGTGAGCTCTGAGGACAGAGCTGGCCCCGGGGAGGACATGGGGCTCTGGATGGAACCACACAACACTAGCCAGCTACCAAAAACGTGGATCACTTGGGTTGAGATGAGCAGAAAAAGGTTATTTCCTCTTCCTGTCCCTCTCCCAGGGTTGCAGGGTCTCTTTAGGATAGTGGTTCTCAACCTTCCTAATACTTCCCTTTAATAGAGTTCCTCATTTGTAGTGACCCCTAACCACAAAATTATTTTTGTTGCTGCTTTATAATTGTAGTTTTGCTACTGATATTAATTGTAATGTAAACATCTGTGTTTTTTGACGATCGTAGGCAACTCTCCGTTTGGCCTGGGATGCCTGACCTGAAGGGGTTCATGACCTACAAGTTGAGAGCTACTGCTGTAGAAATGTAGCCTAGAACCCCTCAGTGGGCCTCAGTCTATGGAGCTTTCACTGGATACTCCCATAAACGTGTGGGTAATGAGTAAGAATAGGACATGTTTCTAGGTCCACTGAATTCTTTCTCTGCCCGTCTGCAAGAATTCAGCTGGATCACAACTGAGAAGCACTGAAGACCCTCACTGCATCCCCTTATCTGGCAGGTTAGCTTAAGCTTACCTAGTACTACTGTGAGAAATTGCATTGTGTTACTCTTTCTTCTAGAGTGTCCCCACATATTTAGAGGCACGTGTATAACTTCAGCTTGCGTATTTCCGAATCTACCCCACAGCACCCCTACCTTCTTACCACACGCTGGAGTAGTCTTCTTCTTCAACCCTAATGCTTGGGTCTCCCAAGCAGGACTCAGACTGGTGGCCATGCTGCCCCAGAAATTGTCCTTCTTCATCGTTCCCACCTGCCTCATCATCAGTGTGATGAGTGTGTTTTCTACCCATCTTTGTGGTTGCTTCTCCGCACAGCCTCTCATCGAGAGGTTTTGAGCTTCTTAAGAGTGAGTCCTACTTGCTTTATTCTTTTCTGTATTACTATTTCCAGAATTCAGCATTCTGCTTGGCTATAACACACAGTCAACAATTTCATAGGATCGTTCTTTTTGTTTTCTTTCTATGCCAGAGTAGACTTGATGAGTTTGCTTCTATATGTGCTCACATGATGTTGGTCCAATGTTCCAATAAGTTCTTGACAAGGGTGTATGAGACTTACTTCTCTGGAGACAACATTGCAAGATAAGCCATGAGAGAATATACATGAAAGCATGAGAAAGTCACAAAAAATAGTTCTGCAATGCATGTGCAACTCAGAGCCTTGTGTGCATTAGGCATGCACTCTGCCATTGATCTAAACCCCTACCCGTGTGATGACTTTTAGAGAGTATATTCTCTGATGACACATCACTACATCTGTACAATTCTGTGGCCACAGAGACCAACCCTGGTACAATGTGAGAGATATAGACAATAATGGAATATGTTTCCTAAAGATCAGGAAGCATTAAGGGTCGTCTTGACCACTATCTACTATAGTACTGGAAAAGCTCTTTGATTCTCATTTATATTAGATGAATGACTCTTGCTGAAATGCTAACCTGTGCTTTCAAGTAATACTAAGATGGCGCAGCCTGATTTGTTTGAGTTAAAGTCGTTGTTTTCGCTGTTGACCAGTGTGAGATAGATGTGTACAGTTCCAGTCCCAGGAGATAGATGCACAGGGCCAGAGTGTGTGAAATGCCAGGCTTAGTCACACACTTCTTCCAGTCTTTGTTTTTGATAGGCCAATAGTTTCCTCCGAAAAGCCAATACCCGTGGTACTTACAAGAACTTGAGATTGAAAATATTTTTGTTCGCATGATACTAAATGGAAATCTTGGCTTTTAAAGCTCTATGCTCATGGCTGTCTACCATCATTCTCATCCACAAGTATTGGAAATATCATCTGACATGCTTAATTTCCAGTAGGATTGTCTCCCACCTTCTCTTCCCCCTTTGTTCTTTTGCTTTGTCAAGATGGCCTTTGCTTTGTAACTCAAGTTGCTATTACAGTCTTCCAATATCTGCTTTGCCTCTTCAGTGTTAGGACTGTATTTACATCGAAAGCCTGGCATGAATATATCTTCAATGACTTTCAAGGATGGAGTTAAAATTGAATGGATTAAAATGGGACTTTTTGGGCAGGGCCAGATACTCTTGTCAACCCCACTGTACAGGTAGATTAAGCAATTTAGTATTTCATAGGTAAGCATCAGATATCATCCCAACTGGAGTAGAACAGTTAGATCATCTCAGATTTGCTACCTTTATGCCCAAATTTCTTAGACTCTTTTAAAATCAATTGTTAAAATATGTACATGAGTAAAATATCAAGCAAATCTGTAGCTAGTAATAGATAGCATAAAGTACCATGCTTTAAAAAAATCAGATTTTCTAGAAGACAAAGAATTTGCTAAAATTAACCAGATCTGATGAATGGTAGAGATATTTCCAGCAACTGACCTGGCACAGCTAGCTCTTCTCAATAGAGAGAGCAGGGCCTCTTAAGGGTCAGACTTTAAGATTTCACATTGAATCTTGAAACAACATGCTGACCTAGAGCCCTTTGGTGTGAGCCTCAGCTGCAGCTTTGGTCAGGAGTCTGCACAACAAAGCAGCTCTTTGCCCCAGGCCAGGTTACCTAACAGCTGGTCCTGTAGGGAATGAGCCCAATTGCTTCAACTTGGCTGAAGCAAAAGGGTTCAGTGGGCCTCCTCTAACTCCTCTGAAACATCAAATAATACAGCTCTAAAGCCAGTGCTTTAATATGACAGTGTTCAGGACAAATAAAGTCTGTAGAGGCAACTATTGTTAAAGGAAAGTGTGGGCTAAGAATTTTCAACGAACAGAAGGACATGGAAAAATGGCTGTGCAGTGGCTAGAAGAGCTCTTCCAGGGGAGTCTCTCCAAGAAGGAACAGCAGGGCTTCAAGTCTCAGCCAGCAGACTGTGAGTACAGTGGGCATGGAAGGAGGGTAGACAAAGGGACCGTGTGGACAGTGGAAAGCAACAGATGCTGAGTGAGGTGCGGCATCAGAACGAGACCACCAGCAGAACTCTTGAAGTCACATCTACCCTCCATCTGACACAGCACATAGCAAACTATGCAGAAGCAGGTTTCAATCTCAGTGATTCTAAGTGATGGCCATATAATAGACTTAGAAAATAACCTCCTAACAATTGCTTCCTGGGGCTCTGGGCCTGTCGACTGACAAATATGACCACCTGCTTTGTTCGCTGGAGAACTGCTTGTCCTTGGAACTGACTGCAGTGAAACTTTAACAGAATCCTCTTTGCTTGGGAAAAGCCAGATCTAGAGGTATATGAGCAGACAGGTATTTGCAGAATTCCATTAGCAACAATCATACCTCATCGTCCACATCCATTAGATAACGTGACTCTAAGAACCCTGGGAGAAAAATAAGGGGGACTCATGTTGCCATGGCTCCCTCTTTACAAATGAGTCAAAGGAAAGGGTCGCATACACAGCCATGGCATAGGTATCATTGATCACACTAAGGCCTATCAGTTACTGTGCATGGAGAAGCCACCAGCTTGTCCAGCACACAGCTATCTCCCAAGAGGTACTGACTAACCAGGCAAATTAAAACCTGCTCTCCTCTCATCCCCATGATCTTAATACATGTACTATAATGGAAAAAGCCAAGATCCATATTAAAAATGCAGGGAGCACTTCACAATGTTCTTACCCGTATCTAAATTCCTGAAACAGTGGTCTGTCCACTTGGATCTGTAAAGCTATGTGATAAAATATTGCTATGCTTTGTCTCGTCTTTGAAATTACAAACCTCTTGAGCAAAGGGGCCATATTTTATCTCCTATACATCTACCAACCCAGGCCCAGCTCTGGACTCATACTAACTGAGGCTTAGGACCTCTTTATTCCTCAAATCAAATGCAATGAATTCTCTCTAGTACACATAATTGAAAGCAGCGGTCTATCTGAAATCTACTGCGCTGTGTCTTTTTCACTGGGAGTAAGACAGTGAGTATATGCTTTTCAGAAAGTATTTAAGACCAGGTTGGGAAATGTAATGTAAAAGTGCAGTTTTCAAAACAGTCTTTGAAAGTGGGCCGACACAGTGAGGAACAGAGTCTGTGGGAATAGTTAAGCCTGGCGTCTATCTGCTGGTAAAATGAATTTCGTCAAACTGCATTACTAAATTTCAGTTTCCAGATGAGCTATTGTCGAAAGTCCTTTATAATTCTGAATTCTGAATTATTTTTCATTTGTGGATAGAGAAGGTCATGAGTCACTTCCCATCTCAACAAATTGATTTTGGTTTATATATTTATCGTCTAGTTCCCTTTGTCGCCAGCACCTCTGAAATCCTAAGTGCTTAGTAGGTTCTCAGAAAATACTACTGTGTCAATAAGTGTGACCCTAGCAAAGAAAAGACATTTTGAAAAATCAACCCATTCCTGTCATTATCGAAGTAACTTCTCCCTCAGGTTCTTTTGTGAAAAAAAAAAAATGACAGGTGACCAATTACCATTGACAGCACTTGCTTGCTGTCCTGCTCACCGTGTAACTGTGCTCAGTTGTGTTAGGTCACATTGAACTTTACCCCATGCTGTCTTGATCATCAGCCTGCCCGTCCAGAATGAGAGTGGTAACCCACTGGTCCATTCAAGAACCTTTAGCTGGTAAAAGATTGGAAATAGCGGAAGTATTTGTAGGAAAAATTGGTTCAGCTTTCCATGTGTCTGTACCCAACGTGTCTCCCCACCTCAGCTTCTCTTGACCAGGTGAAGGACTTTTCTCATTCTCTCCTTCCCTAGCTGACAACTAGAAAGTTTTTTTTACACAGAGACCAGCTCTCCTGTTGGACTATGACTGGAGTTTGGGGAGGGTGACCTCAAGTGTATTCAACAAACAAGAATGTTGCCAATTTCCACACATTTATTAATATTTAGAAATATTTAGAAAGCTATGAGCTTTCAGGATCCAGTTTTAACATTGCTGTTTATGCTTGATAAATTAATTCATTCTACTGTTTATTTTCTTTTCCTTATGGAATCCTAGTTCACCTAGAGGAAGCTTCTGTCCCTTCTCTGTTCTTGTTGCCCACATCTAGGACAGCAGAGCATACGGCTGTACATGGTGGGTTGCCAACCAGAGCTGGGATGGACTGGAGAGTTAGTTCTAGGAGTTTGAGGCATTGCTGTCCTGCTTAGATGTTGAAAGAATGGATGAAACATTTGAGACACTTTAATTTCTGGTCCCTAAGTTTTTATTTATTTGTTGTAATTATACCCAAGTTATTATATATTTCTATTTTTCTTAACATATGGGATTGTAACAGCTGAGAGGACCTGAAGTAATTTACATTCCTCCTTCCTATAGTCAGCTAGTGGCACCAATCACAAGAAAGAAGATTGAAGCACTGCTTGTCATCATAAGAGTCTCTTGAATGTGAGGCTCAAACACATTCAATCGTTGAGCTTAGAAAAGCTGCAGATTCCGTGGCTTATTTGTAAGTCACATCTCATCCTTGTATTAGTAACATCTACAGTAAAGGCCTCCTGATTGCGTACATGTTCAGCAAAGCAAAGGAAGACCCTTCTCACAGAATGACAGGACTGACTACTTACATCTTCCAAGAAAAAATTCTTTTGATTTTTAGATTTCTGAACATTGAGTTATTTGTCGTGACTATAAGTCAATGCTCATAGTAACAACAAAATAGCTTTAATCAGTTGTTTGGTAAAATATTTCTAAAACCCCAAACACAATTATGTTCTTTGAACATTCAGCAGTAACATGAGATGGGATGTTGATGGTGGGGTAATTTCTTTTCAGAAGCTTTTCCTGTGAGGAACGTGGTCAACTTTTGTTCTCTTCCATGTGCTATGGCCACAGTCCCAGATGACACACTGTATGGGAACATCAGCAAGAAGCAGTCCCTCAGATTACTGAGGTTTAAGCAGTTGAATCTTGTTTACAGAAAGGCATTCAGACCACCATTTCATAGCTGGGAGTTCTACCCACATCATTTTTAGCATCTGATTTGGCTCGCAATAAAAAGCCTGAGACAAAAACAAACACAGGGTATCTGCTACTACAAAGACTAGCAACAACACAGATAAGAGTTTTTGCCCTTGTTGGTGCCAACTAGACCACACATATAGAACATCAAACTCACTTTTCTAAAAAGACCAAGGCAGCATACTTGGTCTCCCTGGAAAGTTTATATGGCTTTAAATGAATGGTGGTATACTTATAATATTTTTAATATGTAGATGGGCAGCTGTGGACACTGAAATAAACAGGAAAGGGTCCCAGCACCAGCCACTCCTGGAGAGAGAGTACATGCAGATTTAGGGGAGGTGGGTAGCTTTAGAAAGGATAAAACTGAACAGACCACAAAGCTCTAATTTGTCAACCCCTATTATGCTTAAAATGAAAGCAAGTGGCCATTTCAAGGTAACCCACAGTCCTGATCTTTTGGTCTATCCTGACTTAGAGGCATAGCATCCTTGCCTGGCAAAAGACAAGAAGAACACCATCACATTTGGTCTTATTTTGTGATGCCTCATGGAAAAAGTATTGTCTATCTTTGTATAGATACAGGTTTTTAAAAATGAAAATTGTCATGGCAACAGCTGCAGCCCTTTATTACAGAGCAATAGAAGTGACGCAGATATTCGTGGGGAAATCTATGCTCTCAGAGTAATGTGCACCTTTCGCTACAGTGGATTTTTCCCACTAACATTTCTGTTGAAAAAGATATTAGAATATGCTTAGAGAAATTCACTAGGAAACTGGAGGGCTCAGATAATTAGTAAATGAATGGGGGTGGGACCTTTATATGTATGTTAAACCATACATGTTGTTAAATCATACATGTTGTTAATCCAACTGTTTTACAATGGTTGTTGGATGCAGTCAGAAGTAGGTCCATTTGTCTTGCATGTAATACCCTATTACCCAATGTGCTATCTAAACAGAATCACTGAATAATAATGTCTGTGATAATTAGGGTGTCCATTTAATCCAGTTTCCAGTATCTTTTAGAATTCTTCCTGGGAACATTAAGAAACCTCTACATTTGAGAATATAGAAAACAATTTTCTCCCATTGTCAGTAAGTAGTGGGTAGCTAAGAGTAAGCTTAAATTTCCTTTTAAGTCTGAGAGACTTTCATGGACTCATAGTAAATGTTCTGGCACTTTCCTTTTTCTGAACATTTGCTTGAGTTAGAATAGTTCTAGAAAAAGAGTTGCTGTAACCTGGAGGAAGACAATCTATGTATTAAGTTTTTCATATTCCCTAAGCTAGATTTTGCATCATTTTGATGACCCCACATGCCATCATCCTTTTGATGGAAGCAGCAGTTAATCCCAAAGGAACTGTTCAGCTATGAAGGAAAGAGATGCTACATCTACTCTGGATAATGTATGGAAAAGATAAAACTTCAATAGGCTAGTGGCTTCTAAAACTACAGATGAATAAACCTTGAGAGTGTAGTGAGAACATCTATCAAGTCCAACATCCTTCATGCACTTGTGACACCTACGGAAATACAGGGCTGTGGGTGCCTGTGAGAGAGCAGGATTTGAGAAGAGATTAGAATGCGTGTTGCCCACTAATCTCTCACATGGTCAAGATCCCTTAAATGAAAGTCTGTGCTTCGTGAGCCCTGAAGCTTCAATGTGTGTATTTCTCCGCCAGAGTCATATTTCGTCCAGACTTTCCCCAAACTGTGTTGTGCTCTAGTTTGTTTCCCACATCATTCTGAAGAGGAGGAGAAGCCCGTGGGGAAAAAACTTTGCTCCGGGATATAGAAAACAGATTGCAAAAGGACTCCATCTCATTCTGTTCCAGAAAAATGACAGAAAGCCAAAGTCTTTTTTCCCCTTCTAAGTTCAGCCACCAGAGCTTGTTTTGTTTGTGTTGTAGACAGGACAGTATATTACAAAGCTAGTGTGCAGGAAGCAAGATGTGCCAGCTCTCTCCTTTATGGGGCCAAGCCTGCTTCTTGTTCATACCAACCAAGCAAAGGTCCCAGAAATATAATCTAGGGGGTCAGAATAATGCCCATTGGTTCTTTCCAATGAAGTCTCCCTTGCTACTTCGTGGTTCATGTTTGTTCCTTATAGCATTTGTCTGGACAGTCAAGGACATGTGTAAGTTTCCAGTCAGAGGTTCTTCTTGGCCATCCCCACACTCACTCCCACACCCCACTCACTCTGCTGGAAGAGCTCATTCACCACACTGCAGTGGACCTTAGTTGAGAAGTTCCAGAGGAAATGTAACATTGGTCATTTTGTCTTCACTAAGCAAACCAAGGATAAGAATCTGTTGATTTAAATTCAGGAGCAAGAAAGGAAACATTAAAAGAAATGCAGCCGCAAAAAAGGTGAGAGTTCTCTGCTTTAAAGCCTTTCATGGTGGGGTGACCTCAGGCAGATGATTGACAGGGGTTGTAGAGCAGAGAAAGGATCCCCACTGGCATACAATGTAGTTTGAACTATATTGAAGCCCTGTCATATGGGTCTATGACAGGATCTTCCCAGTAGCTGAGCAAGAGGAACCAAGTTGACCAGTGAGAAAACCTGTGGGTAGGCCTGGGTCAGAGTCATGACTACAGCACTGTGTGTGTGTGTGTGTGTGTGTGTGTGTGTGTGTGTGTGTGTGTGTGTGTGTGTGTGTAAACAAGACTAAGGATGGGGTGAGGGAAAGGCAACAAAGTCATGTGACAAATCCTGGGAGTCAGACTCCAGAGACCAGCATCAGGATGCAGATCTGAGTTTATTCCACAGCTGGTTAGCTTATCTATAGTGCTCAAACCAGTCCCAAGCCCCTAAATCCTCATCCAATCATATCTCACCACACTGTCACCATGTCCCAATGAAAGCCCTGCCTGATGAAGTAACTCAGAAGGAGAAGGGGTTGGCAAGTGTATCATCAGTTAGGACTTCCATGAAGACAGGGGAAGCAGCCACTGCCCTGACCTCAGTTTCTTTGGCTGTCTCACTAGTGTTCTAGGAGCCATCTTAGATCAGATGCCATGTTGGGACAGATCAGGACTTCCTGAGGAGTTGAAGGAGTGACACCTGATTCCCCATCCTACTTTTTCCTATAGAAAATTGACCTCTGCATCCCGACATCTGTGTGTGTTTCTCTCTCTCTCTCTCTCTCTCTCTCTCTCTCTCTCTCTCTGTGTGTGTGTGTGTGTGTGTGTGTGTGTGTGTGTGTGTATGCTTTTGTGAGGTGTGTGTCCATGTGGACACATGTGCCCTATAGTATTCTGAGGAACAAATCAGACATTTTAAATCTCCCTGTTCAGGGATGCCCTGTGCAGTTACATCCTGTCTAGATGTACTCAGTGTGCTTGGTGATGAAAGGCTAAAGCACCTTGCTACCAAAAGAGTCTCCATATGGAATTGTATTGAATTCTGATAGAAAAATAATGTTCTAACTCCCAAAAACTTCAGTAGCAGCCAAGGGAAGATATGCTACTTGCTGCCAGCTAAACAAGACATCCCACCTTTCAAACATAAACATTTCGTTGTGCCTAGGGGGAAGGTCTGGATCAAAGCTAACCCTGTTCTATTTCTGTTTCAAAGGTTCTTCTTTCTTGGGATAATCTGTTGGGCCACTTTTCTTTTTAAATTATTTTTGCTGGTTCACCGCTAAATAAACACAGAAAAGAAGAACTAAGGAAATGTGAAGATTTAAGTTAAAATTAAATTATATCAAGACTCACAGTGGGGGTTATCTCACAAAGAAGCCTACATACTGGGCCACCTCCAACTAACCTTTTCTTTAAGCACAGACTTGCAAAAGCATTCACAGGGTATGAGCATCTAGGCTGAAAGCACAGCACAGGGTCTGTGCTGCAGATTGGCAAGGGGTCTAATGTCATCGGTATGATTCACTACATGATTTTGGTCTCATTGCTTAACCTGACTCAATTTCCCCTTGGAATGTGTAAATAATACTATTTCTGCTACAGGTTTATTGTGAGAACTCTCAAGTAACGTATCCAAAATAGTGATCATGAGTCTGGCTTGCAAAAGTCCAATAAATGGCAGCTATTTAAAACCAAAGTGTAGAACCCTCAGAATCCCAGAGAATTTTACCGCTGAACATTTTGCTGAGGTAGAACACGTAAGCTTTCCAAATCTAGTATTTAAGTAGCAGCAATCTGGCACTGTGCAGGGTGAGTGCTCAGCTTACTGACAAACTATCTTTCCATCTTGTCCTGGTTTATTCTGTTGTAGTTTGGAAAGCCAAGCATCTCCTCTCCCTGCCGCTGTCATTCTTGTTATCAGTTAACATTCTTTTTCTTTTTTTTTTTTTCTGAAATCCAGAATTTCAAGAGTTGAAGGTTTTCAGTGGGACTATCCAGTACCAGGACTATCCTTCCTCTACAGCTCCACAGACGAGACTAAGTAGACCAAAGTGTTATCAGGAAGCTGTCAGGCCAAGCAAGCCTAGCTTGCATGGTGCCCAGTTCTCTGAGATGTCCTTGCACAGGGATCCAGGTGCTGGCACTATTACAAGATGATCACACTTTTCCTGTGGACAAAGTGACTCATAAAATAGTCAGGGTACTGTAATCTCCTTTCAGACATTGTAAGCTCTTAATAATGATGCAGATTACAAATGGGCTTTTGATTGACAAAATGGACTTTTCATAAACAAAACCAGGGATTGGTTATTTCTCAGCCTCTGAGCTCCTTACCTATCCTTCCTTCACACACAGCGTCTCTCATGCAGCACAGTCCTGCACATTTCTTTTATTCAAGTGGTGTTCTTCTTTCCTCTGCCACGTCACCTGTTTCCAGTTGGATGCTTTCTAACAATGGCCCTGAGGCATTTATTTTAAACTGAATTTTCTAAGAAGGCGGTTAATAGGTTTGAATAAAAGTCTAATGAATACACTTAACCCAGTGGAGATAGTGGGGTCTAATTATTGAATTCTACCCTTTCTTTCTCCGAAAGAATTTGCAATTTATGTATAACCTTTGTCCTATCTGAGAAGTATAGGGTGGTGCTAGCTCACTAGCTCATAGCACCCCAATTAAAGGGATCACATGATTGTGTGGTTAAATAAAAAGTCCCACTCCATAAATTCAGAGAAAGAGGTGGGGTGGAGAAGACAGCACAAGAGAAGAAGCTACCAAAAAGCAGTCCTTCTACCTCCTGACCTCCAGGGGGAGCAACCTGTCTCTGGCACTTGTGTAGGTCCTCCTGAGGCACAGTTGGTTTGCCTCTTCCTATGAGCTTTATGAGAAGGTCTTTAACTTTGAAGCTATCTTAAAGGCACCTGCATATCACAACGGTTCTAATCGTCCAAGTATTATTTCAAAATTTAGTCCTCAAAAGGAACAATTCCCTCTGTTTCCTGTGTGCATGAGTGTACATGTGCATGCATGCATGCACAAGTATGTTTGTGTGTGTGTGTATGTATTTCTCATGATATATAATGATTGTATGTGTATATGTGATATCATGATATATGACTGTGTGCATGTGCTATGTGTTATTTCTCATGATATATAATGATGGTGTGTGTGTGTGTGTGTGTGTGTGTGTGTGTGTGTGTGTGTGTGTCTGTTTCTTGATGTATAAGGACATGGTGGCTCTTACAGAAATCTAGCCATGGGTGAGTTGAAAACCAACACCTGGGAATTGCTGCATCTCATATATTCAGGTTGGCCCCAGGAGTGCCTGGTTGTAGTAGCTTTGTGGCTTTTCATGTATTGACATAATTAATATTCATATCAATTAAGCCATGACTACAAAGTCAGGCCGATCAGCTCAGATGGATGTACCACCCACAAAACCTCACTCTCTAAAGCACATATGGACAGCTGTCAGGACCCACTATTATTTTCCCATTAGTCTGTCATTAGTCAACTTAGTCTCCCCTATGGAGTCTGGAGCTTAGAGCATGGGATCCCTGCTGAGCTGCAGGCCTGTGAAAGGTCACAGCTAAGGCCAGAGTTGGTGTTTCTATTCCCAAGCTCAGCTTGTTCCACATTGTGTTTTAACATCTGCTCGGTCTCTCACCTTACCCTCTTAGCTCTGCCGTCAATATTTGTGTTCTACCTTCAGCTGTCATTAGGGCTTGTGAACTCCATGGGCAATGTGAAGAACGTGGAGGAATATCCTTCTAGATCAAAAACATGTGGACATGGTCACAGTTCGGTTCACACCATTCTTGAACTCCCAGAATCATTGATATCTGGACCCCCAAGCAGGTTGTTGGCACGACTATAGCTTAGTTGCTTGGTTCTAACTTGAGTTTTTCTTCTGATTTCTCTCTGTCTTAACCATCACTATTCTTCCAGGCTACAAACTATTACAGACCAATATACAAAACTAACCCTTCTGCTCCCAGTTTCCTGGGACCAACCTTTCTATGGTCTGTCAATGCTTAACAAATGAAGTGTTTGTTTTTGTGCTGAGTCTCTCACTGGACGTTTTAGTAAGACTCGATATTGCGTGGTAATAGGAGAGATTTGCTCACAAATCTGTGTGCTCTTCTAAGCGGTGTTGTTGAAATTTAAATAGAATTTACAGAAATGAAGCTGATGATCCAGTACTGGAAATGACGGTCTTCTGCAGAGTATGTACTTTCCATAAATCTCTGGATTTATAATTATTATATTATAATTATAATATTCTTAATATTATAGAGAATACAAAGAACCCTTGCTTGGTAAGCTTTGTTGATCTTCAGTCTTTAGGCTTTATAAAAAAAATCAAATATGTGGGTTTTGATAAAATACGGAAGTTTAAGATGGTAACAGGTGCTTCTAATCCAAACGTAATTTGAACTCAAGTGAAATTCTCTGTACTTCTAGAGAGATGGATGTAGAGATTTCCTTAAATTAAGCTGTGATTTGGGACCCAGATGCACATTTAATTGCTAATAAATGGGAAAGCAGTGGCAGGAAGAGATGATTTGGGAGAAACAGTGGATCATGGCAAATATTTTCCAGACGTTGTCTTCGCTCGCTGTCAGCTGTCTCGGGCAGCTGTTTATAATCAGAGAGGGACAAGTGAAAAGCCCCCAGATTAGGAAGGCAGCTCATTGTTCATAAAATGTCCTTTGACCCAGCCAGAGGAAAGCACTATTTCATTCAGCCACTTACCAGCCATGGCCTCGGCACACAATACTTGTGGGACACTCGGGTGCCAACCCAACTGAGCACCTGTGTTTGATTCTGCTCATCATCATGTAATGTGATGAGCCCTGAATTGGCAGCTTCCGTGAAAGCAAGCTCCAGTGAGCTGGGGCCTTCTTCATTTAATTGTCGCTGTCAGAAATTCTTCAAAATGTCATCAGACACTGTTCTCAAATGTATTTTCTTTCCAAGTATAACAGTAGGATTTCTGTGGTATATCTGTGTAACTTGGGGATACACAGCTGAAAACGCCAGATTACAGACAGAACAGCTGGAATTTGCAGGACTACTGGAAGGGGTGTCTTTAGTACTCAGTTCTTGCTCAAAATGCACCTGTATCCATTTGTTTGATGCTATCTCAATAGTTCTATATGCCTCAATAAGAAAAGAGAAATTCATCATTCTGGAAGATTCTAATAAAGTTCTAACACATTAATGGCAATTCCTAACTGCCCCCTATGTTCTTAGAAATCATTCTTAATTTTTACTGATTTCCCTCAAGTGAAAATAATAAAAGAGCTAGCAGTCATCTAGTAATGGCTAATATAGGTATTATCAATTATTAAGTTAACGTCTATGGGTTTTTCTTTCCTATATTCTAGGTGTTAAGTATTACACACATACACACACATCTAATTCCAATCCTGAAAGAAATACAACTTAAACATAATTTTATCTCTGTTTTTAAAATGAAAGCTAAGCAAGATAAGTAATTGCTATAAAGAGACAAAAGTCACCTCATTTTGCAAACAGACTGAATGAGAGATGGGATGGAAAGCCAGAGTTATGTTGACAGGAACGTCACATGGTATGGATATAGTCTGTATTATCAACTATTTACTACAAAGAAAAGGTCTCTATTAAGAAATAGTTGTCAGATTGAAGTGGATATTTTAACTAATATCTTATTTATTTATGTATTTATTTATTTTCCCTTGCAAAGTGGTCTTTGCCTTGCTTGTCTGAAGGTTGTTTTTGCTGAGTCATTTCTTTGCACATTCTCAGTTACTGCATCCAGATGTTTCCCTTCTTAGGCAGCCTGCTATACAGCTTCCCTCGGGGAAAGCTGAGTTGAGAAGCTGGTGTTCCGTTGCTGTGAGTCAAGTTGGGGAAAGGACTCTACCTGTTTTGAATCTGTTTGCGTGTTAAATGAGAATACTTTCTTCATTAGATTCTTGAGAGGATTAAAGAAGATGAAGTGCATACAGTCACTTAATCTCATTAAGCCATGGCTTCCTCACCTACAAAATGAAATAATAATGCACCTGCTTCAGGGGGTTATGGTGGGGGTTTATGAAATAATGCTTACAAAATGTTTAACAAAGAGCTTGACAAAGCAAATGCTGGTCAGGAGAGAGAGGTATCTTGAGTCCTCTTTTAACCTGACGTGCAAAAGAATCCAACTCCATTCTCTGGTTTCAAACTTGGGGATTAATATTTGTCTTAGTTTTACCTGTTTATGATTATATTTTCATTTTTATCAGACTCCCATTGTGAGTGGCTATTGACCTACTTTTCAGAACCTTTTCTATCTATTTGACCCCAATCTCACATATCACAGGAATGTTGGAGCTCTGATTTTATTAATGAGGGTGAACAGAACTGAAAAGTTGAGAAAGGGCAAGAAATTCCCATCAGGACCCAGGAATCCCTGTCTCCTCTACTTCCCTCCCTCTTCCCCCAATCTCTAACACTGGCTCAAATTCCTATTTATGCCTCAAAAAACAAGTTAAGAAAATGGAAATCTGAAGAGTGTTTGCAAGCTATTTTCACCTTTAAGGCTATCTAAAATTCACTTTTAATATTGGGTATGGGAGAAATTTTCTCAATGCCCACAGACTAATTCAATTCTGACAAGACTTCAAAATTTTTCAGGCTAAATTGCGAAATAATTGAAGATCTCCTTTCAAAAATGTGCCTATATTTTACACACACACACACACACACACACAGACACACATGCACATGAGTTCTCACACGCATAATCTTTTTCAACCATCTTTAAACTCAAGAGTTCTTTTTGTCACCTTAAAATTGAGATTTAATAGACCAGGGCTACTTAGGAAACTGTCAAGGGCATGATTGTGTGCTGTACTTCCTGACTGTTCTTTTGCTATTATCAGTCTGAGTCTGATGAAATCACACACCCTCATTGTATCAGTTATTAAGAGACGGATTGTTCCTTCATGGCTGTGCCAGCCTTTTTAACGGGAGCATGTGGCTGGGCACAGAAAATCTCTGTACTCTTCCTCCTTCTCTGGCAGATGTGGTGGAAGATAGAAAACAAGTGAGTGACCCTTCAACGAGCAGTTTCCTGAGGCCATGTTACCAACTCTTGAGGGCATGGGTTTCCATCATAGCACCCTGGCTAGGAAATCTTTCATTCTATGTATAATCATCACCAACTTCAGAGCTCTCAAGCCTTTTAGTAGAACCCAGTCCGTTTTCTTTCAGATCTAAGAATCAGGACATTTTGAAACAAACTATGATCTAAAATATCTCCCAACGATATTTTACTTTAGGACTTTATCTTATCTGCCAAAAACAGAAGGGATGAGGTCAGTTGTTCCTCTGTGGGACCACAGGTCGTTCCTCTGCAGAGTCACCTTCCCTATGCTTGCTGCAACTGCTTCTCTGAAATCCATCAATGCTTCAGCCTCCTGTGCTTTCTTCATCTTCCTCCTCACTACCCTTGTCTTCCCGGGATCTTCTGCAAGTGTTAGCCCCCAGTTACTGAGAGATCTGGCTGCTTCAGTCTTTGCTGTACTATGATGTCAATCTGTCACTGACTTCCTGTGCTGTTTCTTAGAATACTCTATACATCTTTCCTCCACCTCCAAGCTCTGCAGTGGCTGTGCCTGTACCCCTAGAGGAAAATCCTAACACTGGCTTGAAAGGTTTCCCAGGAATAAGCTACATCCCCTCACTAGCCCTGCCCCCTACCCATCACACATCTCTCTCAGGCATACTGGCCTCTTTGTGGTTCCTCTACCTCTCCATGGATGCTATGCTTCAGAGCTTAGCATGCTCTTTTCACTCACAGTCATCTTCAGGTGCCCTTTCTGCACAGCACCTATCCATCCTCCAGTTCACCCTCCCTTCCACATAGGTCACCCCAGTTTCTGTTTAGCTACTGTCATTTCACCGTGCATTTGTTAGCTTCACTGTATTTATGTTGTCTTCTCCATTGCAATGTAAGAACAGCTGTGCTTTGTCCCCGTTGCATCCCCCAGAGCTTTGTACAATGTCTGCACACAGTAGGGGTGATGGATAATTTTTGGTGGAAGGAATCCATTTGGTCTGAGATTACATTACTCACAGTATGGCCATGACACACAAGCTCCACTTCCCGCAAAATTATCCTTGTCTTTTTCTTTCATGGCTGACATTAGAATGGCAAGATGATATTTGTCAAGGGCCTGGGTATGAATTTGGGCTCTTAGCAAGCAGTCATTAAATGATAGTTCAGAGGGCAAAAGAGTTAATTAATGAGCCGCCCCTGGCACAGCCCTTTGCAGGGCCCTTTTGCCCTTGCGACGGTCCCCATGGGAAAGCCTTTGGGAAGAAACCCTATGCTTCTAACTCAAGCTCAGTGAACTTCTGGCCAGGACCCCTTATTATTAAGAACGCTCCTCCAACCTCCCAGGGTGCCTGGAATGCCCCCAATTCCTGAAACCATTATGTTTTACAGCGGGTTCTCTTGACAGAACTTCATCAGCCTTTGGCAGAACATAAGCCCGAATAATGGGCAGGCAGACGCCAGAATGAATTCCAATGTGTACACACAATTCTTGGCCCCATAAAAATCAATTCCTTATTCATAATTAAGCAAGTTCCCTGGGAAAGGGCACGTTGGTATAGTTATTAAAAGATAAATAATAGATAAGGATCCACTTTTTTTCTTGCTCTGTTCATCTTTCTTTTCTTAGTACAAAGAGCTTTAAACATGAAGTAACACTGTAATTAATTCTCTTCTCCTGCCTGGTCCCTGCCTGTGACTTACAAGCCCAACCAAATGGGAGAGCTTCTGAGAAAGTTCATTGCCGTTCTTTTCTGTATTGCTTTTTTGAAATGTGTCCCAAAATGCAGAATGACAACCCAACCCTAGACGGGGAGAAAATAGACTTGTGAGCATCTGATGTTAAATGTTACAAGTCACGAGAGTGCTTCTCTCATGAGCCTTTTCTCATTCTCCACATCGGGTTAGAGACCTTGGTTAAACATGTGAAAAGACTGCATAGTAAAGAGGGCCACACCTGACAACTGCTCAATTCAGTGAACCAGCCAATGCTAAGTGTTGGGAAGGATGCACTTGACCTCAGAGAGTTGTGGTATTGAGATATGATGGTGCTGTCCCTCCTCACAGAAATGTTTCCTCACATAGCTGAGGGAGAGGATTCCCCTGAATCACTAGACAGCTGGGGCTTCTAATTCATCCTTTAGGGGAGAAAGCTAACTCTCTCTCCAAGCACTGTCAAAGAAGGGAATTATTGGTTATAGACCCCATGGGTGTGGACATGAACACACAGAGTCTGGACTATAGAATTGATAGAGCAGGAACCAGTTGGAACAGAACCTGTAGGCTCCCTGATTTGGTGTATTTGGGAAGCAGGTGAGATAAGCCAGCAAGTACCATGTTTCTTCACCTAGGGAACTTATTGGGAACTTTGAGTTCAAGAGATGAGGAAAAGGCACTGAGGCCAAGCAGCCACTAATTCAAGCCATGGGGATAAGCAGAAATATCTATAGCTGGCAGAGAAGATGGACGTTGAGTTGGCACACGAGAAGAAAGAGTTCTCAACAGAGCATCAGCTGAGATCTCTGGAAGAATGATTCAATAGGAAACAGAGACTAGAGCATGTCACATGAAAACCAAGACCAAGAGCCAGGCACACCCTCTAGTACCTAGTACCACAGGATACCAGCAGGGGGACCTCAGTGCTGCTCATCTTGTTAAGGACCTCTCTGTGTGGAGAAGAGGAAGCCTGCTTTGAAGGTTGAGGTTTAAAGCTGGACTTATATAAATTTAAATCAAGAAAAGTAATTAAATAATAGAGTTTGAAAACTACTTACCCAGCACAAAGGAGGATTCTATATAGTACTAGAGCAGTAACTGGGGGCAGAGGGAGCCATTTCATATTTTTGTCCTAATTAATCAAAAACTCATATCAATGAACTAGTGCTGATAGTTTGAATTTCTTTGTTAGGGATTAAATATTTGGAAGGTTCTTTTAAATATTGTGGCTGTTTTAATCTGCTGGGGGTCTGCTAGGATGGGTTGAAGTGGGACACAGTATAGGACACAGGCCAAAAGACTGGTGATCTCCAGCCTTTTAATTCTCTAACTGTTCTGTGCTATAAACCTCTTTCTTAATGTTCTGTGCTTCATGAAGCACTGGGGAAACAACTCTTTATCTCTCTTATTATTTATTTTATTTTTTATTCAATATTTTATTTATTTACATTTCAGATGCCATCACTTTTCCACATTCCCCCCACCCATTAATCACCTATCCCACCTCTCCTCCTCCTTTTTTGCCTTTATACTGTTTAAATTACATGCCAGTATTAAGGTCAGTTTTAGGTTGAGGAACTAGCAATACAATAAATAGATGCAAATAGTCCAAGAACAAGGAAGACAATAAACCCAGATTATCAAAGAACATGCACAACAATAAACAGAGTCCTGTGATCATTCCTGTGATCACTATTTCTAAGGGCTTATCAGGATGATCAAAATATCTGAGCATACTTCCCTGTCCTAGCCCAAAGTCATTTTCATGTCTGAAGCCTATGTTTTTGTTCTAGCTTAAGATTTAGATTTCTGCCTATAATTACTTCTTTATTCTAGTCTAAGATTTAAATTCCTGCATGAAATTTCTTCTTTGTTCTAGCTAGGATTTAGATTTCTGCCTGAAATTACTTCTTTGTTCCAGCCCAATGTCAGATTCCTTCCAAGCAGCCCATTTCCTTGTCTTTGGCCAACGACAGATTCCTGCCAGGCAGCCCCAAAAGCTCTCCACATCTCCCACTTTTTATTGCATAAACCAGACTGAGCCTGTCTTAGGTCATTCTGACAAGAAAGGCTTCCTTACCTGTCATGGAATATGCATTATCATAAGCAATGCACTTCTGTCTTAGGTTGGTAAGGCTTTGTGCAGAATCTTAACCGTCCTTGGCTTGCTAGCCTGTTAAATTAATAGTTCTGTCTGGGGGTCCATTATCAGTTTCAAGTAATGTACTTTGACTGCTAGCCTGTTATATTTCTTTGTGCTTAAATAAGCACTGGAAACTTAACTCTTTATAAACTTACTTTATAATTCTCTGGCCATTAACATATGCTATATAGCAGCAACGAATTCACTAGAGGATTTATTGCTAAAGCTCCTTTCTCTCTAACCCAGAAGCTTCTCCCCTCCCTGGTGAGGTGAGAAAGAATTGTGGAGCAATTAACTTTTATTGAACCAGAAAAAGAAAGACACACTCATAGAGATAAAAACTTTTACACAAGCAAATATGCATAGACACACACAGTCTTACACACATGCACACATACATTCTTACACACATTCACACTTTTGTTTGGCCCAACAATCTGTCTCATCAACTTCCATACTTAAAACTCTTATACTTAAAATGCATATATATATATATATATGCTTGATGAATGGAGCAAAAGCCCCCATAAGGAAATTTCATTGTATAAGTGCCAGAACAGAAAGAATTCACTCATTCTGGATGAAAAATAAGCTCCAACCTTCATTGCTTAGATTATAAAAAAATCTACTTTTTTATTGATTGTAAAAAAAATCACAAACAAAAACAAAACAACAACAATAAAAAACTGTCCTTGTCAGTAAGAAATTTGCTGTTAAGAAAATAAAGCAAAAAACAAAACCCCTGTCTCATGGTAAGAAGCCTGTCTGCTGCTCTCTGCTCTGCTCTTCTGTTACTCTGCTTCTATCTTGTTTCTCTTCTTCTTCTCTTCTGCCTCTCTCTTCCTGTCATTGTTCCTAGTTCTTGTACTTTTCCAAGTACATGATCATATGGTATTCTAAACAACTCTTTTTCTAAAGTTCACAATAAGTTCAAACAAAAATTCAAATCATAAATAAAATAAAGAGTTACAACAGGAATGTTTACATGTGTTTTCATTAAGACTAGCTATCTAACTAAACGTTATTATCTGTAAATAGCTCAACAGGTTCAGTAAGAGTTTAAAACAATAACTCTTATGCCTTAAGTTAGCATGGTTTTGTCAAGAGGCAGATCATCTGCCTAGTGTCTCATCAGTTTTGAGCTTTTGTATAGATACACAAGACAATATTCTATTTTTTGTCTGAGCACCTACAATAAATTGTCTATTTCTAATTTTATGACCTTTAGTAATCAGATAATGGTTTCACAGACAGACCAGAAAGAATGTTTACCCTGATCATAAATCTGTTTCATTCCTGCTTTCTACCTTAGAATAATTAGTTCAGGACACGTGCAGGGTTACAGATCCCTGATCACAGACTATATGATACAGGGCTCAAAACTTACTTGTATAAATTTAGGAATTCTACAGAATCATTATTAAGAATTCTGAAATCATCAATTTGTCTACATAGCACATAGCATTGCTACAAAAGTGTACATCTTCATTGATCTGCAAAAAATCTGCCCAATAGGGTGGGCTAATGCCTAGGAATTGTTAAATTAATTTAATCATGGCAGGAAAGGCATATCAACTGCAAGAAGCAGTCCTGAGATGAAGTCCCTTTGGGCCTTGCCTCTTAGAGCCCTCCCATCACAGACCATGCAAAAGCAGTGGACCATCTTCAGGAAAATCACCTGCTAGCCTTTAGCCTATCCTAGATGGCTCCTGACAGTAATCATTTACACACACACACACACACTCACACACACACACACACACACACACACACAAATTATTAAACTCATAGGAATTCTAAAGAGGATACAGTATGTTCATTTAAACACTTTTTAAAACAGCTTTCAAGTGACATTGATTTTACATTAAGAAAAGAAATGAGAGTAGATTGAAGGGTAGAAAGTTGTCCTAAAGAGTCAGTCACTTCTGTTGCAGGAGGACCATGCAGGCAGGGTACTATGTAGCTGCACAGCTGCCTGGAACCTGAGACTATCACATGGCCAGGTAGTTTCTAGGAGCAACTGTGTAGCAAAGTATTTTAGGGGATGCAGTGATGAAAGAATATCAAGAATGAATGTTTCTGGAAGCCCAGAGACTTGACTGAATTATAACAATTTGAGAAATGGTAACTCAGTAGGATCCAGAATGGAAGGTGGCTAAAGGCATGAGCAGGACCAATGCAATCACACTTTCCTTCAAAGTCATGAGTGGGACCAATGTGATCACACTTTCCTTACTATGTGTACTCTCACTATCACTCAGGATCATGTCTTCCTTAACATCTCTTCTTCCTTTCTTTTACTTTCATCTCCCCTTCTCACTGCCTGCTTTTGCACCATGAATTTACTATGCCACAGAATACTCTGTATTAAATACATTGCATGTACCAAAGATTTTTGTCCAGGGGATAGTCAGAAAAACTTAGGTTCTGTATCAGTTAAAATTTTCATGGGACATCTACTTTGAAATACCTTCTTCAGAACTATTATCAAAGGGAGGTAGAGGGAATGGGAGGGGGAAGGGAAGGAGGGAGGGAGAAAGAGAGAGACAGACAGACAGACAGAGACAGAGAGACAGAGAGAGACAGAGTCAGAGACAGAGACAGATACAGAGACAGAAACAGAAACAGAAAAAAGAAAGCTACCATTTGAAGCAGGAAGGAAGATTTCCCCAAAGAAATGATGATCTAGTTCCTCCCAGATGCCATTTTAAGAGCTTTCAAACATCGATGCATTTAGTTGTCATAGCAACATTATGTAGTGGGTACTGTTATAATTTTATAGAAATTGGAATACAAATAGTTTAAGTAAGTTGATCAAGGTCACACAGCCAGTGGGACAGAGCCAAGATCTCTACCCAGGTCTCAAATTCAAATACTCAATGCTCTACGGGCCACCAAGCCTTTTTCATTTCAGGACCATTGTATTATAGGAAAAAAAATCCATTATTGAGAAATAGTAGGCAGAATCTTAGTTGTGCCCGTGAATCTTAAGTAGTGCACTGAAAAATAAAGACCCTTATTAGTGTTGTTCATCAAGTTACAGTACTTCATTTATTTCAAATTTCTTAGATGGAAGGGACTGTGCACACTTATTTCCCAGTTTCTGCTGAGCAGTCAGTTCCTGAACAGGGTAAATCGATAACCTGGACTTATTTCCAACTTATGAAATGAATATTTAAACACTACTGGTATTTCTGGTCATAATATTTTCAAAGTGATTGGATCTATCTATCTCAAAACTCTAGTGATGAGAGACCCCCACCACCCCCATCCACTACCAGTTTATGGTATACGCAGGCCTTTCTAGGTGTTCTGAGGGACAGCACTGAACATATTAACACATTAACACTTCTTTTTAACTTCTCTTGTCCTTTCAATATGTTTACCCATTCACAGTTAGCACAGGGTCAAGTCACAAGAGTTAAAGTTTCTTGAACAATGGTATTTCTCCTTTAGGTTGAAGTTTAAAACAACAACAAGAACTCTGACATACTACCTAAATCTTGAGCTGTTTCCAGTTTCCAACCCTCCAACTGCAGCACCCAACTCAAAAGTTTAGTGTCGTGACTGGAAACCAGATCCCAAAGACATGTCTTTCTAGGAGCAAGGACCTAAAGGACCAGTTCTCTAAAACCTTGGCAGTGCAGAGAGGGTATCTCCCTGAAGACAATGGACTTTTGCAAAGTTTGTTTCCTGTGTATCTCTCCTCCAAACTGTCTCATTCTTCTCCCCAGATCCACATAGCACTGATAATGAAGCTCATCTTAAACAGAGTTTTGTGGCCTTCTTAGCTCTGAGGAGACCCCTGTCCAGCTTGCTAGGACACACTGTGACTTGACACAGTTACTCAAGAACTCTGTGATAAGCATGACACTCTTTGAGATACACTCCTATGGCCATTTCTACAAGAAGCCTATATGGTGCCTTGTCTCTCCAAACCTACCTGTGACTAGTTCCTTGCCAACAACCTCAAGCTTAATGTGACAGGAGGTCAATGCCCTTCCTGTCCACACTGGGGAGTAAGGCTTGCTTCAAATCCCAGAACTCTGCAATCTGGTAGTATGGCTATGTATTTCTCAGCAGGATGATGATGATAATGGAGATAAACAACTTTCATTTTGTCTTTGTTTGAGAGCACATTACAAGCACTCATTAAATAGCTCTATAATCAATAACATTTACATAGGAATTTTATAATTGCTTCAGAAACTCAGTTATGGAGGGATATTATCATCTCTATTTACCAGGTAATGAAACTGTTATGAATATGATGACTTGTCCCATGTCCTCCAAGCAAGAGGTGCCAAAGCTTTGACATGAGTAACAAGGCCCAAGGGAGATTCTCAGAATTGCATTGAGAATGCCAACAGCACCCTCAGCATGGCACCACCTACTCAATGCCTAACAGATACCCTACAGGGATAATTCATTTTAAGAGTTGACTAAGTTTTGCAAGACTCTATATTTCACTTCTTTCTTTCATCCTTAGCATAGACTTGCACATGCCAAGCACCAGACTGTGTCATAGCCCTACAAAGAGGAACAAGGCCCAGGTGAGACTGAACAAAGCTTAAAGTGTAGGTGAGGAAGCTAGCAGGTTTCCTTAAGGAAGCCCAAGCACTGACGCTCGTACTCACTGCTTCACCCCACTTATCCCTGCACACAGGAAGGTCCAGCCCACATTCCATCTAAGCAAAGGCTCTGGTACCCAAGAAACAACTCTCTTAAGGTGAATACAACAATGTCGCTCAACTACTTTCACGTGGGGTGTTGTAGTAATTATTTTAAAAAACGGCCACCAGCAAGCCGGCTGTCTAGGCTACAGCATCTCTGTCTAGATCAGACACCATCTTCCGAGGCCATGAGGCCACGTGTGCGCAGCAGCTAGAAACAGCCAGCCAGAGACACCAGCCCTGCTACTCACTGAGACGCCAGCATGGGAGATGGCTCTTCCAGTCTTCCATGCTGTCTCTGCAAGGCTGGGCATTGCCCAGACTATCCTGCCAACCACACAGGCTCGGTACAGATGAGACTCTAATGCTTAGATTATCCAAAGGCTTATATATTTGGTAATGATCAAAAACAAGATGTCCATACAATCAGAAGTGTAACCCAATACCCAACCTAGATATACCAACTACCTTTGACTGCTACAGACAAGTGAACATCAGCCTCCATGTCCCTTTCTCTCGTTCTCCTTCTCTCCCTTAACTCCTCCTCTTCCTTCTCCTCTTCCTCTCCTTACTCCTCCTCTTCCTCTCCTTACTCCTCCT
>JANHMN010000020.1:14442897-14485743 GCA_030674055.1 Rhabdomys pumilio | reverse complement strand
AATAATAATAATAATAATAATAATAATAATAATAATAATAATAATAATGTGTCACCAGTTGATACTGTGGATATCAGGAGAAACCAGAAAAACATTTCTAGGAAGATAGAGATGGGAGTGGTAAAGAGATGCCAGTTCAAGGGGTCAAACCCACTGACACAGCCTCCAGAACTTTAGAGTTATTCACAAAGCTCTATTGATGTAGATAGATAGATAGATAGATAGATAGATAGATAGATAGATAGATACTTTTATTTGAAAGTAAGGAAGAAAGACACTCACAAAGAAAGGAAGGAGGGAGGGAGGAAGAGAGGAAGGAAGGAAGGACAATGACTTTATTATTTGAAAGAAAGGAAGGATTCTCCCGTTCATGCCTCTTGACAGAAAGGGAGAGTTCTGCTGGTGAATGTCAGGTAAAGGAGACTTCCTCAGCTCCAGCACTAGGTGTACATCAGCCTTGGGGTTTAACACCTTTCAAGGGATTGGCAATTACAAAAAAACACACACAAAAGACAAAAGGTGTGTTTGCACCAGACTTTGCTGGAAGCCTAACACTGCACAGAAGGAGGGGTTCCCTCAGGTACACTTCAGGGCTGCCTTCACCACCATTCACCTTCTTTATCCAATTAAGAGATCAAAGTAGAAGTGTTGGCCTGCTTTGGAGGTCCAAAGGTGCCCACAGAAATCCAAAGAACATTTAAAACTATCACATTTTCTTACATATCTTCCCGTAGGAAGGCTGGAGCCCACTTGTTCCCTCTCTTAACTAGTCTCTAGAGGCAGAGAGCGTGAGTAGAGAGTCAGTAGGCTCTAATCATCCTGGCCTAAGAGACTTTGTTCCTTTGTGTATCATCCTATATATCTCTATCAGCCTGTCTGGTGTGCCTTTTCCTCTCCACACAGCTACAAAGTCCTTTCCAGAATTCACTGCCAAATTCTTCATTTTTTCCCCTGACTAATTATAAAGTCTTAGTGTTAAAATTAAAAAAAATAATAATTCTACTATTGAACTTTGTTGGTCCCCCCATCCTTCCAGGTTTAGCACATTTGTTTATTTTAATGCTACACTATGAAGACGTCATAGTTCCTAAAGTAAGGTACACCCTGGCCCTCTTATTAGCATTCTGGGACTTAAAGCCTCCATTTAAATAATATAGCATCCTCAAAAATATCGAAATAAGCCAACCATGATGGTTCATATTTACAGTCTCATTTGAAAAGCTGATACAGGAAGATGTCGATAAGTTGGGCCAGACTAGACTACAGAGTATAACCCTGTCTCAAAACAAACAAATAAAGAAATTAACTAAACAGGCTACCTGTTACTGGGTCACATTTCTCGTGGAAATCTGTCTGTTGGCACCATAAGAACTAGATATGAGAAACGCCCCTGGGTGACCGCTGCTGTTTATTTCTGTGGTGGGAGGGTGGTGGGGGGTGGCGGGGGGTGGGGGAGGGCCTTCATCTGTTCAGGGAGTTAATGCTGTGGTATCCGGCAGGCCACCAGGGCTCCATCCCCACAGGGTTACACCAGAGAGAGAAATGTTTTGTGGCTTATGACAAGATCACGACAGAATATTTTGTGCATGCTGTGATTTGTATCCCCCATTTGTGCACAGGTCATAAAAGCGCTGTTTTTATCAGGGACATTTGTTGAATATAGAACAGCGCTGAAGACATATGGCCACTAAATAATTCACAGTTATCTATCTTCTCAGCAGATCCCATATACACCTACCATGTTTTAATGCCTAGTTTGCTCAGAAACGATATTCTTTACGACTCTCCCTATATAAAAATGTTTACTGACTGACAGTAGTATATGGGTACCATAGGATCGGGCTGGAAGGCAAAGAACGCTTGCTGCTTTCTCTGCCTTGATCTCCATTGGTTGATCTCACCAGCCCATAGCCTCATGGGAAAGTACGCTTCTCCCAGAAGGTGGTATGCAATTCTGTCACCGACTAAGCTGTTCTCTTCTCTTTTCAGCTCTATATCCATCTATAGTCCCAAGGAGAATCCCAACGCATTTGACACCGCAGCTTTCTTCCAGTCCGTGGGCAATTTCCTAGGGATCTTTGCCGGCTCCTTTGCAATGGGTTCTGCATATGCAGTCGTTACTGCACTGATATCCTTTGCTGTTGTGTGGAATCTGGGGACAGCATGAAATGTTGCTGAAGGACCTCCTCAGCAGTGAATGGCTGAGAGCAACTTGAATTCGATACATCACTGCTAAGCCCATTCTAGTTCTGTGCCATCTCACGAGGCACTGAATCAGTGGCAGTAGCAGAGGAAGCAGGTTCTTTCTCTGCCCACAGTTGTGGGTATAGGACATCAGAGCTAACTACAGAAAGGTAAAGAGAAAGAATGAGGTAAGGGACCTCCCATACTAACTCTATGTCCCATGAGAGGAATAATGAATAGGATAATAATAATATCACTAAGGATTTAGTGGGGACTTTGTCACCCTTCCAATAACCTAAGCATTTATTTTTTAACCTCAGACACTTGGTACAACAATCCTGGAAGGTAGATCCTGTTATTATTCTAGTTGTTCAGCTGAAGAATCTCCAACAATTAAACAATTTGAGTGTGGCCATACAGCTAGGGTTTGCTTCAGGGCTGGGATTCAAAAGCAGGCTTTTTATTCTGATAATGCAGGTAACTAGGTGGGAGAGTTGAAATCAGAACTCCCCTCAGGCTGCGGAGCAGAATGCAGGGCCACAGAAGTGACTAGGCTAATGAGGAAAGGGGACAATCCTGCAGGTCAGAAGTCTAGTTAGGGATCAGGTCATGTCTGTAAGAAACCAGAGGGACGGATGCAACAGGGGCCAATGGAAAGTCCTCCATGACAGTGCTGGGGCCACTTGCTTGGCACTTGGTTGCTGTAAGGCTGTGTTCAGACAGACTGTGCAGGAGTCAGGTGTGCACAGCTGTCTGTCTACCCCTAACCTGGGCATCTTGTCAATAAATATTGAGGTAGTCGCTTCAGATCAGGTCTTCAGGTTCTAGACTTGGATATTAATTCAAAACTAATGACTTCTTGGAGAAGTTAAAGAAAGAGATGTTCTATATAGCTCACTTAGATATAAAACAATTCTGATAACCACCCCCCAATAAACCTAGTAAGGATTCAGAGAACACCCCTGACGAGCAGTGAAGCATTCCTCCTAAGCAACAAAGGAGGATGTGGAGAAGGACCTGGGTAAGCCCATGTTTTATTCCACATACTGAGTCACATCCAGTTCTTTAAAGATGTATTTCCAGGAAGGATGATCTACCGAAGGAAGTTGCCCTAAGCCACTAACAAAGATTTTTCTGTAGCCCTCGGTATGTGACAGTGCTGCTCTGAGTATATCATTCTATACAGGTGCATGTGGCAATGAGCAGACAGATAATGCTGTCATCCAGTTTTCCCTCAGAGAATTGGAGGCACTAAGTAGGCCAGGTGTGTGACTAAGAAAGTGGGAAATTTTGAACCCTACCATTCTGACTTTGGTCATTCTGGCTTTCTCAAATGTAACAAATTATTTTTCACATACCCATTCCATTTTACACTCCAAACTTGGGGGAAGATGTATTATTCTTATTACCATGTCACACAGGATCAGAAGTGAGGACGAGGCTAGTACACTGATTGGTAGTCACACACTCAGTGTGTGTGGTTAAGCCAAGGACTGAACACAAATATTCCATCCCAGAGATCAAAGATCAGGCTTTTCTCTCCATAACATACATTATCCATCTTTTAATGTAGAATAGGTTTCATTATTTTCTTCTAAAAGCATTAGATTACAAGTTAATCATACCTCATTATTTTTAAGGCATTTTGTGCCTAACAAGCATGTTAGCAATATGACAGCTTCCCACCATCGCAGACCCTTAGCTATCTCCTATAACCCATTTTCTGCCTAGATTTGGTCAGTATCCTTTATTTATTTATTTATTTTATTTTTCTAATTTAGAATTTACAGCTTATTGCCTAAATATCACTTTTGTCAAAATGAACCAAATTTTTTGCCAAAAGGTTTGCCTTAAAAATAAAATTAATTCTCCTCCATCTGTTTATACCAAGAGAGCACGAGCAGTTCCCCTGCTCATGAATAACTGCCCTATGTCCACCCCTAGGGGAGAGGATTCCACAGAGGTGCCTGATTCAGGCTACATCCTAGGGACTGGTACCATCACCTCCTCTAATGGACTCTTCTGATTCCAAGGTCAAATCTCTCTGCCAGTGTTTCTGAGGTGACACTTCCAAGGGCTAAATTATATTCAGGAGATTTCATACCCACCGCCTGCTGGTATGCAGTCTTAGCTGAGACGCTTTGAAAAAATTGAATTTTTATGGGTGTGTTCAGCCTAGGGTGGAACATGGACGTCACACTAACTCCTTGGGGCCTGTGTGCTACCCCTACTCAGATACGAAGAGACAGACTTTGGCTCTGCAACTATCACCACCAAGCCCACTCTCTTAGCTAACAAAGAGATTGAGTTATAAAAACAGTTGTTTTCCTTAACATGCCTTGTCACTTGACCAAATTTACCAAGCTCCATGAGTTCCCAATGCTGGAGACAGGCCTGTTTTTCCTCCTTTCTTGGAGTGCCTTCCTGTCTGCAGAGGCTGCCGGCTTAACAGGTCAGTGCTTTATGAAGCAGTGTGAGCAAGGCCTGTGAATGTGGGTTGTTGTGTGTGTCTCTCTCGGTGTGGAGTCTCCCCAGCCCAGCAGGAGAGGGAATGAAGTCTCTCTTAAATAGTGAATTGAATGGATTCTATCTGAATCAGCCTCTGCGGAGCTCCCTGGGGAGAAATAATAAAAAATAATTCATCCACTTTGTGCAGAATAGTTTAACAGAATGATTTCAAAATGTTCTTTTCTTCCTTTTGGACAGGAGGGGATGGTGAAAGGGACTGGCTAATAGTTATGATGGATGGCATTACAAATGAAAGGCTACATGCACTGTAAAGGGACACACACACACACAGCCTTGCTAGGGAGAAAGAAGTCAGTGGCTTCTGACTCCCAGCAGCAGTGAGGCTCCAGTGTGGGCAGCCTCTCCAGAGTGTGCACATCTCACACACATCAGTGTTCATAATCTTTGCACAGCTGTCTGGGCAAGTGAGAATGCCAAATGCCAGTGGTTGGCTCTATGGTCTAGTATCCCATATGGCAGAAAGTCTACAGAGTCCTCTGGGACTGTATAGTTGATCTAGGGAAAACTGTCTTAAGATCCCACAGGCTTTAGATTCTTTGCTATGGATTCCTCAACCAAACTGTTGGTCTGTCACTGGGGGGGGGGAGGGTTGTACTGGGTTAGCTGTACAAGTTGGGTGCTTTTCATGTGCAAGAGTCACCAGAGGTCTTCAGTCTGGCTCTGCTTCTCTCATGGTTCAGTCCTGGGCACCTATCTACCCACCACATTTTAACTGACAGGCAAGCCATGAGACTCACTATAACATTATTACCCAGAGTAAAATCTGTGTCCTTGGGATATTTTCAGTCTAATGGATGAACAACCTAAACAACAATTAAAATGGCCCCTCAATGAGGATGTTCCACAAACCACCTGTCCCAGATGATCTTTGTCTACAGAAAGACTCAAAAATGAGAAGTTCCCCAGTCCACTGTGTGCTGAGCAGTGAGGCTGGGATTTAAAGTTAGAAACTTCAAATCCAAACTCTTAGGCAGGCAGTCGCATAATGAGTCTCCCCTGTGGGAGACCAGGCTGACCTCCAGCAGAGGGTTATTGGGTCCCAGGAGCCTGCCTTATTCATTTGCTGTTGGTCATCTCTGGCCTATTGCTGTATATCATTTTAGCATGGTGACCAGTTGATAAACTGACATGAAACACTGCAAAGCCTCATGGTCCCTGTATTCCCACAGGCTCCTAGCCAGAAATCTGCCTTCAAAGTTCTCATGATACTCAAATCAAGGTGGCACCACTGGGTTCCACCTTCCTGGGTACTTTATTCAAATTATTGCAATGCAAAGACTATTATGTTGATATGTTGTCATGTTCCTAAGGAGTTTGTTGAAGAGCTGTGCATTTGGGATCTAAATATCATTAAAACGAAAAAACCTCTTGCATCACAGTTACTCAAAAACATTTCCCCCTTTCTTCTGTGCTTTGTTCTATAGTTAACCTGTAAAATTATCTATATTACCCTAACAGCAAGAATAAACATTTGACCTTCTAGGAAGATTAGGAAGTATATACTAATACAGACATGCATGTACACACACACAGACACATACACACACACACACACACACACACACACACACAAAACATATACATATCTATGACTGAAGATTTCTATTTCAGAGTCTATTCAACTACATCTTGCTCTAGAAAGTAAGGTTAGAGTCCACAGGAAACTCCGCATGGTGGTTCTTTTTACCTTGCTCTTTTGCCAGACTTCTCAACCTGTATGTCATGGAACCTCTTATTTAAAGATAAACATTCATGTTTAAGATAGAGTTTTTCTGCAAAATTAGATGGCTGTGTGTTGCTATCGTTTGGCAGCAAGTATGGCTCTGAGCTCTCTGGAACCCTTACTGGATGCCTAAGGACCTCACAGATGGACAGTAGCAGGTATGGGCTTTGGTAGTAGGAAGACTCCAGTGTCTGTGACTGCACTCAGCAGCAGGCTTTCCTAAACAGTACTCCAGACTTAGGCAATATGCCTAAGAGGCATTTGATTCAAACAAAGCTAGGTATGAGCATTTTCCACTGCCAAAGACCAAGGCTGGTCAGTCCAAATCTCTTATGTGTTTGTTATTTAATCCTTGTTGATTTCCAAACTGGATTTGTAACAACTCATAATACCAGCCATGCATATCATGGGGCCTCTTAGTTGAGGATAAACATTCGGGATAGAGTTTTTCTGCAAAATTAGGAGGCTGTGTGTTGCTATCATTTGGCAGTGGGCATGGCTCTGTGCTCTCTGCTAGCCAAAGTCAAAAGAGAACGTGTTAGCCAACTCAGGACTAAAACAGCCTTGTCAAAGGAAGTCATATTTATTTATAAAAATGGGCAAAATTTTTTAAGTGGGAGTTACTAAAATTTTAGGAAATTTTTATCAGCTGGATCACCAGATGCAGTTTGAACAGCAGAATAGAAATGTCTTTAATAATCATCCTGGAAAAGTTGGAGAGTTGTTCTTCATATGGTCACTTCCCATATTCACCTCCAATGAAATCTGAGGGTCTGATACCCAATGCAATCTAATATCATCTCATGGTAATGGGGCCATCTGAAACTAGAAATAAATTGGTATAGTGCAAAAATAAAACCTAGAGATCTTTTTTAAAATGCTTACCAAATGAATATGCAGCAATGAATATAGTGGAATCTAAGATGGAATGAGCTAAGGAATGATGAAGATCAGCAGTCATGGCAGGTTACTTGCTTACCTGGCACACTAACAATGCAGCACACAGGATCTGGACATGGTACACATATGCCGCCTTTTCTCAGAAAGATTCCCTGAGCCAGAGTATCACTAAGTAGGTCCTGAAGAACGTCACCGCGGAAGCTGACCTGGAGCTTTTCATGTCTACTTCACTTTTGTAGGTTCTACAAGTTACTTTTCACATAAGACTTGGCTTTGAAAACAAAATTTCTGCCATTTTGACTATAGCATTATTATTTGACTGTAGCATCATTGTTAACTTACTTCTATGGAAAGACATTACTGTAGAAAAATTTAAAAGTATACATTTGCAGAAGGAAACAAATTTAGAAATAGCTTGTATCATTACTTACTATTTATAGCTATTGTTAATATTCTACTGTATCCACTTAAGAAAAGTAATAAACAACCCCACAGTTGTAATAAACAACAGTTGCTTTTTATGACATTCAATACTATGGCACATAAACTTACCTTAACTTATTCTACCAAGCCTTTTGATTGTTTACAGTTTTTCATACTAATATTTTTGAAGTAGTACTACTTATAGCTAGTTATGGAATTTTATTTATATAATTACCTGAAAACAAAATTTTAGGCTAGTATCTTAAGTTTATTGGAGCTATCCTAAATGTCTTCTGTAATAGTCAGCCTTCCCTTGTGCTGCAGCCAACATGGGCATTCACTCACAGCATCAACCTATTAAACACACTGATCTGATAATTGAGTTCTGTTTCCCTCTGCACTCCCCTCTTACTGAACAAAAGCATTCTAAGGGCATGCTGCTGTCTATCAGCATCTCATCTTTACCAACACACCCAGTAAGCGCTTGGTCCTCTTTTCTTCTCAGTCAACTCCTCATCTTGCCACCTTTTGTTCTCATTGTCATTAATCAAGAAATGTAAGCTGTCATTTGTCATATATTCTACAAATTCTCTTCAATTTGTACTTGCCCTTTTATTGAGAGAGAGAGCTCATGCACATGCATGCTCCCATGTATGGATGTGGTGCTCGTGTAAAGGCCAGAGGTTGACATATGTACCTTCTTTGGTTGCTCTCCACCCTATATATTGAGGCAGGGTCCTTGATGAACTCATCACTCACAGATTTAGCTTGTCTGGCTAGCCAGTGCTCTCAGTGATCCCACTTTCTACCTCTCAAATGATGGAATTGCAAGTGGGTTATCACCCAATTGTCATTTACATGAGTACTAGGGAGGGATCTGAACTTTGGTTCTCAAGCTTTTTCAGTAGGCCCTTTACTCATGGAATTGGAATCATGTCTCTCCAGCCCCCTTTTCCTTTTTAAATGTGTTACATCTCGTTTGCTTATCTCATGTAATATGGCTAGTGTAGACATTTTCAAGTTTTGAATAATATTATCCCCTTTCTATAAGACTCTCACATTTCTTTAATGCTAATGTATCCTTTATTGTGATAGTTGTTTGGTTTTATTTGTGGGGTAAAATAGGGATTTGATTTTCTTCCCAGATAGTAAGTCACTTGTTCTAGAGACCCATGGATTTAAATCTGTCTGTGTACTCATGTATTATGTATACGTTCTGGGATTCCTGCTGTTCACTTAGATTTTGATCTTTATTCATTAAATTATCCTAGTTTCATGGTTTATCTTAATATCCAATGGATATGAGCTGGAGGGAAGGCTCAGTGGTTAAGACCACTGACTACTCTTCCAGAGGACCTAAGTTTGGTCCCCAGCATGCACATGGTGACTAACAACCATCTGTAACTCCGATTCCAGAGGATCCAATGCCCTCTTCTAGCCTCCATAGATGCCTCAAGCATGTGGTACACAGACAAACATGCGTTCATAGGCAAAACACCCAGACACATAAAATAAAAATAAATTTCAAAAATTAATATAGATATACGGGCATAAATCTCCAATAGATCAATCTCCTACATTTCCTCCTCATTTTAAAAGGCCCCTCTGCTATCTGTAGTATTCATAGTTTTATAATTCTAAATGAATTGAAAATGATGTTGTGTTTCAAACAGAAAATAATTTGAGAATTATATCTCTCTGTTTATTTAAGTCTTTTTATGGCCCTCAGTAAATTTTTATGATTATCTTTACATTAGACTTACAAATAACTTTTTAAGTATCTCTTTAGCTATTTTATAGTGTGGGGTTCTACAATGAATGGAGCTTGCCTATCCATTCGCATCTAGATCTCACGACCTTACTTCATTTACTCTTTGGGGTTTTGAAATACAGTATTGACCTGATATGTAGGCTTAAAGGACAGGTGTCACAATAGGCTACCAGGTCCACAAAGTCAAGATCGAAGCATCAAAGGCAATCAATCTGTACCTGTGTGTGTGTGTGTGTGTGTGTGTGTGTGTGTGTGTGTGTGCATGTATACTCACGTACATGGGCCAGAGATCTATATCAGGTGTCTTCTTCAATCTCTAGCGTTTAAAACAGGGTCTTTCACAAAAACTTGAATGTACCTATTTGATTAGACTGACTGATCACCAAGCCCTATGGATCGTCTTGTCTCCACCTCCTCAATACTAAGATTACAGGATTCTGCCATCTCCAGTGTTTTGTTTTGTTTTGTTTTGTTTTTAAACTAGATTCTGAGGCAATGAAATCAGGAGGCTCAGTATATATACTGAGTCTCTCAAGCCTTGATGCTTGTCTTTTGAATCTTTGAATAAGTCAGTTCAGCTCATCAGAGAATCAAATTTCTCAACTGTGTATCACAGACTCCATAATAGAATAGGAAGTGCCCCTGTACTTGACAGAATTCCTAGAGTTTTTTTCTGGCCACTGGTCAGGCTATCCCAGAGCAGGTCCATAGACCAAGTTAACGATCATCATGAATTTGATTTCCATATGTGCTAAGCTAAAATTTAAAACATGTAGATAGGAAGATAGCCTAATCTAGAGAAGAGGAATGTAGTAGCCACGTACTTATGCATCTGTCTGCCTCTCATTTCCACTTCCACTGTAGTAGTACGTCAGTGTTATTTAAGGACACACTCACACACATACACACACACACACACACACACACACACACACACACACACATTCCATTGGATAATAGTATCTTAAGCAAGGTATCTCACCCTCCCTTAGTAAAATAATTGACAGCTTCTGCAGTCAAGTCCACCAACACTTTCCCTGGGATGTGAATATGTGAATAGAGAGATAGGAAGATGCATAAGTGCTGGTACCTGCCCTTTGCAATAGCAGAATCTCATTGAGATTTTCTAGTCCTTCCCTTCTCTTGGTGCCTTTTCTCCCCTGAGACTTAGCATGCATCCTTCCAATAAATTCCCTCTGGTGACAGTAGCTGGGGGTCTGTTTTGATTGCTCACAAAGAAGCCTAAACAGGATCAAGGAGATAATGATCTACAAGCCATGTCACAAAGGCACCCACAAGTTGATGATGACAGACCAGGAAGGAAATAAGGTTCAAAGGCAGCACAGCCTTGAGGCAAGGGTACTTGGGGCCGTCCGAGGCCAGGTGCATACTTAGAGATGAACCAACAAACAAAAATCAAGCTTTTCAAAACCAGCTTGTATGGTGTTCATTGTCCTCGACATTTCAGCTTGTGTATTAGAATCATCAGAAACACTCCAGCGGGAAGGGGCTTTCTCACTCCCACGTCTCCAACGTTCACCTCAGTTGTTACTAATTTGATGATGATCATTTGATTTATTCCCATCATCTTTTCCTTCGATTTTTTTTTTTTTTTTTTTTTTTGCCACTTCAATGTCTGCCACCACCTCATCTTGGTCTCTTGGAAACCACCTGCAAGCCTTCAATAGTCTCACAGAAGAACTCGGTTTTATAGGAAACAAGTGGCATTTAGACATGCAAATGAAGGCTGGCATCTCTGTTCCTCAGAAGTTTGCTGCTACTGGAAATACTACAAGTGCGGCTGGGGAAGCTTACTTAGGAAGATTGGACAGGTATAAAGTGTACATGAAAAGCCTTCCACGGGGAGGAGAGTGCACGCATTAAAATGGACATCTGGGATTCTTCACAGCGAGAAGAGCACAGCAAGAAAGAATTTGTGAGGTTGTGTGTGCCTAGCTTTCATAGCCAGCTGTGGAGGGAGCAGCCACTGGCTTCTGGCTCTTCAGCTGACTCACAGGAACTAGGACAAGCCATTCTTTTAATTGGCTTTTATCTCTTCACTGCTATAGCAAAGGGGTTTCATTAGTTTCCAGGGAGGGACTCTGTCCACATACTGAACGTGACTTTTGAGGAAATGGTGGACTCTGATATGTTCTCTCCAAGAGATTTCTAGTATACCTGTGTCCCTGTCTTCTGATCAGTGGAGGTCTTCCTCATGCAGAGACCTACTTTCTAAAAGTCATTAGGTTACTAAGCCATTATTTTAAATTGAATATTGAAAATAATTCAGCAGCATTATGCATAGCATAATCCCTAACAAAATTGAATCCTGTCATAGGAGCTGATGTTCAGTTCATGAAGATAACCAAAAAGCACAGCTGGAAAGGTGATTTGAAAATTCATTTTTATAATCTCTTTCCCAGCTGAGACTTTGGGGGTCCAGTTTTTGCCAGAAGCAAACTTTCAGGACTGTCATTAAATACCAACGTGGGTGATTTCTAACGGCCACAGTGACACAGTCTCTAATAATTCTCTGCTCCCAGGCACTGCTAGAAGAAATTCATCTTCCATTTTTAGATTCCTGGGGCCTATTTTATAGCCACGGAGGAAGGAGAGAGGGTATTGGCATACCTCACTCACACAAAATTTAAACAATATAGCACACTATTTATTCAGCTTAGAATGGTTTCTGTCTAAGAAAATAAACTTGTAAAATATGAAGGAAACTCGCTTTGATTGCTAAGCAAAGGTAGAGGGCTTTGAAGTCTAAGCCTAAAGAAGAAAGGTTCTGTGACAGATAAAGAAATAAACAGCCATACAAAGGTTAACACTAGTCCTGATCTGGTCCATTCACTGAGAGAGTTGACCAAGAAGTGCAACAAAGGTGCTCTCGGCACATCCAGGGAACCCAGCAGTGAAGCCATGTCTGTCCTGTCACCAGCATGTCCCTGTTGGTCTGCAGTCTCAGGCCCTAATTATACTGCCTGGTGAGGAAGAGGTGACATATGTCAGGTCAGTTCCTGAAAGGCTTTTGTGGAGTGAAGAGGGAACCTGGGGAAGTCTCTTCTCTTTCACAATAGCTGAAGAAAATAGATTTCCAGCTGCCGCAACTTCTCCTGACATGTTAAGACGTCTCTTGATCTCTGTGACTGGGCTTCTTGCTTCTCATCTTTACCATCTCACAGATTGGCAAAAAATGGGTTGAAAAATTCTAAAGAAAGCTTTCAGCTTAGAGGTGAATGTGTTCTGTTTGACTTGCATCTGACATGTCGTATGACTGGGCTGGGATATAATATTTATGGTGTTCCATAACTAAAGCAAATTGCCGTGAGGGCCTTAATTTGAACTTCTTAAAAACAAATCTGTCTAGCACCTCTTCGCTCAATACTACTTTTGATTGTACACTGACAGGACCATCTATACATTGTAGACAAGACTCCTGACAGATAAGGAACAGTGTTTACTAAGAGACTCAAAATGTTAGGCCTCCAGGCTGCAGGAACAAGTACCCATTGTTCCCAAGGAGACTAGTTACCGACACACTGAACCATGGGCAAGCATACCACAGTGCAGGCTCAGTAAACAGGTATAGCGCACATCTTTTCCAGATGTAGTTCATCAGCTCATGCCTGCATTTTCTCAAACAAAATTGCCCTTTATAGCAATATCCAAACCACCTGTACAAGTAACTGAATTCGTAGACAACCTTACACTGACTTCTTCACTGTGAGTGTTCTCAGCCAATACCTCAGAGTTTCAGGAGGCAGAGTGAAAAAAAAAAAAGGTAAAATGAGTTCTCAAGAACTATATTCTGCATGGAAGTATAAAAATTGTCAGACTGTGACACAAATAACCAATATACAGGTGATGGAAGAAAAGGTAGTCAAAGATATTTCTGGATATGTACTTCAATGGCCTCGTTCACTAAAACAGTATGGGGAATGACACTCTTGATTTCTTTTTCCTGGTGCTATGATTAAATTCTCTGACAAAAGCAATTTAAGGAAGGAAGGGGTTAGTTTAGCTCTCAGTTCAAGGTACAGTCCACTACGGTGGGGAAGTTAAGGCAGCAGGAACTTGAAACAGCTGGTCACGTGACACCTATGGGCAAAGACTAAAATAACGAATGCACACCAGTGCTCACATGCTTTCTCCATCTGATACAACCCCGGAGCTCCTGCCAGGCAGTGGTCCTGCCCAGTCAAGCAGGTCTTCAACCATCAATTAATGTAACCAAGATTACCTCCTAGAGGCATTCCCTGCAGCCCTTCTTCCTGCTGACTCTAGATTCTGTAAGATTGGCAATTGTCACTAACTCTCACTAACAACAATTAGGTGACTTAAAGACCTTCATGATCCTACTCATGTGGAACAACCACCTGGGAAGGTACATCTTGTACTAATAGGTGTGATTGCTGATTAGAAATTCCAGCTATCCTACTAAAATAGTGTTCACTGAATCTAAGGAAATGGACAGGCAGGTGGGCTTTGGCTAATGAATTACCAAAACCTTAGGCAAAACATCAGGAGAGGAAGAAAGAAAGAAGGAAAGAAAGAAAGAAAGAAAGAAAGAAAGAAAGAAAGAAAGAAAGAAAGAAAGAAAGGAAGAAAGGAAGGAAGAAAGAAAGAAAGGAAGAAAGGAAGGAAGGAGAAAGAGTTCTCTTCTGTAACCTTCAAGTTAAACTGTAAAAAGTAGTCACATAAGTAAGAATTTTCTTACATTTATAGTCAGGGGTCTGGGGAGTATGGGGATTGCTTAGCAGAAATTTTAAAACTTTGCAACATGAAACAATTCTAAAAGACATATTCTGTCTGTGCCATAGAAGTCAAGAATAAGTACATAGGTTCATGCTATTTTCCCTCTTAGGTTCCACAGAACTGTCTGCCAGCTACCCAGCTGCCAAGCATGGGGAACAGGACAGCAAACGTACACTTTGGAAACAGATTCCTTCATATTCCCTGAAGGAGTTTTCCATTCGGTTAAATCTTTGACTTCCAGTTCCAAGCTCTCTCTCAGTAGTAGTAGCAAACCTGTCAGAATGGCTTCTTTTACTAGATCAGGAATAAAGAAATGCATAGCCTGAAAAATAACCCATCGACCTCGAGACCCTCAGAGTACTGTGGAAGAACAAGACACGTTGTTTTATTTTTTCTTGCACTCTTTCTCTGTTCTGGTAATATAATCAATATTTCATGTCTAAAAATGCAATATTCTCCAACTTCATAAACCCCTCAAGTCTGCATTTAATGTCAAAGAAAATCATGCTCTGTGTGACAGGCATCTATTTCTACGCTTCCCTACCTGAAGCCTTTATCAACTTCTAATGAGAAAAGAATGGGGCATGATGTTATCACTGGCTGAGAGTATAGGTGGCAATGGACTTAAATAAAACAGTTGAATATAAGAAAAAAAAATGGGCCTTACCACTAATCAATCCTCATAAAACATTTGTTTGTATGTAAGAATATAAATCATCACCCTAGGTTCTCTCTTCAAAGTAAATAAGCATTTCCTTAAATAGAGAAGAATTAATTCAAGAAACAAGCATTTGAGTACCTAGTGTCTTTTGAAACTTAAGTTAAGGATGCTTGGAAGTTACTACCTACGGCAGTGCTTGCTAAAATTTCTGACTCTTACAGGCTAAAATATAAATAAGTCTATCATATGCCACATGCTTTCATTTCTTGTTCATGAGCGTTCCTACATTACTTAACAGTGCACAAAAGTGCTTGTTAAAATTATGACGTCTTTATATTTTCTTCCAACTTTTAGTTGACTTATCCCAACTCAAAACCATGATTGCAGACTACCCTTCTTAATTTACCGAGAAGACAATGGGATTTAGTGGAATGCAATTAATTTAAATTGAACCAATCATCCAATTTGTTTAGTATCTGAACAATCACCTAAGGGTCCCAGGCCTCTTCATTCCCAATGTAGAATTATTCGTTTTACATAATTTTCAGTTACAGGATCATGAACCTTGCTCATGTAAGCAAGCAGACTGATGTGGAGGTCTCTGAGGGGGTCCAGAGCATAAGTAACAGAGGAAAGTGTGAATAGTATTTGGTTATTCAAAAGGCAGCAATTGTTGCATAAGAACTGACCTCTCTGGAAATAATTTACATACCAACAGTATCATTATTTTTACCAAGGAGCTGTTTCCTGAATTTCCTTGCCAATGAATTTGAACTGAACTGTGTGCTTTGTGGTTTCTCAAAACAGTTCTTTTAACTAGTGTCTGAAAGTGTTGGTTCTAATTTTTGTTCAAAATTGCATAAATGAGTCCCTGTGGCCAAGTCTTTTATGACCTTACCCACCACTGAAACCTCAGTGGGCAGATGCTGAAAGACCATTTTGTGCACAAACATGAGTCAGACATTCTTACTTTCTCTAAACCGCTTCCTGATTTCTTCCAGAGTTGCATTTAATGGCTGCTTGTTTTTCCAGGGGTGATATAAATAGAATCAACATATTTTATATGATACAAAATAAATCCCATTCCCTTTTTATTTTAATACTTATTTGAGAATTCCATTTGATGTATTTTAATCACACTCCCTCCCTCCCCCACCTTTTCCAGGATCCCCATCAGTCTCTTAACTCCCCAACATTGTGTCTTCTTTGTGTTTAAAAAACCCCTTGAGTCCCAATTGTGCTGCCCATATATTCTTGAATGAGTAGTCTTCTACTAGAGCACAGTGAATCTACCAAGGGTACGTTCTTAAAGAAAATTGAGCCTCTCTCTCTCTCACTCTCTCTCTCTCTGTCTTTCTCTCCTGGCAGCATTCAATTGCCAATAGGCCCTCATGCAGTTGTGGGACTTAGTGCCTATCTGTCCTCTCCATGTAGACTTTTGTATGGTTTTACCTGCCACAGGTCTCTTGCACCCTGTCAACCACTGTGAGTTCATGCATGCAGCTGTCCTGCTGTGTTCAGGAAAAGACTGAACCTTGTAGTTCTCTAGGCCTCTGCTCTTACATTTTTTCAGCTCCTTGAGCTTTAAGAGGAGGGGTTGGGATATGTACATCCCATTTAGGGATGAGAAATATACAGTTTCTTATTCTCTGCACCTTGACCAGTTGTGAGTCTGTGTGTTAATCACCGCTTACTCCAAATAGAAGCTTCTCTGATAAGGAGAATATATATATATATGCATTAATATAGCCTTATGAAGATGTCACTAGGAGTCAGTTTAATAATATGTTCATTTAACAGAATTCTAAGTACCAGGTTGTCCCCTAGAGCTATGACCTGTCTAGGTATGGGTTTTATCTTGTAGAGCAGGCCTTAAATTATATCAGAAAGTGATTGGTTACTCCCGTTATGTCCGTGCCACTGTTGCTCAGATCAGCCAGTGTTGTAGCTGTCAGCATTCATAGCTAGGTAAGACAGGTGATTATTTTCTTCTTCAGTAGGATACATAGCACCTTCTGTCACTATGAAAGCTGGCCAGTGCAGATGAAGCTTCCAGTTCAGTATCAGCTTGATTTCTCAAAGCTCTATGAATCAAGTATGAGGTGTCTTCAGAAATAGGGTCTAACTATCAAGTTTTGGCAGGTAATCAGTGACACTCGCAATAACCTGTAATGTTTAGAGGTCTACAGGATTCATAGACTAACAACCCCCAAAGAGGTTAACCCATTCCTGAACCTTCCCTGTATGCCTTCCTTTACCCTGCCTGACTTCAACCCTTCCTGTTCTATTATTACCATTTAATCTTTATATCATTAAATTTTACCTCCACTCTCATGAAAGCTCTACTAATCGCCTAGCCTCGATGAGTTTTCCCAATAGAGCACACACACCTGAAAATTCAAATCTAACACCAACAAATGAGAGATGTGTGTGACGTTTATCTTTCTGAGTTCATGTTGTCTCACTCACTATACAATTTCCTCCAAATAATTTCATTTTTTATCCCTTTGGCTTTGAGCTAGAGTAGATACTGAGTGAGTTGTTTTTAGTTTTATTCTCTTACCCACAAGTTTCATTTTTTTTCTGAGTAATATAGTCCATTGTGTAAATAGACTATGTTTTCCTTACTTATTCTTCAGTTGATAGGCATCTAGACTGTTTCCATGTCCAGCTGTTGTGGATAGAGCAATCATAAACTGTCTGGTTGGATTATTAGAAGTAAGAAATTCCTTCCTAACTGGTTTTCATCATTGCAGTAATGGGGGGGGGAATAAGTCAACAAATGACCTCTTAGGGCATAGAATGTACAAAGCACATATGTCTTGTCACACCATTTGCTGGAAAAGGTTGTGTTTGTCCCTTGAATGAATTTCTCTGGCTTATTCACCTCCTTCATGTCTACTTCATTTCTTCTACTTCTAATACTTATGGGAAAACTTTATATTTACTGAATTTTATTAATATGCTTAGCTTGGAAAGCATTTTAATATGTAGCATATTGCTTTATACCTAGAACAAACCTGGGTGAAAGAAAAATTTGGGTGCTATCCAAATGAAAAAGCTGAATCTTCAACATGTGAAGTCATTGGCCAATACCACTGGTGGGAGGCAGACAGACAGAATACTGAAATAATGAATGTTGTTGATATGTATATAGCCGTGTTAAGAACCCCAATGCCTCAGACCCATGGAAATGACAAAGCCTTACTCTAGATCCATGTGAGAATGTTGAATCAACCACAGGTTCCTCATTCCAGATGTTGACTACCTAAGACTGCTTCCCTATAAAACACCCCAGCTGAGACTAGCTAACCCTTCCTCCATATGTGTTCATAATGAACAGAGTTTTCCAGGTACTAGTGTAGTAGGCATTCTTTATTAAAGAGTAGACAGCCTACCAAACCACAGCTTTTCTGTCTGTGCACCTGGCATTCTTCCATCCCCATTCTGTCTTTATTAGGTTTCCCAATCCAAGCCACGCTGGACCTGGCAAACACTCATTTTCTAACCATGTTCAGAAATAATGAAAACCTGGGAGAGACAGAGACTGGAGGTCCTCTAGGCTCCTGACAAGAATGGAGCAGGTGTTCATTTACCATTCTAAATTTTACTCACCACTGGCATCATTAGATGCTAGCTGATTTTTATTATATTTGTTTTGATTCTATTTTATGCCACAAGCCTAACTTCATCAAGGTAACAGCCCACTTACTACCCATCTTTCTTTTACTAATAAGGTCTATATAGAGCTATAAAATTTCTTCCAAAATAATTTTGTTTTTATCCCTTTGGTTTTGAGATAGAGTATATGTTTAGTAATATTTATTTCTAAGACAGTTATAATTTCTAATTTAATTCTATCTTAAACCTCAGCCTCAGTAAGAAAAGTCTACTTCAAAATATCTAATGGGCACATTTGTTTGCTATGTGTTTTGTTAATTTCTGAGCCTATGATACTTTGATTAAAAAAATGCTATTGTAATTTTTTAGCAATTAAATGATAGGTATTGTTTCCTTTCTTTGGAAGGGAAATCTTACTGAACTATTTGATGGTAAAATATATTGTTAACTTCCTCTGTATAAGTAATTTTTAAACTCACCAGTATTGCTTCTTTTAATAAAAAGAAAAAATAATTGAAGGTCTCAAAAGTCCTACATGATAATTGTTCTCCAAAACAAAAAATCATTTCCTAGAACCATGTTGATTCAGAAAAGCCAGAAAAGGAGAAGCAGAAAAAATATGATTTTAAAATTCCCTTACTGTTAATGAGAGACATTGATAAAAATAAGAAGTAAAGGAGAGTAACAAAAAAATGTGTGTTGTCCCCAAAGAATCAACAACAAGACGGTAGTCTCACTTCAGGGCTATGCAAGGTTAAGACCAAGCAGTTGCAAGAGTGAATTGACAGTGGTCAAAGCTTACTTCTTAAAGTTCAGTGTGAGGACCAGAATATCCCCTGACAATATAAAATGTAGAGCTTGGGGCCCTACTCCAAAATCACTGTATTTTAATAAGATTCCCTGTACTTGCTGATGTGGAGACCCACTAAATGCATTTGGGCGAATTCCAGAAATTCTCCTGTCCAATGCAGATTCTTAAGCTGCAATGGAACTTCCAGAAGGAGTAGGGGTCTTCTAGTGTTTGAAGAGGACAATGACAGGTGTAACAGCATATTCCAGGGGTGCTGAGGACAGGCAGTGAGAGGAGTGAGAGACAACAGCGCTCACACTCAGAAGACAGGGCGTGGGTTGCTCCTGAGATGCTGCCTCCGTCCTTGGAATAGACATAGCAGAAGTCCCCATTCTCCTTGTCTTTTTTTTCATAAAGCAGTTTTTTTTTACAGCTCTAATCCACAAGCAATCAGCTTCTTTAAACAAGATTATTCAATTTCATTTTGATGAAAATACAGTTATAACTTCCCCCAGTCCTTCTCTCTCCAACCTCGCTCATACCCTCTTCCCACTAAAATACATATCTCTTTTTCTTTAACTATTAGATACACATACACATACACTCTCTCTCTCTCTCTCTCTCTCTCTCTATATATATATATATATATATATATATATATATATATGTGTGTGTGTGTGTGTGTGTATGGTGATATACATAATATATAGTGACATTAGGTACTAATATAATTTAAATACATATAATAAAGAATGTATTTGTAAATAATATAAATTAATGTATTAATTCTCGAGGGTTGATGAAATGTGTTTAGGAATGAGTAAAGCATAGAACTCCAGACCATCTATCTTCCACCTGATGAAAAGGAGTCCTTTCTTCAGTGGAAGATGATCATTCACCTGAACTTACCCAAGGATGAAAGCAATCATAATCCATTGTGGAGTAACACACATGTGCGGCGAAGGCCATGTGACTGGAAACAAGACAAGTCCAGGTCTGAACTGTCCCACTTCTTCTGTGGTCTTTGTTCTGACCTCTTTCTAGTCCTAAGCCACTTCTTCCTAACTCAATCCTCTGATGCTCTTTATAAATACCGATTCCAATCTTATAGGAAACTGAAAAAGAGAATGAGTTGAGGCCTCTAGGATATAACATCTCCTTTGCCTTGATTTCTTCATAGTCCCAGTTCTAAAGAGGAAGATGCAAGCTGACATTAGTTCTAAATGGCAAGCGTGCTGTTCCAGATAGCAAATGTGAACCTCAGGACTAGGCAGAGCTATGAGAAACATGCACAGGAAGTCGGAGCTGGGGCTCTTAGGACTCTGGCCCTGACTGAAGTCACTTCCTGGCTGCCCTTTCTTTCTCTGAGAGGTGTATGGAGCTGGCCTGGACATGCTGTAAAAGGCAAACAGTGAAGTGGAAAGGGGGTGAGACACGTCTGCAAAAGTGGGGGGAGAACCACTGGTAAGGAAGGTGCAGCCAAGCAGTAAGCAGAGCAGTGAACAAGAGGGGGGTCCTCTGTCCGGTTTTCTAGTGTACCTTCTGGGGCTGCACCCTGACAGAAGCTGACAGCACCCACAGGAGAGTGGAGCCAGGATCATTGTCAAGAAGGAAGGTGGATTTAGAGCTAACCCACTGATTGGTAGATAGCACAAAGAGCTCTTGGCCTCTTGTCTCTTACACGTAGCTGTCTGAAACAGAGCTAAATTTAAGGCTGCTGTGCAGAGCCCCACATGACAGTAACACGAGAGCTACCTACAAATAAATGTGCATTAGAAAACAGAATATTGTCCACTCTGAATTTGTTCTACGATAGGAAATTTTATGGATACTATAGTTCCCTTTTGCTCATGGAGGACAAGACCCCACCTGTGTCTGAGTCCTGGACACTCCCTAGCCTGTTAGGCATAGTGAAAAATTAGTAACAACAACTGCAAACCAAACGGACAATTAAAACAATAAGTTAAAGTAAAAGCTATTTTAAACAGAAGCATTTCTGGAATTTTCCATCAAATATTTTCAGATAAGAATTGATTGCAGATAACTGAAAGCACGATGTGAAACTTCCAGTAAGAAGGAGTGGCTTAGGTGATAGTTAGATAAGACAGTTTCAAAAGTGTATTTGGCTCATAAAAGTCATTCTAATCATAATAATTTATGTGATTTAATTAATTACCAGGCTATAGAATTATTATGATCATGTATGCTAATAGTAAAGGCTAAATCCACCTTGTTGCATTACTTTAATTACAACAGCAAGCTTCTGATCACATGGTCTTCATGGTTTGTTGTGCATATGATGTAGCCATACACACGATTCTGAACGTATTTAGTAGGGACATTGTGTGTGTTCGTGTTCCACAGCGGGCAAGGAAATGAAAGACAGTGAAGTGACAGAAAACCCTGTTCAGAGCATGAGGGAAGCCAGACCGGAAGTGCAATCCCCATATCTCCTATCTCCTTCCCTGGAATATCAGAAATGACAGCTTTCAAATAGATAGGGATCTCAGCTGTCACTTCCAAGGTAACCAAGGTGACTAGTCCCTCATCCATTCCATAGAGAGAAATATTCAGTTATTTACCAACAACACTCACAAATTCCCGGTGCTTCTCTAAGGATTACTGTGGCCAGAGATGTTCTTAAAGTCTGTTTCCCTGAAGAAGACAGAACAACAGACAAGTGCAGAAACGGTTGGATGACAGTAGAAAACATGGAGCAGGGAGCCAAAGGGTAGAGAATGGTGAAAGGGTGAATTTTACAAAGTGGTTAGGGGCAGTTTGTCTGTTTATGTAACATTTGAAGAGATACCCTGTCTGAATGCGTCCTGCCTCTCCATTGGGATGCCTAGGCACCGCTGGGCACACCACCTGGAGGAGGCGGGCAAAGTCTGAAACAGGGAGTCCACAGTGGTTCCCCATCTCCTCTCTTGGTACCTGGAAGAGGAAGCCAGTAGAGTCCGAGCTCTACCTTTCCCCTTGGGCCAGGTGGAGACAGAGAAGGCTGAGAGGAAGAGGTGGAGTCTGGGACAAGTGGAATCTGATTGGGAGTGAGTGCCAAGGGGCTGGAGGAGAGAAAGCCTTTCTCTGGAATCTTAACTGTCACTCTTTCGTCAAAGCCTTCCCTCTGTCCTTAATGAAGCAGCTCTCTGAGAAGATCTTTGCTTGTTCTGACTGGTTTATTTGATGGTGGATGTAAGTAAATGCAAGCGCTTTATTTGGGGTGAACCAGGGATTAATACCCAGGAAGGCGGAGGGGTGCATTGGCTGAAGGCTCAGGGCTATCTAGATACCTCATCAGCACAGAAAAGAACTCCAGGTTTTCTGCTATGTGACTTTGTGCCCGTGGTCACCGGTGTGGTGCAGTGGTTCTGTGTTCCGGTGCAGGTACAGAGACAGATAAGGAATGGCTCCACTCCTACTAGCAAATCTCTAGGATTCCTGGAGTTTGAGCTCGTTCAACATTACCAGTTCTTATGCTTATGTGGTAGCATGATCTCACGTGCCCTATATAATACTCAAAGGAAGGAGGGAACCACAAGGGTGTTTTGTAATGAGCATTCCCAAGTCTAGATGCACCAGGGCCTTGTGGCAGGATGTATATTCGGGACCACGAGTAAGGAGGAAGTGTGTTACAAAGGCCAGAGAGCCGTAGAGAGGGAAGAAGGGACAGAGCTAGACTCTGGAAGTACATTACAATGTTCTTGGCAGAAGACTCGCAAGACCTGAAGTGTTTTTGAAGGAGCACTGTGTCTCTATGAACAGAATGTGAGGGACCAACTGGGGAGGTAGGAACTTCAGCTAGAAAGCCATTGCTGTCATCCAAGCTAAAAGTGATGATTGCTTAGGAGGGGACATTAGGGCTAGAGGAGTTGAAAAGTGGTTGGGCTTGGCTGGTAAATGCAATTGATACTGTGCAGTGGGAGAAGGGAAGGTTGAGCCCAAAGGCAGGACCCAGAGGAAAATAAAGTTACTATGTTGAGCAAAGGGAGAGAGCCAAGCTGAGATGCTGAGTCAGCAGGAGCCTGAGCCTGTGTACAAGGATCCAGCAATTCAGTAACCAAGAAGAGGGGGAGGAAACCAGTTCACTGTAGGTGTGTGCCATGCTGAGCCTCTCCGACATTGCAAAGGATCTTACCCATTCTTCATAGAATAATTCACTACGCACCACACTTTTGCCTTTATCCACATCCTCTCCAGAATATCAATACATTGGTCAAGTGGTTTCCCAGTAAAGATAAGCTCAGTGAACCCTCAATCAGAGGACTCCCCTGCAGACTTGAGATAGATGCACCATGATATTTTTAAACAAACACAGAGAAACATTTCAAATCCAAACAATATGAATGTGATCCTTCTACCGCCTCAATATCTTATCACATCTTAAGCATTCCTGGTCCTGACTGATTTTTTTTTTTTTTATAGAACTTCTGTGAAGAATAATGTTGGGTTTCTTTCTTTCTTTTTTCCTTCCTTCCTTCCTTCCTTAGAATTTCCCAAGACATGCTGAGAAACTAAAAACTTACCAAAAAATCTTCAGAAACATTTACTATATATATATATATATATATATATATATATATATATATATATTTCTTAACAAATTTTTCCTCCTTGTTTTTTTTTCTTTATCTAAAATATTAAAACATAATGTTAAAAGGAATGCACAATGTAAATAAATGGCTGTGTGCTAGTATTATATAAACATGTTTTAACAATATTTTATCTGGTACCAACTTGAAAAATAACTACCGTGTAAATAAGTGCATGCAGTTTACATATGAAAAAGCTCGCCCCTTTAAAATTCTTTATTTCAAGCTCATTTGAAATGCCGGCATTCAGCTCATGTAGCTCTATACTCTTAAGGATCATCAGCACTTAATTTATGAGTGTTTTTAGATGGAAAGCCTCCGCTGCTTAAAATTCAGTTCAATCCCCTTGTTCTGAGTTGAGGAGTACTTATCGCCTATGCTTTTCCCCCAACCCCCCTCTATGCCCAATTTCCCATAATTAATCTAATCTTTAATCCAAAGTAGAGTGGAGCTCTCAACAAAGCCCACCCAGCCCAAGGATACTAACAGAGTGACAGAGCCAAGGAACAAATAACACATTTGTCCTGTTGTTATTCTCTGTCCCCACACGTGGCATGTGTGATTTCATGTAGCATTTAAAGCTCTGAAAAATGTGGCTTTAAGAAATGCTCTCTGCAGCTGACCAGAGATGGGCTGGTGGGAAGCACACTGGAAAAGACCACAGCCCTACCACCTTCTAGGAGTGAATGGCTTGGGCAGAGGTGTTCCTTGGTGATCAGCTGCAAAAAAGAGTGTGCCCAGCTTCGCCAGAGATGCAGAGGCACATGAGGTCTCTTATCTGATAGTTGGCAATCATTGGCAGCATTGGAAAAAGGAACAAAAGCCTTGTCCAGGTCTTAGGTTGGTGACTCACAGATTTACTATTGAATTATGGTACAACAGGAATCTTTCCAGGCTCCCCTAGGCACACAGTGGAAAGTGGATGTGCCAGCTACTAGAAAATGCAGCTAAGTAGTTGGCCCTTGTTCTGGGAAGCCCAAAGTTGACTCCCACAGTTTTTAATTCACATGTTTCAAAGAGTAGTTCTTCTAACTCTTGGCTATAGCATCGCTTCTCTCCAGAAAGAGACTACTTCTATTCTTAGTAATACTCCACTGCTTAATGCTTTGCCACACTTTTCCATTCCGAGACTCCTTTAAAGCAAGTAGCAAGATTTACCTGGGTTTTATTATCATGGTAATTATTGAGAGTTTTACCTCTCCTGATAGCAAGTTCATTTTCCAGCCCTGTCTTTTGACTTGGGAAAGAACATTGGTTTTGACTGGTCTTCTTTTGGATTCCAGGCATAGTTGCTGTTCTCTTCTGTGGAGTCACACAGGCACATTACACCTACAACAATCTGTCATCGGATTCCAAACTGAGGACCAAACAGGTAAAAGAAAACTCATGACTGGCTTTGTCTCTTTCTTGGTGTAGTGGTTCTGTAGCCACACTGACAGTGCATGTGAAAAGAATTTCATTAGTAAAGGAAGAAAGTATGCTTAAGGCTTCATTATAGGTTGGATATTTATAGATTTTTTTCCCCTCCAGGATAACCATTAACAATTCTCTTGGTAAGCAAAAATATAGTTATAATAGTCTCTCCCTCCTGAGAGTTGGGGAGCATAGACTGTCAGTCTTGAAGATGAAAGACCTATAGTCTGTAATAATTCACAGTCACTTACATCTAAAGGCATTATAAAGTGTGTGACTGTGGGTAATTATCCAGAGAATGAAAAGAAGAAGAATGTGGAAGCAATGCTTGGTCATCAATTGAGTGTTTTTATTTCAACTGCCCATTGCCACATGAACAAAATATGTTTCCCTTAGTCTGAGGATATATTGGTGTGTGTATCTGCAGAAAGACATACATAAACTCTTTCTACTAAAATTCACTTAGTCATTTTGTGCCAAGCACATCCTGAATACCAGAAATGTAGACAGAGACCGAATGTGGCCTTTACTTCAAGGGGTAAACTCCTTGTAAAGGGTGTTGATGAGAGCAAGGCGTGGAATATGCACCCAACACACAGTTAGATATTAAGACAAAAATATCTCAATAGTGTTTGGGGAGCATCCTGTAAGGCCTTCTTCCATGATTGTGGCTGGGGAAGTCAGGTTGAAATTTCCAGAGACAATGCCCAATCTGGAGCAAAGAAAACAAAAGTAAAGTGGTACCAAGTCAGATGTAGTAAAGGATAGAGAGTATTTAAAGACTATGTGAAGCCAAGGGATTGGCACAGTCAGTCTCTTAGGGAATTCACTGATGCTCTGTAGATGGATTTACAGTGGACTTACAGGTTGAGAGAAGGAATGAGACAATACAGGCAGCCTCGGGCTAAGACAGATCAGTTTATGTGCTTTCGGAAGGGGGTTGAACTCCATCCTAAAACAAATAGAAAGCCGTGGTTCTCAATTCTCCCAATGTTGAGACCCTTTAATACATTACCTTATGTTGTGGGGACCACCAACCATAAGGTTATTTTGTTGCTACTTCATAATTGCAATTTTGCTACTCTTATAGATCGTAATGTAAATATTTGATCTGCAAGATATCTGATAGTGGATCACAACCCACGGATTTGAGAACAGCTAGATTAGAGCAACCAACAGCAATCATTGCCTCAAAGTTCTGGAGTTCAGAAAATGGGGACAACAATATTGGTGTGATTAACTCTTTCTAAGGGAAAATCTGTGTGTGTGTGTGTGTGTGTGTGTGTGTGTGTGTGTTCTCTCTCTCTCTCTCTCTCTCTCTCTCTCTCTCTCTCTCTCTCTCTGGTGGTTTTCTGGCAATCTTTGCTATTGTTCCTTGATTGACAGACAGATCATCCTGATGGGTACCTTGGTGTGCACATGGTTCTCCCAGGTGCCAGCCTCTCTTCAAATTTCTTCTTTTGATAAGAACATCCATCAGATTGGCTCAGGGCCTACCCTACTCCAACACAACCTCATCTGAACCAGTTACATCTACAGTGACCCTACTTACTGAGGTCAATTTCTGGAGCACTAAGGATTAGAACTGTAACATATAAATCTGGGGGAGGTGGTGCATAACTCCCCCTCAAAAAGAGATTATTAAAGTATTTAAAGCAGACTAATTTTAGGGTAATTGGTGCTTCATTTTAGGATGCTCATTTTGGTAGACAGGAGGAGAAAGTACCTAGACAAGTTAGCTTTACTATTTAATGGCAACAACGACATAAACTGGCTAGCCAAATAACATCCAGCAGGAAGTATTTAATTTCCATGTTTGTAAGTGTCCGTCATTGTGATTGGCAGGCTTGGTGGTCTTTACTTGGAAAGGGCTTGTTTGCATGTCTGCAGATTCGTTAGGGTATGTGTTCCATGATTCACTTCACCAAGTGCCACATGCCTGTCTTTCTGTGAGTACTGAAACAAGTTCATTTCAATCATCAGCTTGTACCACCTTTCCTAATCACCTTATATGGCTCAGTACAACACAGGAAACAACTGACCAATATGCAGTGAGTAGCCTTACAGTACTAAATGGCCAGGATGGTGGTGGCAATAGGATATGATGATGAACTGGACTCAGTCATGAGATGGATCCAAAACACAACAGAAGGCAGGGAAGCCAGAGACTTCTCATGTGATGCTGGACAGTGGGCACAGGGAGAGTAAAACAACATCCAAGCAAAATCTCAAACTGGCCAGGAGTTCCTGCAGGCTTAGACTCTCTGCAGAGGCTAAACCTGGCTTTCATTCAGGCCTGTCTGTCACATCTCAATCTCAGCTTGCCCTCATTATGTCCTCTGAAACAGGGATTCTGCAAAGCTACCCTTCCCCCGCTCTCCCTTCTCTTCAGGTAGATGCGTTAGAAACATCATAAAATGCAATTTCTCACCTCTTGACAGCCCTCAAGTAAAACAGAAATAAATAAGCCAAAATCCTGATACTAATACCCAGAAACCTCCAATTCCAGGATGTTTTAAATTATAAAGACTGGTAGCATTCTCCGAGGCTTTAAGGAAAGTGTCTAGGGCTGTTTTTTTGTTTTTTTGTGTTTTTTCTGAGAGCCTCTTCTGGTTCTCTCAGCATTTGTATTCTGGGAAGCTGAATCCTGTTTAGGGACTTGCACTTTTAAGTCATGTTATCTAGACTGCTCAGCAGCACTTCAAAGATAACTCCTCTCAGGGTGAGACAGCAGACCAGCACCTAGGGGAGACAAAGCCAAAATCAGTGCCCCACAGCTTTCTGTTCTCCCTCCGAATGTCTTGACAAGCACTCGCTGACAGGCTCCCAGTACATCTCACAGCACTTGCCCTCTTTAAGGAAAGAGGTTTCTACAAGCTTATTCTTTACATCTGGGGAACTGCACACCCCTGACCCTCGCTCCCTCACTGGCTTCAGCCTAGGTGAAGTAGGAGCTTAATAAAGTTTGATTTTTTTCCCAGTCTTTTTTCCTGGCTCTCCTTCCTTTTTTCTACCAATAATCTATCATTTCTAATTCACTTTTCTCTAATAACATATGCATAGATGCATATCTATCTGTGCATGCATACCTAAGTGTCTATATGGGGTCAAGACATAACCGACACTCCCATACACAGAGTCTCTGGTAACCATTCTGAAAAAAAATGAGATCAGACACACTCAGCCATGACTGCTCAAGATAGCAGGAGAAGTTCCAACTCCATATGTGAGTTGGAGATGCACTATGAGCAGTACAGAATCCCCGTGGTATGGGTTACAGATGTGGCTATCACATCCCCACTGAACCTGAGGGTGCTTTGGGAAATATAATGTGACAGCACATGGTGGAGGACACAGTATCCCTTCCCACACCGTGTCCACACTGCCAACAGGAAGAGCAGTTGTCGAAACTCTTTGGCTTTCTCTCCAGGACCCTGTAACGGGGAAGCGAGGAGTTAACAAGGGAAGCTTGGAAGGGAATCTGCACAAATCAATGGTGTCTTTTAAAATCTAAAGGCGATTCGATTTTAAAAGGAATTTTATTCATCAACTGTATCAATCCCAGCTAATCAAATAGCTATATTCTGGAAATAAAAGCTTTTGAAAATAGTATGTTAAGCCGGGCGGTGGTGGCGCATGCCTTTAATCCCAGCACTTGGGAGACAGAGGCAGGCGGATTTCTGAGTTCGAGGCCAGCCTGGTCTACAGAGTGAGTTCCAGGACAGCCAAGGCTATACAGAGAAACCCTGTCTCAAAAAACCAAAAAAAAAAGAAAATAGTATGTTGTTTGAGAATCGAACCGCCTTTTCAAGAATTATATTTTCACTTTAAAATATGTTTTGTTAAAGGACTGTCCTTTAAATGTTAAGTGAATCATTTTTTTTCTTAAGACTCTGGCATAAAAAACCACTAAGCCTTTCCATGGCTTAGGCACAAAGGAAAATAGCGACCCCATGCTACAGCTATGGTAAGGAGTCACAGAGTCAGTAGTGACACACCCTATTAGGGAGCTCATAAACATGGCAGCAATTCTTCCCCTCGCCCGCCCCCCGCCTCCCGCACCCCGACTGATTCAACGTGAACATCCACACATAGCAGCTACCAAGAAAACCTACATTGGGCCACTCACAAAAATCCCAGCCCAGCTCAGCCCTTCCTCCCTCCACACTCCTCCCCAAGGCGGTGCTGCAAGCTAGTTATCTGGTCAGACTCCCAGTTTTATCCATCAACTAGCTTTACCTTGATGGAGGCTAACTTGCAAAACCATGTGTTTCCAAGCTGTTCATTTTTACTAGAATTTCTAGATCCTTCCTCATAGTTCCCACTTAAAAACATTTTTAGCAGACACATATGCAGCTAAAGAAATTACTGTTCATTAACACATCCAAAGTACTCATTTACTTTGTACATACCTTTCTACCTAAGAGATAGCTCCTTTGACTATCACTAATTGCCTTTATTCATTAACTAACATTTCAGAGAACCTTTTTAATCAGACACCACTCAAGATACATGTAGTATAATAGACGAAAAAGGTCCTTTCATAGACAAGCTTTATAATAGTCAGAATAAATGGCACTAGATTATGTATTTACAATCGTCAGGAAGCTAGTAGAAGAACAAGAAATGGAGATAGGATTGGAGTTTATAATTTTTCAGTAGGCTAGCCAGAGAAGTGCTTGGCAAGACAGATACTTTAAGGGGTTGAAAATGGGAACCATTGTTCATATTTGAAGTAGATGGCTTTAGAAATTGAGAATAGCTGATAAGAGAAGGTCGAAAGGAGAAATATGGCTGGAAGAAAGGGAGTCAAGAAAGTATGAGAGGCGGTAACAAAAACCAGGTCACCGAGCATCTGAATGAGGTGGAGAAACAGTGGAACAACTTCCCACAGGCGTGTACGTGCACCTGACTCAATAGCAAAGGTGCCATTCGTTAGCCAAGGAAGGCTGTGAGACTAATAGCTGAAGGACAATCAGGAACCTGCACTGACTCTCTCACTTGGGTTGTGCATTAGACAGTAAAATGGAGTTGTCGTGTCACCAGCTGTGCATAGTATAGTCCTTACCATCCAGCAGAATCCTCTAGGCCAAGTATGCAGTGTTCAAAGTCAACAGCATAAAGCTGACATTGAGAGATCGTGGCAAGTCTTAGGTCACTGGGGATATGCCCTTGAAGAGGACAATGAAACCCCAGTCTCCTCTTTTTCCTTTGCTTCCCGACTGTGGGGTGAATGGTTTTAGTCCATTACACAAATCTGTGATATGTTGCTCTACCACAGGCCTAATGCAACAGAGCCAATCAAACATGAGCGACACCTCCAAAGCTATGAGCTAAAGCAAATTCCCTCACTTACAAGTTAATTGTCTCAAGTTTGTTGTCATGGTCAATAGGAAGAAGAAGAACTGGGACAGTATCTTCTCCTAGAAATCACAGGGAGACGTGAGCTCATTAAAGAGTGTAGTGAGTTCTGCCGATGGTGATGAAACATCAAGGGAAATAGAAACTGATACCACAGGCTGGCAGAGTGGTATGGTCAAACCCAATCAAAACGGGTCTAAGACAGAAGAGGAGGAAAGAAAGGTAAGCCTCATGGTGTATAGACAACCCTTTCAAAGGAGTTCCACTGCAAAGGAGGCCAGCAAAATAAATTAAGTAGCTTGCTGTAGGGGCCAAAGGAGGAATTAGCAGTCCTTGTATGTGCTGGTGAGTGATGTAAAAAAGAGATAACCAATCAGAGGGTTTGCCATATCTTCTCAGAGGTGAACTTTAGCCTCAGACTTTCTGATACTGCGGATCCAATTATTTGACCTCTTATTAAGTGCCTGTCATTAGTAAGTAGGAGGGTACCAGTTAACATCACACATTCAACAAGGCTTACATGATTGGCATAGGTAAGTGGGCATATGCTTGTTGTCTTAGTCACTGTTCTTCTGTTGCTGTGAAGAGATGCCATGACAAAGGCAACTCTTATAAGAGGAAGTGTTTAATTAGAGGTTTGCTCCCAGTTTCCAAGGTTTTGTTATCATTGTGGGAACCATGGTGACAAGCAGGTGGGTGCTGGAGCCATTGCTGAGAGCTACGTCCTCATCTGTAGGCAGAGAAAGAGACACTGGGCCTGGCATGGGCTTTTGAAACCCCAAAGCCCACCGTGAATGGCACACTTCCTCTAACAAGGCCACACCTACTCAAAAAGGCCACACCTAGTAATCTTTCTAAACCTTTCAATCAGCCCCACTTTTTGGTGATCAAGCAGTCAAATATATGAGTGCACAGGGGGCCACTCTTGTTAAACTATCACGCTTGGCTAGCTCCATCATACTTTGAACTTTGATTCAGACATTAATTTTTCTTAAATTTCCTCTATCATATTTGAAAATCCATCACTTTCAGTGCATTTTCCCGTCTTAACCGCGATGTGGTTGGGTTGGATGTACAGGGTCTAGTGTGTTTGCTTTCGAAAAGGCAGATTCCTTGTCAAGCATTTACGGGCAAACAATGGCACCTTCATTATAACACTCTTTCCAGATGCTTATTTTATTTCCACTCCCCCCCCAGTTGATATTTTTAGTGTTTATTACCATTGAATGGGAAAGCAGCAATGCAAATCCAAATTTAAATTTCCAATAAAAAGAGACAATGGGAGCCAAATTGAATGTGCTATGCATGACTTTGCAAGAAAATTCAAATAAAGGATTTGGAATATGAAACAAGATGATATGCCAAAAGGACTTTTGACTGGGAGGCCACAAACTGGGGTCTGCTGCTAAGAGCAGGACATCAAACTGAATGTGTTGTCAGACATGTTCCTAACGTACTATTCTGTGGAACACTGGACATAAGGTGCACACACATTTGGTTCCTTCTTTTAAACTACAGTTGGGGAGGGATAACTTGCTTAAAAAAATGATAATGCACGGAGATGAGATGAAGGGCTGAAGTCGCCAAATTGAATTCATGATTGAGGCAATCAAAAAATAACATCATTAACTCCCACTGGGAAGAAAAACTTCATCCTGAGAATTGGACGGTTCTTTGTGGAAAAAATTCTGAGCTTGAACCAAAGTGAGTGGTTGCAATGGCTTTTCCAAAGCTTGCTGGCATCCGCAGCAGACAGCAGACAGCAGACAGCAGACAGCAGACAGCAGACAGCAGACAGCAGACAGCAGACAGCAGACAGCAGACAGCAGACAGCAGACAGCATAAACCCCAGGCTGCCGGCATACAGGTTCTCAGGACTTGAACAAAAGACTTTTCAGTGTTTTTATTTTAAACATGTTCCGAGCATGTACTAAGCATGACAGTGGTTACATGACAGGAAAGATAGAAACCTGGTAAACAAAGGCAAATAAAACAGTGATTCCCCTTAGGAGTTACTAATATAGGATAGGTCCATATATGGTGGATCTACCCTATATTAGCGTCATCATCCCGTGGGGCAAGTGTTAACATGGAGGGAGACCCAACATGACCTAGGAGTGAGAAGACTACATATCTCACTCAAGACAAGGTGACCCTGAGAAGCTAATTTAGAAGTTGGGTTGAAGTATGGTTCTAGTGGTAACCAGATTACATAGAGATATACATGGCATAGAAGCAAAGAGAATTAATAAATTAAGGGCGTAACACAGAAGTCACTAAGACAAAGAAGTCAACATGATATGTAGGAGTCGTAAAGCTCCAGCGAAGTAGGGAAAGGCTGCCGGTGTAGACGTAGACGGGAGAACAAGGAAGAGACATGTGGAAGAGAAACAAAATGAGGAGGTGAGCTCAGAGGGAACCTGTAGTTCTCACCGGACTGTTCTGGACAGCACTATCCAATCAGGCTGATGATTGCTCAAGACCTTTAGACCCATGGAAGACAGTAACCAGATTGATGACGTTATTGAGGGAAGTGTTGAGGGTTAGTTCTGAGCAATGTGGTTACTGATCTTAACATAGCATTTCATTGTAATAAGCCACTCATCCAAATACTGTTTAAATTTACTTCAGCCTTTCGAGACTCTAGACTCTTTATCTCTTAGGATGGTTGGTAAGAGAGGTTTATGGAAATTCATCATTTGGCTTTTGCCTTGGGCTTAGGCGCTCAATAAAACCTGACTGAATTAATAAGTAAAGTAATGAATAACAGGATTATGACCATGAACATTCCAAGATAAAACCTAGAAAGGAGAAACAATAAGTGCTAATTAATGATTTCTTTAATTCTGATAGCATGCATTCATTTAAATTTAATGAGCTGGATGCATAAGGCTAATGTCTAGGGTAATCCAGAGGCATGGAGAGAAGGATCAAGTTTAGTTCTTTCACTTACTGTGTCTCCTGCAGCGTGTCTCTGCCTTATTGATTTGCATTACAGTGGTCTTGGATTATGGTTTTGTGCATTTTTCCCCTTCAATGCATTAACAAAAGCAGTCAGGTTTCATGCCAGTTACCTGTTCTGAGACAGTTGAGGGAGAGCGAAGGGAGGGGGTGAGGAACAGTGCCGTGCTTCCCTGACTTCTGAGAAGATCAAAGATACCTACAGAAAGCTTAGAATTGCTTTTATTTTTGACTCTAATTACATTTCTTTTGTCAGAATCCCTACCACTTTTCTTCTTCTCTTCATTCAGGGTACCTTTAAAATATTATCCTAGGAGGGCTGAATTTATAAATGATGGCAAAGTGTTTAAATTTCTCTGTAGCTGAGCTGGTGATTCCTTTCAATGAAACTCATTATATTGTACAAAGGACATTTAGTAGTTTGACTAATAAGTGGACCCTTTCAAATGCTAATGACAGTGAGGCTCCCACATCAAAGCAGGAACAAACTGTACTGTACTTTCAGTGCCCAGAATGTCTGTGAACCCCTAGTCCAGAGGCTTTTACTCCATGGTCGACATAACAACAGGGGGCCGCAGATGGCCATTTGGAACCCCAGTGAGTTCCCTCTGCATTCTGAGCACTGGATCCCAGAGGACAAGGAAGATAAAGATACAGAAGACACAAACCAGGAGCCATGCTGCCCCTTGAATTTTTTTCATGGAAATATTTTTTTTTCTATGGAAAAGCTTAAATGATCTCTCCTGATCTATTAACCTCACATCTGTGTGTGTTGATAATACATAACATACTATTGTATTTGGGTATTTCAAGATTTACAACCAAAGAGACTGAGATCTAGGTAGGGCTATGAAAATAAACTTTTAAGTTACATACACACACACACACACACACCCTCACCATTCATCTATCTCTCCTTTTACCTTTAGACAACAACAACAAAAAATACCATCATCAATGCTTAAATAGCAACCCATAAATATTTATAACCCATACTCTTGTATGATTATGTCTGATTCCATGCGAAATGAGGAAAAAATGTATCTCAATAGAGTTTAATCCATCAACTGTCCTGGTCTCTATTTGATGACATTCAAGACAGATGGTTACCCATTATTACCTTAAAATTTCTAAGGATGGTAGTGGCATCACCCCTTTTAATGACTCATTATATTTTTATCATCCTACTTATAGGTACAGGTATGAAGGGCTTTAGTATCATAATAGCATTTGAAGATGATAAATGGAAATGACTGTAATTTTTCTACACATTTTAATTAAATTTTATTGATGCAGTGCAGAAAACATCAAGGCTGAATGCATATACCCAAGTGTGTGTTTATTGAGAATATGGCCAAATTTCAGGCTGTCGTTTCCTTGATGGCCTTGAAGGACCTAGAGAATGTCATTAACAGGAAGCCTCTGTCTCATTCCTTCAGAAAAGAGACTGAATTGCTTCTAGAAACGTGACTCTAAAGTCAAAAAAAAAAAATACTATCAGAGGAAATATGATCTGGAGCCCTGGATATGATTCCTGAAAGGGAATTTGGTTTTAGGAAGGTCACTTGAACACCTGTGCTGTTTGACACCAGGCCTGGGGCTGGAGGGGATTGGAATCCCATCTGGTCTCAAGGGAGAAGACAAGGTAGGTAGTGGGTCTGTTCAGGACAGTGTACCAGGTAATTAGCTACTCATTGTGGCTGTGTTTTCTTTTTTGTTCCAAGATATTAAGACTATGAATTGAGACATGTTCCCTTCCCTGTTTCATATTGTCCCTTTGCCCAAGTCAAATTAAATGTTCAAAGACAAAGTAGCAGGGAACAGACCGCTGGTGAAAACTAAAGAAAAAGAATTTTTGATCCTCTTGTCACTGTGAGACCCCGTGGTCACAGAACTTTACACTTCCACAGAGACCAGTGAAAACAAGGTCACAGAGACATCTGTCTGGATAGGGTGACTTTGGATTTGTCATCCAGAAAGATGACATTTTGCTCAGCTCTTGACTTGTTTTTCTTTGCAAGAGATGTGGCGCCTATGATTCTGAGGGACTCTGACACTTGAGAGCAGATCTTCAGACCACCAGGAACAGATAGGCTGGGAGGACCTCATGGCCAGCACTTTGAATGCGAAGTGGCAGTGGGTCTATCTTCTGAGATACGACACAGCAGGTTTCTGGGTAGCTAAAAGGAAGTTCCATGTGTGGGGTCTTCCCTAGGGTGGGAAGAGAAACTATGTCTTAACTTTTTATATCCTAATGCAGGTCTTCTCAAACAGTGGTCTGTTGGCTGATTTCAGAGTGATTCATTTTTATGACACTGCCTGTACTCATTTCTGGCATAAATTAATAATTTATAGCACCGTCTTAAGGAAACACCATCGTTCTCTCCTTCTGTGCTGATTTATTGGCTGGGCATTTTGTCTTGTTCTTAGAGCACAAGGTTGAGGTCTATATGAGAATTTTGATTCATCTAAGTATTCAAAGAATGGAAAGTTTGAACACGTCCAGAGAAAAACAGTCTGATTTTTAAGAGAAATTTTCTTTCCCTTAAATTTGCTACTGGATATTTCCTGGAATGGATGTGCTGTGTGTAGAATTCGTACATACCAGAGTGTTAAGTATGGCATGCTTTAAGGAGTTTCTCTACATTAAATGCAGGAAACACCAATTAAAGGCTCTAGAACATTCATAGCCTAGAAATTGTATTCAGATGTCCTTGCTGATTTGCCTGAGTTCTAAGACACCCAAGAGAAGAAATTTGAATTTTATTCATAATTGGAGTTAAAATATTTATAGATTATTATCTAAAGAAAGAGCCTTGAGAGGCGAATCTCTAGAAATGGGAAGGAATATGACATAGCCTGAAGGACAGCATCCTCTTGTGGGATGAGCTTGGCCACCTCAGCTCTCTCACCTACTGCCATAACTTCACTATTGTGGGAAAAGCCACAGTGGTCCTCGACGGGTCTCAATAGACATGAGGTAGTCCGTGAGTTTCCAAGAGTTTATTGTTCATGGTGAATGTAGATGGTCTGGGTTCACCCTCCCATGAAACTCAGGGCAGACCTGAGTTAAATAGGGAGGGAAAAAGGGGGGAGGGACTGGGGAAAAATGCTTAATTGGCTATGTCCTCTGGCCTTCAGGTATCTCATTAGTATGTAAATCTCTCTAGGGCCTGAGGCCTGTAGTCACACCCTCTACCTGTGCTCTTTGGGTGGGGCTGCATTGCCCTGATCCTGACTGAACAGTGTAGGTCAATGGAGTTCCATGCCACATGTTAGGAGCCTGGATTCTGGGAGCCTGCAGAACAGATCACTGTCCCTCACAAGCTATTGGGTCTCCAGGCTATTTCCAGCCAGCGCTCTGACCAAAACCAAGACCCCTTTCACGGCCCTACACACTATGACAACACTGACTGATGCTTCAGGAGGAGGGCTAGGATGGGAGTAGAGGCAGAATAGTTTCATCAGGAATGCAGGTATCTCTACTGGAGCCTAATCTTTTCAGGATCCTAGAAAAAGAAGAAAATAAAGGTAGAAAGGATTTGAGTAAGTGTCCAAAGAACAGAAAGGGATTACTTCAAAAAAATTAATACACATGCCTGTGCACACACACACACACATGTACATACACACACACACACACACACACACACACAGTGTTTTATTTTTTTTGAGAAAAAAAATTATTAGAAAGAACCATACATAACAAAGACAAAGAGGCAGGAAAATATGGCTTAAGATGCCAGTAGCAGAAACAGTAGGTGCCCCAAGGAATAAGCCAGTCCTGGAATTGCAAGTGACAAACCATGGTGAGTGTGGGCTGAACCTTGGGGTGACATCTGGACAAGCTGGGGCTAGCTGCAGTTCTGTGGGTGGGAGAGCACCAGTAGAGCGCAGAGGCGAGCAATGCCTTACTGATGACAAGGGATATCTCAACTCTCTTAGAAACTGCTAAGGCAGTACACATGGGGAAATGTTCACAAATCCTGGGTACCAGGATCTCCTGCCCAGGACTTATGATTAAGTTCTACTTAAGTAATTCTAATGAATGGCAGAGTGGAGAAACTAGAAGATGCTGGGCTCTACATGGAAGAATTGACTGGAGTCCTGCTGGCTGGCAAGTGGAAAAGGTTTTGAGCCAGTGAATCAAAGTAAAATTCTCTTGTGTTGGTAAAGAGTGGCTACATATTGGTGGGCTTTGGGCAGCAGTCCTCAAACCAGGCTACACCATGGAAACACCCAGAGAATTTTTTTAAAAACCTATACAATTGATGCCACTTTGAAGATTCTGATTTATTGGGTCTGAAATACAGCCTCAGAGGCAGAATTTTTTTAATACCTCCTAGAGACGGGGGGCAGCACACAAGATGGAAGGGACATGAGAGTCAATAAGAAACTCCTCCTTTGGGGTTTCTATAAATACTTAAGAAAAAAGAAAACTGCTGGGGATTTTATATTCTGTGGGAGTAGGTGGAGACTAAGAGACACCAAGATTTGAGTGCTTGTATAAATGCATATATTTTAGTAGGTTGGATGATTCCAAGAGATCACCAAAATAAGTATTCCACAGTTCTCAGCTCTGGAAAGGCGATGCCACTGCCAAAGCCCAAATCCACAGAATCTTATTTGAGGTGACTTGTCCACCTACTCAAAACTCACTCAGAGGCCTCACTGACGAGTCACAGAGCCACTGTAGCAATCACAGCGCGTTCAACTGTCCTACTGCAAAAATATTAAATCTATTTTTACGCACTCTAACTTTATAAAATATCCATTGGGTTTTCATTTGTAAAATATTTGTCATTCATTGTCTATGGTAGCTTAATTAAAATTAACCTTGGTAACTCTTGTGACATCAAGCACTCAGCTACATGCTATTAGCTCTTGTTCACCCAACAGGAAACTGGACTATGAGAGAGAGATCATTCACATGAGACTGTATATTAAGCAGAAAGACAGGGGAAATGAGATTGGCAGCAGTTCTCCACCCAGTACCGTCCCACTGTTGATGGATCTCTCCTCTGTCTTCAGTTGGGAATCAAGAGTGTCTCCCAGCCTCATATTCACAAATACATTTGGAAGGGTCTTCAGTGTTGATTCTACAGAGACCCCTTCTTATCCATATACTGTGCTCACTATTCTAAACCTAACAGTACAACCTGTCTCCTTTACCTAGAATTATTTGGTACCCCAACAAACACCATTTCTTTGACTCAGTACTCTTGAGGCTTCGGAGACTATAATCTGCAGTTTTGCCAGCTGAACATGTGTAATGTTTCTTAAGTGACAATGAGTGCAATCAGCATTCTATCCATATGTGACTGAAGACAACGCTTTCTGGGACTGTTTCTTAAAAGCGAAGGCACGTGAGTTTTTCAGAACTACACGAAAATAGAAAGTTGTATATATAATGAGGTAAACGTTCAAAGAAGACTCAAGTGTGCGTTTAAGGCTATAATTCATGTGCAAGTGTTCTGTAACTTTGTGTTGCATGTCTGAGCATCTTTAACACTCCCAAGAGCCCTCATTCTCAAGATGTTTTGTTACATTCAATGAATCCCTCTCCACAAAGAGCACCTTTGTCTGACAACTTATAAGTACTCAGAATCCCCATTGTCACCAAGGAAATATATTTAAGGACTTGAAAACAGATAAAGAAAACTCTGTTTCCAAAATCATATTTAACATTTAGTTCCAAGAAAAGTCACTCAGTGATCTCTAATGTTAAGGAAAAACAAAATTTTAAAGTATGCAAACTCATTAATAATGTCCAGTTGGGCATGAAAATGTATTTCCCCTGTGTCATTGGCTGAGAGCAATAAGATGTAGCTGAATCAAGGTTTCTACTTCTCTTTCTGCTGAGAAACAATTTGTACTAGCACATCTTGTGATATGAAAATTATCCCAATTCCATGACAGAACATTAGTATTTTAAGCTGTCTTTAAGACTTTCTCTAATCTCTGTGTTCATAAATGGCTCAGTTTTACATATATTAAAAAAGATATACGTAAAATAATGTAGATCTCTCTGTGATACATATGTAAGTTCTATGGGATACCTTGTCAGTGCTGTAAGTGCATATGAGTAATTGAGTCTTCCTGAGTGGTTCCGCGGTCACACATTATGATGGGAGCGTTGACCTCCAGGAGATAGGTGTCAGATCTGTCTTTCAAAACAAAGGTAGTTGCTTTTCTATTGTTGACACAAATGTTCTGATGAGTAATGGATTCAAAGCAACATTTCTTATCCTTTTTTCAATACTTTGAGGGACGTGAGAAGAAAATCCTTGATTTTAAATTGCACTGGAGATTTCGGCTTATGATACAAGCATACAAAATCTGACTTTATGATGTTGTTTTTTTAAGCAAAATGTTACACATGCCATTAGCCTCCCAGTAACTTTAGTAAGGATGGTGACTCAAAGGAATTGTCAAGGTAAATAAATGTCATTTTTCTCAAGATATTTTTCTGTCATTGTCTAATATAAAATCTCATTAACCAGTGGTATCATATGTAAAACCAAGTGAGCCCGTAAGCCAATAAATATTCCCTTAAATCAGCACATAGGATTCGGGTGGGTTCCAGGCTCCAAGCTCTACACTGTTACTGTTTCCTGAGAGAAAGCAGAAACAGGACCAAAATACTATAGAACTTACCATGAGCTAAGGATAGTCTTGTTGAAATACTCCCACCACTGGCATCCAAGAGCATCAGGACCTGACCTGGGGAGGGACACCACAGTTCTCCCAGAGGTGTATAGTGCAGGATGCTGTGGAAAGGGCAGTTTCTTCAGCAAGTTCAGACTCCAGGATGACCATTTTGATAAAAAAAAAAAAAAAACACTCTAAGACACTCATATTTCACCCTTAGACTTCAAAAGGTCATGCCATGTTTATAGTTCTGTTGAATGGAAGATACATCCCATTTAAAGACATTTTAGAAATTGTCTTAAAGATCCTAAAAGAACCTATGTGTCTTTTAAATTTTTAATGGTGCATCTTTCTGACTTCTAGATTTCCATGATCCCAGAAATATCAGGTTTAATTCCTATGAACTGGTCTTGACACTTTATGTATTGAATGATAACTGAACTAATTTTCTACATATACAATGTGGGTTTATTCTGATAAGTAGAACTGTTTTTAAGTGAATCTGGGCAAGGCGGTTATTATGCTCTGGTTATAAGTGTATGAACTCTCTAATAAGCAAACCATTTACCATAGCTTGTGAATTATTACGACTTGTGAGATATGACTCGATTTATTCATAGGTGCTTATGTTAGAATTTGCATTATATTTTAGACAATAGGCTAGGTGGGTTGCACCCAGACATTTATTGCATTACAGAGAGATCTACAGTATTATTTTTTGAAAAATATACATAATAACTCTTCATAAATGTTCACCTCATTAACAAAGAAATGCCATTTCACTCTAGCTACAAAGACCTTTCCCTGACAGAGGCGTATTCACAGCAATGGCCTATTTGAATTCTTTTCTCCCACTCTCAGACATGTTTTTTAAAAGAATCCCTTCACCTACAAATGATTCAAAAATATGATATTTAAAGTGTGGCCAATTTTTTTTCACAGTTATAGGTCTCTGCCACAACAAAGGTCAATTTGCTATGCTTTGCAGATGCTTTATTCATCCAACTATTTCAATCTTTCAGCCTCGCCAATACAATTTTTCCATAACTTGGCGCATTCACCCTTTGCAAACTTTCAACTGGGTTGGATCCATAGGTGTGTTCATTCCAGGATTCAGATATATAAATGCTGATTTATCTTGTGTCCTGAGGCCAGTCTTCTGCTACCTCCCACACCCGACAAGGCAGACAGATTGGGAGGGGGCCCTAAGAGGCCTGAATCTTCTGATGCACCAGTGTGGTGTGTGTGTGTGTGTGTGTGTGTGTGTGTGTGTGTGTGTGTGTGTCAGGGAGGAAGGGCCAAGCCACTGTAATCTCTGGAAATTTGAGATCATAAGATCAGGGGAATGTTCTATTTCTTCACCAGTGTAATACAATGTCCAGTTGTTTGTTCTTTGTAGGCTGGGACTCATGTTGCCTTTGTAGTGTAAATGGATGAGACTTTGCAGTTTCTTTTATGAAGTCAAGGCCCGGCCAGCAGGGGCTCTGGGAGTAAGGATCACTTGGCTCTGCTGCCACTGGTGACTATAGAGGGGCACCCTGCATCCCTCCTCACCCCTCACCCTGCACTCCACTCACCTTGCCTGTTCGAGGGACATTGAAAAGAAGTCTGACTCAGTGAATGTCACAGGAGACCTTGGGAAGAGAACGAAAGACTAACTAGATATGAAAAACAAAAGGCTTTGAGAAGGATAGAGCAAGGCATATGGGGTCTCATCCAGGACATCTGTCTTGTGATGGATCATCCTTATGGTGATCTCATATATGAGAAATGAGTGAGCCACAATGGGTGAGAACATCACCAGACTCTGAGTTACATTTTGTTACTCAAGCAAGCTCATGGTATCTACTGGAAAAGCAAAGCCCAAGCTTCTCCAAACAATAGATTAAAATACATCTCTTTTCCATTTTCTATTTGACTTTCATCCTTTTTTTATAAAAATTAAGCCCACAACACTTTATAGACTAAAACCTAAGTTTTGTTTTGTTTTACTTTGGTTTGTTGTTGTTGATTGCTTGTTTGTTTATTTTTCCCACTGATATAACTGATATATCTTCTCAGAATTTTTCTATGTAGTTCCATTTTAAAACAACAACAACAACAAAATGTGATTATACTATACACTAGAAGCATGGTTGGGTTGGTTGGGTTGGCTGAGTTGGTTGGGTTGGTTGGGTTGGTTGGTTAGTTGGCATGTTGGTTCGTTTTTTTGTCAACATGACACAAACTCCAGGTATCTGAGAAGAGGGAACCTCTATGGGAAATATGCTTTCATCAGATTGGTCTATAGACAAGTCTGTAGGATATTAGGGCATTTTTTTAAAAAAAATTATATATATATATATATATATATATATATATATATACACACACATATATATGTATATGTGTGTGTGTGTATATATATGTATGTGTGTGTATATATACATATTTATACACATACACACACACACACACACACATATATATGTATATGTATATGTATATGTATATGTATATGTATATGTATAT
>JANHMN010000020.1:14421774-14442887 GCA_030674055.1 Rhabdomys pumilio | reverse complement strand
ATATGTATATGTATATGTATATGTATATGTATATGTATATGTATATGATGTATATATATACATATAATGATTGATGTGGGAAGGCCTATTCCATTGTAGGTGGCACCACCCCTGGGCAAGTGGGCCTAGTGTGGTTAAGAAAGCAGCCTGAGAAGGCCATGAAGAATGAGCCACGAAGCAGCATTTCTCCGTGGTTTCTGCTTCAGTTCCTGCCTCTGAGTTTCGGCTTGAGTTCTTGCCCTGATTTGTGTCAGTGAGGAACCAAATAAACACTATCCTCCCCAAGTTGCTTTTTATCAAAATGTTTCATCACAGTAATATAAGGCAAACTAGGACAGCTAAGGTTTGTGAGTTGGTTATTTTGTTGTTGTTATTGTTTGCTTTAAGTTGTTTTTGATAATTTGTTTTGTGTTTTTGGTTTGTTTGTTTGTTTGTTTGTTTGATTGTTTGAGACAGGGTCTCATTATACAGACAAGGCTGATCTAGAACTCACAGAGACCTTCCTGTCTCTGTCTCTCTCCTAAGGGCTGGGATTAAAGGGGGTCTGCCACTACTACAGGTAGTTTGTAAGTTTTTGATAGCAAGGCTTCTTCAAAGGTTTAGAAATTATTGAAGTCCCCCAAAGAACTTTGATTTTTTAAATCATGTTTAGAAGGACAGCTAGCTGAAACTAACTCCCAACTCAGTTTAGCAATAACCTGAAGACATGATGGGTGAACTCACACTGTGCAGTCAGTTGACACCACATCAGCACTCTTCTGCTCCTCCCAAAGGACCAACTGTTAAACATTTACCAGAGTAGGAATAATTACAGTGATCAATCTTCCCATATTAGAAAGTTTAAATGAGGATTTTAAAATATTAGGAAATTTATTTCAAAATGATAATAATGAAAATATTACACGTTAACATAAGCAACACTTTCTGTTTACATTTTTGCAAACTTTCAACTGTCTGGTTTATAGGAGGCAGCTGGAGTCTATCTGCTTCAGCCGACGTTAAATTGTGATGTCACAAGTTACAGTCTCCAGAAACCTCTACTAGGCTATATTCATGACAGTGAGTACAAACATGAAGAGAAGCTTCACTGTACAGAGTCTGGAAAATCCTGTTGTCCCCACAGACTCTCTGCAGAGGCCCCAGAGAGTCCCAGGGCCACTTTCATGTGATGCCATGGCACACACTGATAGTCAGAAGACAGCCTTCAAGAATGAGTTCTCTCCTTCCATGATGTGAACTCAGGGATAAAACTTGGGTCATCAGTCATAGCAGTGGGTGCCTTTACCAGGATTCCTTTTAGTAGCTGAGCCATCTTTACAGTACCAGCTATATATATATATATATATATTTTTTTTTTAAAGCACCTGTTTTTCTGTCGCAGTGGATTTTTATATAAATCTTCATTAAAATGGCTCATGTCATGTACACTAACAATTACTAAGATCACTCGCTGTTGCTTTTACTGCCTCAGTTTTTCTTTTCAGTTTTCCACAGAGTTTATCATCTAGAGAACAAGAGAATAAAGAGGAGGCAAGATGGAACCCGGTGAAAGTCGAGCTAAACTGCCTCCTTTCTGAAGGTTTTGGCATGAGTACTCCTTGCTTTATGTCTTACTGGGGTCATTTCCTGACTTTCTCAGTGGAGGTATAGGCCAGGCCAGGAGATACTAATTCCTTCCAGAAAGCCATTCCCTACCTTAAAAGACGCCGTAGAGGAAAGGTGTCGGTGCTACACACAGATTCACCTTATATGAAGTCTGTACCTCACTATTGCTCCAGCTCTTCCTTCCCCATCTTCAGATATGCATAGTCTCCTTTAGGCTTTGTTCTTTTTCTCTGGACTTGTGCTCTTACCCAGTTTATGTTTCCATCTCTTCATAGTTTTCGCTCCTCTGACCTTTGAGTCATGAAGAAAATCCACAACAGCAGTGACAAACCTCTCATCTGTTAGGCAGTCTGGTGCCCACCATTAGTGCTCAAGACAAAAACCTTTCCTTTAAACTAGCAGGAAAGGTATGTAGCTAGAGATCAACACAATAAAAGCCATTTCTCCTCTTCAGCTCCCTCATTGCTATAGCAGGACGTTTCCCTAGGTCAGATCTTGGAAAATGATCCTACTTGATATTTTAAGCCTTACAAAAAGAATTGCAGGGGTGGGGGGTGCAGCAGAGTCCATGCCACTAAGTAACTGTTTTGGTTCATCTTGATTATCAACTTGATTGGTCTGAAAAGTGATGAGATTAGTAAAGCATGTCTTTTCCAGAGATGATTAGATCCTGCAGGCTCTGACCTAACGCGCAGGTGAATATGATGAGTCTATGGCATGAGGCCATCATTGAGAGTTGGAAAAGGGGAGAATGATGGACCTAGCTGGAGGAAGTAGACAACTGAGGATATGTCCTTAGCACTGTGTCATGTCATGGCCTTTCCTGGTTTGTTCTCTCTCTCTCTCTCTCTCTCTCTCTCTCTCTCTCTCTCTCTCTCTGTCTCTCTCTGTTTCTCTCTGTGTGTTTCTGTTTCTCTCTATCTCTGTCTCTCTGTTTCTCTCTGTGTGTTTCTGTCTCTTTGTCTCTCTGTCTCTCTTTCTCTGTCTGTCTGTCTGTCTGTCTGTCTGTCTGTCTGTCTCTCTTCTTCTCTCTCCTTCTCTCTAAATACAATAAAATGAAACGAAGAATCTCCCATTTTGTGGTCCTGCCACCATGATGTTCTGTCCGAGCACACAGGCCCAAACAAACACAACCCCAGCTCTATAAAACCATGCATCAAAAGAAACCTTTGCTACTTTAAATCATTTCAGGCAATCGGTCATAGTAATACAAAACTAACCAATACAGCTGCTGGAAGCTGCCCTGTTTGTAAAGTCTTCAGTCTTAGTGGTTTCCCCATTACTGGCGAGCAGCTTTGAGGATGTGGGACTTAGAATGCTAATATGGGAAAAGCTCACAACCTGGACTGATGAGTTCCCCTGGTCATTTCGCTAGTCTAATTCTGTTTTCTTATTTCCAAACAAACAAAGGCAATATTCAAATTCATCATAGCTATATAATAACAACTAAGCTTACAGAAATGTTGCCCTGTACAGATGGGGCTGGCTTTATTTAATCCTTCCAAAACTCCCTAATACATCTCTAACCAATCCTCAATTCTTCTACTAAGTTGTATCACAGTTTCCTGCTAGGTAAAGGGAGATACAGAACTACAAACTGTCATGATTAAGGTCACAAAGCCTATAGTGTCAGAGCAGGGAGCTGAGTGTGGGAATCTGGGTCCTCTCAAAAGAAGGAGTCACACTTCACCCTTCCATGAAGGCTTGTATTTCATGCAAAGCCCACCACAGAAGTGGTGCCTGGAGGCAAAGGAAGGAGACCTTCTCTCTAGCCTCTCTGGCTTCAGTCTTCTTACTCCTGTGCAGTGAGCATCTGCTTTCAGTAACAGTTAGTTACTTCTTACTGTGCCCCAGGAAGCCCCAGTCTGCCCATACTCCGTGCCTGGTCCCAGCCATTAAAATAAGATGCCATGCTCTGTTTTACTAAGCCTGTCTCCTCTCTGTCTGAACCATTGACCACTGCAAAGCATCCTCAGCTGGGGTCCCAGCAGCCTCTTGGTTCTGCCTCTACTGCTTAGGGTCTGTGAAAAAGAAAGTCATAACAGCGGAAGGAGATGGGCCTGGTTACTACACCTGGAAGAGTCTGGAATGACAAATTAAGATGATGAGTTTTCATCTAATAGACAGTAAGGAGTTAGCTATTCAAGACCTACAAGCAATGGTATGAGCCCATCTGTGTTTTGGAAAAATCAGATAAAAAATGGACAAGACAAGATGCTGTTGTAGAGATGGTGACTGTCTGTTATATGATACCCAACATATTCAGATAAAGTTCTGCTAAGCACATGAACATCAAGACAACTACTCAATCAAATGGGGAAAAAATGTGCTTAATGTACTTCTAACACTTCAGCTTTGAGCTAAGGCTCCCTGATTTGTGCTTTCCTGAAACAATAGAAAATTCTAACATCAACACACACACACACACACACACACACACACACACACACACACGAATAACAGGTTCTAAGCATTATCACCTATCCCTTGAACGCTGTAACCATGCTAGAGCCTGCTATACTTCTAATGCATTCATCTGCTTAAAACACCAGTATGTGTTACTATAATACTGAAGCTTAAAAAGAAGCCCTGGGTTCACATTGCATGCTGTCTGTGAGAAATAGCAAAACCCAAAATGATAAAATCTCCAAAAGGCCATGGACAGCATAGAAATGCACTTTCAAAGGATCTCATCGCTGTTCTCTCATGGCTTCGGAATCCTAAGAATATACATCTAAACCTGTAAGGAGAGCGTTTCAGAACTGGAGACAGCAAAACCTACTCTAAAATAAGAAAGGAACACCCCAAATAACCTCGATTCTTTCTACAAAGCTGCCCAGCTTTAAATGAATGCAACATAATCTATGTATAAGACTACATCCCCAGGGGAGCCAGAGGCCCCTCGCCCCACAGGAAGCTTGAGATCCATTTCAACATATAACACACTTTGCTTTCAGACCTCCTTTTAAAGCTCCCTCAGTTCAGGATCCTTAAAATGGCTCCCAACTCTTAATATATCAAAGACTGTCTGCATTAATATCTTTCAAAGACCCAAAGTTCAACAACGAATAAAAATTATTTTTGAATGTGCTTCAGGAATTAATATTGTAGAATATGAGGTTTTTTTTTCCTCTCAAATAAATTGAAGATGAATAAATTGTTCTCAGTGTCCTTAGAAACGGAGTCTGAAGGCTAGAGATGAGGGTGCCATAATGAGGCAGAGTGTAGCAGAGCTGTGGGGACCTATGTGGGGGCTGGAGTTGTGCTTTTACTCTCTTAAATGTGGCACATATCCATCTCCTTAAACTCAGTACAGATGTTAAAATGCAGGAAGTCTACTAGCTTGGAGTTATGTCTCAAGATCACTGGATTTACAATGGTGCTGTGATCCCAGAGTGGTGGCTGCCAGGGTGACTGTCTTGCTTGTCCTCACTGCTTGGACACACACAGTACATTGGCGCATGCACATACAGTTCTTCTCAGAGATGAGATGACAAACCATGGGGACTTCCTTCCACAATGCTTTCAGCTACTCTTACTGTCTGGTCAAAGCCTTACAGGTATTTGTATAGCTCAAGACTTTAAGTTCCCTGCTTATTTAGAAAACCCAGCCTCACATCCGCAGGCCAGATGGTTTCAGTGACAGTTTTCTTCTAGTTACCTCTCTTTATAAAGACAACTTAATTCTCACATATGATGAGAAATACAAAACAGAAAAATCCTGCTCCTTGAAGGAGAGCATGGTAAGTGCTAATATCCTGGTTATTTCCCCCCTAGTCTTTGTAGCAATTTTAATCTAGTCACAGATATGCTGTGTGTGTGTGGTATTGTGCACTGCACTGCCTGCTTGAGTCATAATTCAAGCATGTTCCTCTCAATTCTAATTCCTCTTCTTTCTCATTGTTGGCCAAATAAAGCCACTTTAGATATCATCTGCCCTTTGTTACAACCTCTGGGATTTGATAATTTCATTCTTTCATATTTCTGCCATCAGTTTAACTTGGATTCTAATATGTTCCTATTTTTTCTTACATATACAGCATGTTTTACAAAAAAAAAAATCAATATTATCTAAGTGGTATGTTTAAAAAGAACAGAAGTTTCCTTAGAAAATGCTCAAAAATCACTATGACATTTGTATGCTATTCCCAGCATATATGATGAACTGCTTTCCAAAGCCACCCAGAGAAAGGAAAGAGCACGTGGCAGACTCACATGCTACCTTCCTATTCTAGGGGACACATCAAGACTGACATCCAGATTTGAACATGGTGTTTAACTTCCCTGAGCCGCTAAGCCTAATCTACAAAATTGGTAAAAGAGTCCTCTCACACGGGGAGGCTGTTTAGCTTGCTGAAGCTTTGGCCTCATTATTCACTGGGACACACCTTTTCAAATCTGGGTTAATTAAAGTTCATAAAAATAAAGAAATAATATTTTCCTTATGGCTTTAAAATACAGTGACTAGTTGTTAACTGTATTCCCTAAGTTTAGTTTCTTTGACATCTGGGTAATCTATGATTCTCTGTGTTCATCCTGGTGAAGTCGGAATGTTGACTGTTACTACATTGATTCCACAGATCTGTCAAAAGAGCAGAGCTTGATAAAATTCAAAGGATCAGTGTAGACACGATTTTAGACATTTTCTTTTCAAACTATAAATGAATGTGGTTATATGAGTCCTGTCAATCATTTACAGAACAGTTGTTGACATATGAAGAAGCAATGTGGCCACAAGCGTATCCATGCCTGTACAACAAGGCATTTGCACTTGCTCCTTACTCAACAGCCACCCAGCCCTGAGTCCTTCACCTCAGCTGGACTGACACAGTCAGCTGGATGGGAAGCCTAGAAACCTTGGCCTTCTCTCTTCCTTCAGTCTGGGTCCTCCCCCAACCTTCCATCTCAGCAGGCTCTTACATCTCCTCATCTCCTCGGTAGTTCTTTCTTCTATGGTATCTTCAGCCTCTAAACCTGATTGGTTGATTGGTTCTCCTTGCCGCTGTCATTGCACATGAGACTCATTCTTTGGCCCTGTCTTCACTTAGTTTCCCTGAGACAGACAGTCTATTCCTGGTTTTCTTCTTACTTTCTGATCTTCACTTCCTACTCTTCTGTTTTAATAAGACATTAAAATCTATATCCAGAAAGAACTGCCAAATCGTGTCTTTACAGCATGCTAAAAAAGTAGAATATTACCATGAAATCTCATTGTTTGGCTTAGGCAAAGGAGACAGCTCTTTTCTCATTTTATATTGTTTCCATGACTATAAAGAACTAACGATTAAAATTAATACTTAATAAGATGGCAGATAGATAATATATATGCCATCACTACTCTGTTAACCTCTCATTAGCGCCTCGCATTAGGTGTCATTGCATGCACACCTTTGTCATGACTGTCTTCTAGCAATTACTCATTGGGAACCCCTATATGTTAGATATTGTAGAAAATTAAAAGTTACCCTTCATTGAACCCCTCATGTTTGCAAGAAAGTTTATATAACAAGAACCTTTCACACCTTAGGTATTAAATTCCTCAGTTAAAGCCTCAAATTCACACAGCTTGCAACCAAGGACCCCGTTCAGTCTATATCCCTGACTCAGCACTACCTTTATGTGACCCAACACCAAGTGAAGACGATTATAAAATGCACAGGTTGGGAGAGATGGTTACGAGGAAGCAGCTCTCAGTTCTGACACAGCTAACTGTAGAATTATATAATTTAGTTGTTCGCTTTTCCAGAAACTAAGAAAAATAAGAAAATAGTGGTTTTCTACAAGAAAAAAATACCAATTTACAAATCAATTTTTTCCTGCCTTATAAAATTGTGGGCTTTCTTCATCCCTGCTACTTTAAACCTGGTCAAGAACTACAGAGGTCATTGGTCCTTGAAAGAGACCAACTAGTGTTTTCCATTTGTTTTGCTGAATGGACATTTCAAATTGCCTTCTGGATACTTAGGTTTATACCCAGAAATTCATTCTGCTCCCAGCCTTTGTCAGACAGGCATCTTTTTGTAGTAGGTAGAAGTTACTGCAGATAATCGTAACTGGTCAGAGTTCTGAAAATGATAATTTGTGCTTAGTTCTAAATGGGAATGGGTACCAGCCTCTCCAAAGGTCAATAAAAACCATAGAACAATGAGCACAGAGACATTAAGAGCCAGAGGATCAGCATGGGTGCTGCGAAATTTCCTTTACTGAGCATGGCATGGGGCTGTAGCACTCATGAACTCACAGTAGCTAAGGTTATCTAGGGAAGACCTATGGAAGACCAAACCCATCAGTGTTTCATCATGGGTGGAGGGAAGCCTTAACCCTCCTTGAGAAATTATTATCAAGTAATAATTGCTGGAGAAAGAGCTGCTTTTTTCCCAGTGGTATAGTTATTTAGTGTTGTAGGCTTCAGTATAAGAAAAGAATGTACCCGTGCTCACAACCCTAGTAAGATTTCCTGGGAAGGAAAAGGGATTATCATGAGAGGGAAGGAGCTAAGGTTGTGTGATAAAGGGGAAGATGGCAGAAATTCATTCTGTGCATGCATTAAATTGACAAAATTTCTCAAAGAATACAAGAATTATTAAGATTGTGAACAAAAATAAGCATTAGTTTAAAAGAAAGAGAGAGAGAAGAAGAAGAAGGAAGACAGGAAGAAAGGAAGGAAGGAGAATGAAAAAAGGAAAAAAATAAAACAGAAATGAAAAGAAAAAAAAAACAAATTCAGAAAAGTCCAATGCTGGCCTTTTGCCCATCACTCCCAAGTCCTATTGGCATAAACTTACTGTGATTTGAGCGGTGCTGAAGCAGTGTTTCCCTGACAGCATTGACATTTTACTTTCCTTCCTGTGGCTTTCTGGAAGTCAAAGAGACCTTCTTATATCGTTCTCAAAGTGAAAACAAGCACCAGCCTGGGACTTACAAGAAATCAGGACAAACCGAGGAAGACACGGGAGGCGAGTAGAGAGAAGGCAATGATTCTGCTTTATATTACTCATTCTTTACTTCTTCAGGTAGTTTTAGGTTGTGACTCACTGGGGTTTTAAGAACATTTTCTTGTGCTTTCCTCCCTTCTTACAGATTTGCAATGCAGTGATTATTATGGCAGGGAGAGGCAAGACCAAATGTCATTGTAGCTGATCCAAGGAGCCGTGTTAGGTGTCTCAAGGCAGCCACTGGTGTGCTTGCTTCTGAATCTGCCCAGTGCCCTCTGGTCTTGGCAGCTGCTTGACTTTTGTGAGAATACTAGGTGTTCACGGGACTTGTCCTAGGTCAGAAATGATGAGCAGGTACAAAGGGCGGTAGCTTGGCTGTTGACAAAGCATTGTAGAAGGGCCTGTGGATGTTTCAGAACTTAATGAGAAAGAGAACAAGGATTTATCAAGTGCTGCTGAGAGCTGACAGTATGGTTTAGGTCATTTCAATATAACAAACACCTGTGACTGTAAACTCCCAGAAAAACAAAAACCAAATATGTTTTATTCTTTACTGAATTCCCAGTGACTAGCACAATATTAGCACAAGATAGGCAGTCAACTGGTATGTTAATAGTATGTAAATGATAGTCATAAACTATGTTTGTATCTGATTTATAGGCTAGATTTATCTGGTAAATAGTCATTAAATGAGACCAACTTTGTGTCACAATATCTCAGACAATGTTGGGTGTTTTCTAGATAGAGGAAGATGTATCCCTTGAGAGATTTAAACCCCTGGTTTGACTTTATAGGGGGTTGTGGTTTAAATTTATATTGTCTGTGACATCCAAGAGACTCAAACTGAAAAATCAATTTAAAACCAGTTCTTAGATTGGAACAAGGCAAAAACAAAAATAAAGCATTTTTGTAGGGCTATACTCTCAGCCAAGGCCACAAAGATGTCACCTTTGCTAAAGTGCCACCAACGCTACCTCACAGTGGGGAAGAAATGTGCAATGAAACAAGTGCCCATGAGAGACAGCAGAAATAAGAAAACAGGGAGCTCCAGTGTTCCAATGAGTGAATAGCTGGAAGACGTTTATAAAATGTGTGTGCTCAAAATGGTACAAATGGAAGCATTAGAACACAATGTTAAGAAAGAAACAGACATTATTGAAATAAGGAACAAATGTATTGAAGACTTTAGGTACTTATGAAAGAGTTTCAATATATGGCGCTAGAGGGATGGATCACTGGTTAAGACACAGGCTGCTTTTCAAAAGAACCCAGGTTCAATTCCCAGCACACACACAGTGGTTCACAGCTGTGTAACGCCAGTTCCAGGAGATCTGATGGCCTCTTCAACCTCCACAAGTATACATATACATTCTACACAGACATGCATTCAGGCAAAACCTCATACACATAAGTATGTTTAAATAAAAAAAACAAGATTATCAAGGATAAATTATGTAAGTTAAATATATCTGCTATAGTGAACAACTTCACAACCAGCTGAGACTATAAAAATAATAAATAAATAAATACAAAAAAGGAGAAATAAGAAGAGCAATAAATCCAAAAGCAACGGATGGACAAGGCGATTTGGAGGCAATGGCTGGAATAAATTCAGGTGTATCAATAGCAAACATGGTTGGAACAGTCTAACCTTGTGAGCAAATAAGGGAAGAATTTAGACTTGATTTTTAAAACTGTCCATTGAAGTAAAAGATACACAAAGAAAACTGTAGAGAAGTGCAGAGCATAATGAAAAATCACAAGCTCAACTCAGGTGCCAAACCAGAATTCAGATCATGAAATACCAGTACGTCAGAGGCCTATCTCACGCCCCTTTCTGCCGTCTTCCTGATCGCTCCTGAAGCAGTGGCTGTCCTGAGTCCAGCAGTATGTCTTAGTTTTGGTTTTCAATCCAGATTTGAATGAAGATGTAAATAGAAAAGGCAAAATTCACAAAAATTTCAGAAAGTAGACTTCGTCATATCAGAGATTATCAAAATTCTGAAGTATAGATCACATACAAAGGAAAAGACTGATGGTACTACATTACTACATTAAATAAAAACAATTCTGTTTAGCAGAAGGGATCACAAAACCAATAGTCTAGTGAAAATTGAGGGAGAAAAATTGCAGTCAGACAAACAACTCTCCAAGTATCAGTTCCCAGAATACACAAGGAATCCCTCCAGATCCCTGAGAAATACACAGCCAATTAGTTTGCAAAACGGACAAAAGCAATCAGCCTACATTGCACTGGAGAGTGAATCTTTATGGCAGTCGATGTATCAAAATGTTTGATGTGGGGATTGCCTAGGGAAGTCAGAAATGAAACCACAGACTGGTAAAAACTAAACTAGTATGGTACAGTTAGAAGCTGAAACCGGAGCAGACTCTCTGGGTTACAGCCTCAGATCTGAACACTAATTGTGTAATCTTGATCGGTTTGCTATTCTTCATACCTTGGTTTCATCATCTATAAAATGAAGCTGATAATCCTTCCTACCCGCTTTATTCCATTTTCTGTTGCTAATATTAAAAAAGGAAGGTTATTTGTGTTCTGTTCCAGTCTTGAGGGCCACATCTGGTGCTGGACTTTTTGGTGGCAGAGTTCTGAACTGGGTCAGAACATCATAACATAATAACCCATTATTCGCTAGCCTGGCCTTAATCCATTCATAAAAGCAGGGCCGTGGTCACCTCTTAATAACTCATAATGGTGAAAATTTAGCATCTGTTTTGAAAAAGGCGAGCCATATTCTGACAATAGCACTAGCTCACAGGATTACTGTGATGGACAAATTAGTTATTACATTTAAAGTGTTAGAAAAGGGAGAGAAGTTCATTTAATTGTGTGCCAAGGGCCAGGATGTTATGTTACCAGACACTGAATTGATTAAACAACATTTACTTCTCAGAGGCCTGTAGTCTAGGAAACTCACACCTAAGGTACTGTCAGCTTTATTATCTGACAAGGGCTTCCTCTATGGTTTGTAGAGAACTGCCTTCTGGCTGTATTCTCTGATGGCAGACGAAGAACAAAAGAAGAAGACTGTCATGTCTGTTTTAACAAGGGCACCTACACTCATCACGATCAGAGATCTACAAACTTACTCCAAGCACAGGACACAGTCATTACATTAGGAATCAGTGCTTCCTATGAATTTGAGAAGAACATATCATTTAGTCCGTGGCTAGGTAAATAATTGTGAGTGTAAAAGGACCTTGGACCTCTTGTGTTTTCTTTATATTACCTTCCTAGTGATTTTTTTTTTTTTTTTTTTTTTGGTTTTTTGAGACAGGGTTTCTTTGTGTAGCCCTGGCTGTCCTGGAACTCACTCTGTAGACCAGGCTGGCCTCAAACTCAGAAATCCGCCTGCCTCTGCCTCCCAAGTGCTGGGATTAAATAAAGGCGTGCGCCACCACTGCCCGGCCCTTCCTAGTGATCTTATTCAGAATAATGGACTAGTGTACAGTTCCAGCACAGATTCCAAGTGTAGCCACATGTTCATATATCTTCTGTGCATAAGCATACACATTTCTAACATTCTTCTAAACGTCTAAGCCCTCGCCCACACCCCTGTCCCTGCCCTCTCTCTACAATCCCATTACCACTACTCTGATCCAGGATGCTGACATCTCCCTACTAAGCTATCCCATTAGCCTTCATAGTGGCTATCCTCCCTCAGCCCTGAATCCCTCTAAGATATTCTCAGCATAGCATCTGAATGATGGTGCTACAGCATAAACATAAAGGGTCCCGAATGATGGTGCTACAGCATAAAGGGTCCCGAATGATGGTGCTACAGCATAAAGGGTCCCGAATGATGGTGCTATAGCACAAAGGATCCCGAATGATGGTGCTACAGCCTAAAGGGTCCCGAATGATGGTGCTACAGCATAAAGGGTCCTGAATGATGGTGCTACAGTATAAAGATGTCCTGCTGTTCAACTCTTCTAAACCCCTCCAGGAACTTCCCATCTTCCTCAGTAAAAGCTGTTCATTTTGATGTGTGAGTATTCTTTATTTGCAAGATTTTCATAATAAAGTTTTAATAAAAAAAATAATGCTGATGAATTTCAAGCCCAAAGTGCTGAGCCATCTAGACAACATTGTTTTATTTCTATAAATTTCAAAACATAAAAGCAAAATTAATATTTTAATATATACAATAAAAATATAAAGGGAAGCCAGGCCACAAAGTGTTCTGTTTTGAGAGAGTGACTAAGAGGAGGATAAGAAATGACAAGATTGTGGAGCAATTTTAAAGGCAATTATTGTGTTGTTTGTTTTTTTTGCTATTTTTATTTACGGGCACAGTCAATGTTTATTAATTATCATGGTTATAAAAATACCACCTGAGTTCATTCTTTTAATTATCCTGTTGGTTCTGTCTTTACTATTGCCAGGATCTCTACCTTCTTCAAAATGGGGTTTCTCTTCTTTCATTCTCCCTCATGAGAAGAAGACAATTTGAAGCATTTCCCAACACTATAAATGTCACTAATCCAATTCCCCATCCAGAGGACGCCATATTTTCCTCACGACTGACCAATCAGAGTGATTTGCCAAAGTAATTCACTTTTATTGATTTTGCCATAACTGCCCTTGTAAATCAGTTCATTTCCTCCTGTAGGTTGTGGTCCCTCTATGTGTCACATGATTCCTGGTCCCTCTATGTGTCACATGATTCCTGGTCCCTCTATGTGTCACATGATTCCTGGTCCCTCTCTATGTGTCACATGATTCCATGTGGTGGTCTTTGGTGTGTTAACTGAAGCCTCAGAAAACTTAGCAAAGTTCCACCGAAAATCTGGCATAGACAAAAAGCTACAATATTTTATGACATTTGAGATTTTACCACCGATGCCTCTAATTCTGGATGCCAGTTTCTTGGATACATAGGTGTTGCCAGCTTTTCCTACCATCCAAGCCATTCTGGTATCAGTTCTGAACATTGTCCTATATTCTTGTGATAGTAATTTGGCTTGCTCAGTGATTCATTTTCCCCCTTTGCCTTTTGAGACATCTTTGGGGCAATTTTTGTTTTGTAAACCAAGTCCCTTCCCCTCAACTCTGCTAAATTCTTTTATTTATCTTTTTAAGGGTTTATGGTACAACAGAAGCTTTATGTCTTTTCCCTCTGGAATCCTCTTCTGTTCCAGCTAGAGAAGAGCTCACTGCTCTTTCAACCATATGAGATACATGTAAATATTTACAGTGTTATTTAGCCTTGTCTCGTGGTTCCATAATTGTTTATAATTGTTTCGTAATGGCTATTCAACCAACAGGAACTCATTTTGGATGAAAATCTAAAGGGAATAAAAGAAAATGCTTAAAGAAACAAACTGGCTGGTAAAAATTAGAAATAGTTCAACCTCATTATTAATTAGGAATTATAAGCTAAACAATAATAATGTCCCCAAGATTGAAAAATAAAAGTTGTTCATACTATATATTAGTAAAATTTCAGAGAACCAGCTGGTACACATGGATCTGGAAGGGGTGGTGAGCAAGCCTCTTCTATGAATGGCACCTTAGTGTAATGCAGAAGGATCTCCTTATGGCAAGGCCTGAGGAGCTAGATCTCCCACGGCAAGGATCTGTGTGGATATTCATGCAGAATCTTCTGGTCTTTCATGAGGGAATCCTTTGCCTTGTGTTTGCATTCTTGACTTTGCTATCGGGAGTCTTTCATTTTGTCTGTGACAGAAGTTTCCTCAGAATCAGAAAAAGAAAGCTTCGACTGTGACTTATTCTTGTTTGTCTCTGAGGATCATGGAAACGGAAGATGACACTACTCCTGTTTGTTAATAAGGATGATGTGGCTGAGCCGATACTAGTCCTTGGTCTGGGTAGGTCAGCCAACATCTGGATGTTTCCTTCCTATAGGAACTTAGTTCTAACAACAATCTTCCCACTGACTTGTTCTAAATAACCGCTAGATGGTTATCAAAAGGTTCCAAAGTTCTTACTGGGTCATTGGTTCCAAATCCTAATAGGAACACTCAGAGGTGAGCCAAGGAAGAAGAAGGAAGTGACTCAGGATAGTAATTTGCTGAGCGCACTGAGCATTAGAAGAACTACATCTCCTGATTAAGATATGGAGAGACGTTAAAGTACCAATAATGAAATCAGAATTTCCTGGGTATGTAATATGTCACTTCTCTATACTGTAACCACAATTGCTGCCATGGTCACTTGGCTATGTACCAATGTGCTGGCTTAGATATTGACTGTTTGCTGAAGCCATGTTTCTTCTTTCTTGATATAGTTCATGGTTAGCAGGAAACCACAGAGACTGAAGAGAAGGAAGGAGAAAGTAGAGTGTGCACATTATTGTTAAATGTAGGAAGTTCTTAAAAGAGATTGAACATGAGAAAATGGGAAAACAAATGTAAAACCTTTTCAGCTATGAAAAAAATAGATGTATAAATAAAGGTAGCTGTTTGGTGAAGGTGGAGGTCCTGTGTTTGCCCCGCCATGGGGCTAGGGTCATTGTTCAGGGAGGCAGGATGCTTGACTGCACTCACCACAGGAGGGACTCAGGCTATGTGAAGCCACAGGACCCGGCTCCGGAGGCGGGGGTGGGGGGGTGGGGGGGGAGCACAGTCTAAAGTCCCACACCAGAGCTGGCTGGAGTGGGGGAGGGTGTGTCCCCTGGCCTGATGAGAGGCGGGGAACCATCTGGTTCTCAGGCTCTTGGGCACCCAGACGCTGCTGGGAGCCACAGAAGAGCTGAGAACGAAATGGGGCCATGGATTGGACTGGCCCACCACCGAAGAAGAGAGGGGGAGAGAAGCTCCTGCTGCGCCCCATGGGAGAGTCCTTGGCTTGTGGTTTGGTTTGGGTTGGTTGTCACAGGGGCTGGGAACGCAGAGAGGTCATCTGCAGGAGATTAGACACTGGCACTGTAGGTGAAGGCCTGCTCCATTGTACCCTACAGTGGATACCAATGAAAAGAAACAGTCCATGTTTTTAAGGCTTTTATTGTCATGGCAGGAAGTAGATGAGAAACTGTACCCTGTTTTCTCAGGGTGGGACTGAATATAAATACCTTTTGTGGAGAGGAGTGTCTGGGAAGGAAAGTTTAATTGGCTAAGCCCTTCTGGCCTTTAGGTACCTCATTAATATGGAGATCTGTCTTGAAACTAGTGACTTGTGGTCATGCCTTCTACCTGTGGAGGAGCTAGTAGGGATGTTGCCCTTAAGTGACTGAAAGACACAAATCTATGGAGTCCTCGTGTCAGGAGCCCGGAGTATGGCATGGCAAAATACCTATTGAAAGGTCTAGTGTTCCCCAAAGGGGACCCCACTAGGGTCTCAGGATAGCGCACACCCAAAGGACACACGAGAGACCAACTTGCTGCAAGAACACGAGGTAGTTTAATGGCGGAACGTTCCAGGCCGACACGTGTCTCAGTGTAGGAGACAGAGGCATCGGCCTCGTGGCTCCGGGATTTTGGGTAAATATAAGCTTGGGGTGGGGAAAAGGAGAAATTTTCCCACGGGTGCACATGATTGGGAGAAACTTCTGCGCGGGTGCACATGATTGGTTGTTTTCCAATTCTTGAACATCAGTAGGTTGAACTGGTCCATGAGGGTGGGGTGCAGTTCCGGCAGGCGCATATTTGTCTCTCTTATCCAGCCCATTCCTGAGATGACTCAGCAGCTCTTTGTCCTGTAACTCCGAATTCTTTGTTAACTGATTAACTGGGCCTCTGGTTGGCAAAACCTGCAGGCAGCGGCTTCAGCTACTCAGGTTAGGGAGAAGGAATCTACAGGGCCCTGTTTCTTATTAGTTTCTTGTGGGACCCATTAGATTTTCTTTTACTATCATCCCTTGCAGCATCCCACAGGTGGCCTGAGTTGTCTCAGCACCAGAGTGTGTGAGCTACACCTCTTGGTCCAAGTCTTCTTTCACCTATTCCATGCATCTTCCTTTGGGTTTTGAACTCCAAAAGGGCTGGACTCCAGCAGAGAAGTAATGAGCTATATTGTTAGACAATTTTATAGTTTCAGTTGAAATGAGTCATAGGTAAAAATTCCTTTAGTATATTTTCAAGATAATAACATTTTTGGAAGCTTAAAACAGTATATTTTTATTAAATATATCTTTTTAAATGAGATCTTACATGGTTAGAAATATATAAAAATGACTACAAAGATGGTTCTATCACCACCAACAAAAATTAGTCTTAAAGGACACATTTATACATTGTTTAATTGTAAATAATTTTATAAAAGAAATACAATAAAAAGCTGCATACCAAAATCTTCTAAATGCAGCAGCTAATTAAATGTAGCATTTAATTGAAATTAAGCATTCATATCCCTTAGTGTTTATATTAGAAACCACAAAAGATTTAACTTTAATGAGGTAAGGTACCAGTGTGAGAGGTTAGGAAAAAGATTCTCTGTACAAACCTAAAGAATGCAGAATTCAGCAAAAAAATATAGAAGATAAAAGCAGAAATAAAAGAAACATAAGATAAAACTGTAATGGAGAAGACCAGCAAGGTCAAAGTTGTTCCCTTGACAAAGCCAAGGAGACAGACCGTTCTAGTGAGTCAAAGAGAAAGAGCGAAAAGTCAACATACCCATAAAAGTAAATGAGGTCCACCTCAGAGGCACCGCAGAGATAAAAAGAAGCCGAGGATCTCAGGAAAACAGTATGCAAGCAAATCTGAAACTTTAGATGAAATGGATAATTTTCTAGAAACATAAGCTCTGCAAGCTATCTAAAAAGAAGAAGAAAGGAAATTGAATCAGAAACTAAAACATCCATTCACCAGAAACACAGGAAGGCTGCTTGTTTCCTTGGGTGAGGCCAATTTTATAAAAAATAATCTTTTAAGAGAAAAGACAAGGCAGGAATGCTACCACTGCCATCATCACAGAGAGGGTACAATACACCAGAGATCAAAACCTGTCAGCGTCAGTGTCTTAGTTTCTTTTTCTTGGTGCTGTGATGGAAGAACTTGATTTATTCTGACTCTAAATTCAGGGACTGAGTCCAGGATGGCAGTGACATCATGTCAGCAAGAAGCAGCTTGAAGCATCTGGTCACGCAGCATCTGCAGGGAGGGATAGACACACATGACTGCTCAGCTCTCCTTATGTGTGCAGTTCAGAATCCCAGCCAGAGAAAGGTGCCACCCACAGGGGCAGGTTTCCCACCTCAACTAAAATAGTCAAGATAATCTGTAACTAGCACAACAGAGACCTGTCTCCCAGATGATTCTAGATTTTATCAAATTGACAACTGAGACTAATCACAGTCAGTAATGAAAATGAACCATGTATGCCAATCTCACAGACATACATATGATGGTTCTGAAAAAAATACCAGGCTGTATTTCTCAATGTTTAAAAAGAACTAGACAGTCTAGCTCTATCCTAGGGATGGCCTGGGACTCTGACCTAAGCCATTATAGGTATCATTTTCCACCTTAACAAATGAAAAAAAAAATCTTTTTTTTTTCTTTTGCTGAAAATAGACTTTTTTTCATTCAATACATTCTGATTAGAGTTTGGCTTCCCTTCCCCCAACTCTTTCAGTTCCTCCTTCTCCTAGCATCTGATCCACACTCTTTCTGTCTCTGCTTAGAAGATAAGCGAGCATCTGGAGAAGAATAATAATGCAAAATAAGGTCAAACAAATCAGTAAAAGACAGAATGAACAGAAAAAAATCCAAAGAGAAAGCACAAGAAACACATAGATGCAGAAATGTACACATTCACACACACACACACACACACAGGAAGCTCATAAAAACACAAAACCAGAAGCCATAATATATACAAAAAGGACTTGAAAGGTTTGAAAGAATAATGGCCAGACACAACATTATGAGATAAGGAACCTGCAAAGAGGCTATTGAATTTGTTTCCTGTTGGCCATCTACTGTTGGGCCTGGGGCCTGCCCTTACAAATGGTTTGTTTCCTCAGTGAGACTTCCTTAGAGAAAACAAATTTTTCATTTGCAAATAGTTATCATTTGGAGATAGCTTTCGGGCTAGGGATGGAGGCATGTGTTCCCTTCTCTCAAATCTAGAATCCCATCTGCACAGGACCTGTGCATGCTACCACAATCTCTGTAAGCTCAGCCTGTGTTGGTCCTCTTGTATTTAAAAGGTCTTGTTTTCCTGGTGCCCTCCATCACTTCTGATGCTTATACTCTCTCTACCTCCTGAGGGGAAGAGTTTGATTGAGACATCCAGTTTAGGTCTGAGGGTTCCAAAGTCTCTCACTCTCTGCACATCTGTCCGAAGGTCCCTTTATCTCTTCACATCTGCTTCAGGAGGAAGCTTCGATGATGGCCGAGCAAGACACTGACCTATGAGGATGGGTAGCCAATTGTTGTTAGGAGTCCTGTCCTTGCAATATCCTTTAGCACAGAGGTTCCTAACCTTCTTAATGCTGGGATCCTTTAATACAGTTCCTCATGCTGTGGTAACCTCAACCATAAAACTAGTTTTGTTGCTACTTCATAACTGTAAGTTTGCTACTGTTAGGAATTGTAATGTAAATGTCTGGGTTTTCTGACTGTCTTAGCCAACCTCGGTGACAGGGTCATTTAACTCCAAATGGGACAGGACTCACAGGTTAAGACACACTGGCTTGCCCCTTTTAATGTGTTTTGTTGTTTTCTGTCTTTTTAATTTTGAGCAGTGAAGATCCTGAGTGTTAATCTTTATATGTGTCTCATGATTTCTTTACAAGCTCTGAGAAGAATCCTTACTCAGGTCACGCTTTCTATCCTGTACACTTTTATTATTTTGTTGCTAAACGTACACAAGGAAAGATTATTAACAACTGCTCAATCGGGGCGTAAAATGGACTAACGATTCACCTCCTGGACTCTCCGAGAATCTGAGGGGACACTCAGCATCAGTACAAGCCCCATTTACGCTCAGAAGCATTACTAAGTCCCAGAAAGCAAGTTTTCATGAGCCAAATGACTGAGCTTCCCAATGATTGCAACTACCGTTAAGTAGCCTCAACGCTTAATAACATGAAGACAAGTAAAACAGGCAAATCAAGAATAGAAATAAAAAATGATTAATACTTTAAAGCACTAAAACACAATGATAGTGATGTGGACGAGGTATAAAAAGATGTAAGAAAGCAACAAATGGAACAATTAAACTCCTTCTGTACAGTTCACAAATAGACAATCCAATTGACTCGATGCACTTACATCAACGTAGAGTTTGAACCAGTCAATTAGGGGAACGTCTGTTAAACCAATGAATCATCAAAAAAAAAAAAAAAAGCATAGAGATTTGCTTTTCACTTACAATATATGAATATATATTAATTTTTTTAAATTTTTGATTACTTGATGTGTTAGTCACCTCTCCATTACTATGACAAAACACCCGAGTCAATCAACTTATACACAATAAAAATAAATAGCTTTGGCTCACATTCTTATTCATGGCCACTTAGCTCTATGGTTGAGCCTATGGTGACGAAAGAACACCATAGGAACATATCGCAAATGAAGTCCTATCACCTCAAGGGAGCTGAGATGCAGAGAGGCACAGACAGCCAGTCCCAATGTCTTCTTTAAAGTCACATCCTTAAGGACTTCATTTTTTTCCCACCACGTCCCATCCCTCAAAGGTTCCATCATCTCTCAATAGCATTGCAGGCTCAGGGTCACACCTCTAAAATATAGGCCTACTGGGGCTGGGAGCATTTCGAATATCAGCAGCAGCAAGAGGCAATGTGTGTTTTCAGCATCTGCCTTTTGCATGTTAGATTTCTAAGTTATCTTTATTATACAAAACACCTCCAAAATCTATCAACCAGAGTGTCTAGCTCCATCTCTCTCACTTTAGGTCTGAGCCAAAAGCTAGACATTGGCAAAGCAATATAAATTAAGATTTCTCCTAGATTTAAAGATGCAAACATTTTACAGTTGTCTTGCTTACTGCTAATTTATCAGCATTTGCTAAGCGGCTTAATTGTGTCAAGTCTTCTGACATGTTTAACTTAGTTCTGTAAAAACATCAGCTCTCCTGCACACTCAATTGAATACACTGATATACCTAAATACACAAGTACTCATATAAAATTTAATCCAGAGGTAACCAGGGATGAGTGGTTTAGCCAATAAAATGCTTGCCTTGCAATCATGAAGACCTGTACTTGAACCCTAAAATTCACACACAAAATAATCAGTGTTATGGAACGTTCCTGTAAGGTTGTGGTAGTGGGATGAGGACAGGAAGGCAGAGACACGCCTATACATGGGGCCTGTGAGCCCAGCAGCCTAGCTGAATCAGTGTTCTCCAAGCCAGTGAGAGATGATCTCCAAAAACTGTGGTGCACAGCCCCTGGAGAATTACACTTGAGATTGTTCCCTAGCCTCTACCTGTATGTGGACATATGGACAACTGCACCCACACATATACATATATACATACCCATACACATATATATACATCATATACATATACATTATACATACACATACATATACACATGCACATATACATCATATACATATACATATACATCATATACATATACATACATATACATACATATACATTATACATAC
>JANHMN010000020.1:14406905-14421764 GCA_030674055.1 Rhabdomys pumilio | reverse complement strand
ATACATATACATTATACATACACATACATATACACATACACCTATACATCATATACATATACATACATATACATACACATACACACACACACACACACACACACACACACATACATACACATACATATAATGGTAGATGAGTCAGACATAAACAGTTTGTATAACAAGCACCAAAGACTCTTGGTAAGCATGGCATTCGTGTTGAGGGAATGTGACCTTGGGGACCTGGGGAGGATCCTACTGGCCGTCAGTGTCTGGTGTGTCATGCAGGAAGCATGTTCCAGCAGAAGCAGCGAACGCCAATTTCAGTAGTAGAGTCTTTCCCAGCACACAAGCAAGAGATTTGTTTCGCATGCAGAGTACATTTTGATAATTATCATAAATCCACATATATCCAAAGGAAATTTCTAAGAGACCTTTGTGGGTTAACGCTGATGTGCCTAAATACAAAAATAAAATTGCCCATCAAGTCAACAAACAAGTATAAAATAAAGCTCTCCCCCAGGGCTGATTTATGCAAAGTTTTATGTGACAGTAGAACCGCCTTTCCCAGAAACAAAGTAAAAGACCTTCTTACACAATAATAAGTCATAATTTTCTGACATTTTCTCTATATTGTAGAAGGCTGCAGTAGCTTCTGATCTGAGAGTCTCTCTGAAGCGGAGCTTTATAAATCTCACTGAAAAAAAGAAAGCTTAATGAAGTTAATGGATACAAGATAAAAATTTTCTGGAGTCCAACATAAGCTACACTCACTGTGTTTTAAATGTGTGCTACAAAGGAACGAGCCAAGCACACCTAATTCTCATCAGCTATTGATTTATTAGTAGTCAGGCCTTCATAAAAATCATTTGATAGTGGTTCTCAAGTTGAATGGCATTATCCAAATGTCATATTTTTTTATCTTTCATTTCCATTGATTTCTCTGACTTATAGACACGTTCACAGTTTCTACTTGCTCATCAGACCCAGCAGAATCAATGTTCTGCTCTTGGCTCCTGGCCGTCTATTGAATACCTTTCTGTAGTCCATTCTGCTAGAGTTCAAAAGATTGAACTCAGAATCTTCTGAATAATAATGATAATTTTTAACCCTTTGCTTGGAGCTTTTTATTTCCTTACAACCAAATCGATGAACTCTCTAACCACCTAGAGAACAAACATTAAGAATGTATATATACCATTGTTTGCATTCAGTGTGAAGTTGAGTTTCCTATAAATTCATTCGATTTTTTTTTCAGAACAGAATGATATCAAAATCTTTCTTTATTTTGGGTTTTAGTCTATTCTCATTAGGTTTTTCACACATTGTTGTTTTTCTTGGTTATTAGCAATGCAGAGAGAAATTCCTTAGATTTAAGATCCCATCAAAAGACCCTGGTAAAATATCAATGCCTCCTCCAAATTGTGTCTGTTTTTGTTAAAACTGGACCCCAATGCATGTTTGACAGGAAATCTGGTCAAGTTAATAGTAAATCAGTTTAATTGATATTCACATTTTTTTTCCTCAGAAATAAATACTTGTAAAAGGATAACATAATATTGTTTTGTAAAGTTCTGGTAACTGGTATAGTATTTATGAGTATGTCAAATTACCTGCTTTAGAAAGCTTGCCCATAGGAATTTGAATATGACAAATGTATTTATTATGTATTAGGATAAATGATAGTGTCCATTAAAGATAAAACAACACAAAATAAGTTCCGTTCTTGAGATCTTCAGGTTGATGCTACAAGTCACTGCTATCCCAGATCTAGGCCTCAGCAACTCACTGCAGAATGCTGGCAGCAAAGCTTATACAAATGCAGACCGGTTTGATTCCAGTTTTTTCTGTGGATCTAAAATATTTTGCTGTGAAAATGGCCAGTCATTAAATGGAGCTAAATAATATCTTAAAATGTAGATGTTTTAGTTTGTGGCAAAAGGAAGAGACCAAACCCAGCCTGTGAAGTGTGGGTAAATGTTTGTTGCCACGAGAACACATGGATTTCAAGGTGGGCAGAGTACCAGCCATGTCTTAGGTGACCGTCATTCAAATGAATGACAAAGGCAGGAGGTGATGGTACTCGATTCAAACGCCCATAAAGGGATATCATTAGAAATTCTTCCTTTCTGGCTTCTTTTAGGCTGTGTGCTTGTGCTGCACCCTTCTTTCTTATTTGTGTGTTGAAACTGGAGTCCCCAGTGTCATTGGTATTTGGACACCGGGACTCTCAGGAGGTTCTTGGCTCCATATTCATGATGGGAACACGTGAAAGAATTTGCTTCCTCTCTCACTGTGAGAGTTTATGAGAAAACAAGTCATCAGAAACCAGGACAAGGAGCCTCATCAGACTCTGATCTACATGCATCTTGACCTTTCACCTTCCCATCTTTTAGTCTTCACAGAAATAAGCATTTGCTTTTGAAGCCGCCCAGTTTGTAATACATTTGATATAGCAGTCTAGACTGACCAAGGCATGAATATTCATCATGCCTCATCCCGACTCGAGACTTTACCATTGGCTAATGAGAAAGATTGAAAGATACAGAAGCAATGTACCACAGCTAGAGAGAAACATTACGCAAACTGCAGGCTTTGAGTAATAGCGATGTGTCAAGGTAGAATCTTCAGAACAAATACTGCTGCCCTGCTGGAGGACCCTAATGAGAAGTTCTGCCTGTAGCAGGGATATAGGGGATAGTTAGTTTAATTTTACTACAAACCTAAAACTACTCTCAAAATTAGCCCTACAGTCACACACACAAGATGAGTAAGAATAGAATCAGTAAATGGGGTAAAGGCGCTTTTATAAAAGAGTAGAAGAAGCCTTTTAAAAATTAATATTGTGTAAAATTTTCTTACAAGTGCCTCATATTAGTATGAATGTGCCTTGCCAATTGTTAATTGAGGGACTTTTTTAAAAAACACAATCTAATGTTTGCAAAAAAAATATTGTGTCAACTCAGTAATTTTCTTTACCTAGTATTTATTGGTAAAAACCACAGGAAAAAAAACAAAAACCTAATTATGTTATTCTACAACTTTGTTTTCCCCAGAGCCAGTGTTGCCAGGTTTGCTGGAAAGTGGCTCCTCTAGAGTAATTACTGGAATGGATCCCTGTTACCTAGCACCTCTGCCCCAACCATATACACACAGAGACACACACAGACACACACACACACAGACACACACACAAATGCACGCACAAGCACACATGCACGCACTCATACACTCACAAACTCACACTCACACACATTCTCTCTCTCTCTCTCTCTCTCTCTCTCTCTCTCTCTCTCTCTCTCTCATACACACACAAGGTCCTGCATACCAACTAGAGCCCTAAAAAAAGTATTTATTTCCTAACTAATAGGACTGTTGAAAGAAAGGGGACAGTCACCTGTGTAGACTTGGCTCTTAATTTTGTTTTCTGAGCAAAATCCCCTCTGCTGATAGAGCCAAGAGGAACAAAACAAAATGACACTACAGGTAACTTATTCTCCATGAGCCAAAGGACTAATAGAGAAGTAATCAGCGTGGTTATGTGGTAAATTTTCTCTGAACACAAGGAAGGGGTTTCCAGGAGTCGTAGAGCCACAGGATCCCATTTGCTTCCTTGTGTAGGATGGTAGTTTGAATAAAGATAACTCCCATAGTCTCATATATTTGACGCTTGGTCTCCAGTTGGTGAGACTATTTTTTTAGAAGGATAGTTGAAGGAGGGGTGTCACTAGTGGTGGGCTTTGAAGTTTCAAAAGCACACACAATGATGGGCTCTCCCTCTCCCTATTCCTCTTCCCCTCCCTCCTTCCCTCCTCCTTCCCCCCCTCTCTTTCTGCTTTATGGCTGTTGTATCAAGATTTAAGTTCTTAGCTTCTGTTCCAGCACCATACCTTCCTGTGTGTTGCCTGCTCCCTTGCCATGATCTTGCCATGATGGTCATAGACTAATCTTCTGAAACAGTAAGCCCTAATAAACTCTTTTTTTTTCTATTTGTTGCCTTGCTCATAGTGTCTCATCAGAGCAATGGAAAAGTGACAGAGACAAATGGCCATGCCTTCGGCCAAAATCTGTTACAGACTGAGCAGTGCATTCACAGAGTGTGGGAGAGAGTAAGAGTTGGGTAGATGTCTGGATTCTCCACAGATTGACCCTGTCTGAAATCCTGTGATCCTCAGGCATGTTTCTGTGAGTGCTTACATCAAAATAGCTCTAAGGCCAGTCTTATATTGGAACCAATATTTCTGATCCATATCATCAGAATATACACGATGTGAAGCTGGAGAGTTAAGAAGTCTTCTTGATAGTATTGTAACATAAATGTGACCCTACAGAGCCCTGTACTTCAATAGAAAAAAAAGAAAAAGTTACAAATAGAAAAACCCCCAGAAGTGAGAATATTACTATCAGTGTTTAATGGCTGAAGTAATTTAGCAAATTGAAAGAAAACAACTTTCCCTTTAGTTATAAACTTGAGGGTTTCAAGAGAACCTGGCTACAGGAGTTGTTCACTATTCAGTTTAATGAAACAATTCCTTGAAGCTGTAACTACATTTATTTCCTGTATTAACTTTACTGGCTTAATGATGCCTATTCATTTTCCTAAAATGTGTTTTGTTGTCTTTTTATAGGCTGGGCTTTTGAAGGAGTCATGGTTTTTAAAAGTAAAATTAGGTTTAAAAAAAAGACAGTGAAATTCAAAGGGTGAGAGAGGACTAAGGAGCAAGTAGGAGTTCATAGAAAGTCCAAACCATCGCAGGCAAAGAGGCATATGACAAGTGCTTATGAACTATACTACAGAAAACAGATACCCTCCGTGACTTCACCTCCAGCAGAGGGAGCAGATGCGGAATGGCAATTGAATAATGTGCATCTTATTTGAGATACATAAAAAAATCTATACATATCACCTCTCTCTAAAGCTGTGTGCAGTCATCATATGACTCTAAAGCCCAGCTTCTTAAACTGTGGGGCAGGACCTCACATAAGGGATCATAGGTAAGTGTAGGGGTTATAATAAAGTTGGCATTAATACAAGGTTTCCGATCATTCGACAACCAAAAATTAAGCCAGAGTGAAATGCATAATGGACCCAGATATTTCTAGAAGCACTCACCATGATAGCATGTGGCAACATCACTGAAGTCTTAGTTTTAAACACATGACACACACACTTTGCACTGAGCATGCCTCAAACCAGGCAATACCACCAGTGCTGCCTGAAGTCCTTCTGTTCATATTCAAGAATACTGCATATTATGAATTGCACCTTAGAAATATAATGATTTAATTTCAGAAAATAAAGATGTAGTGTTTCCCTACCACCAGTCTCTACGTATGTCAAGTTACCCTGTTTTTGTATTGTATTATGTCATCATATTGACTTTAAAACTGCTGTTTGACTTACTGACCTAAGTTTCTTAAAAAGTAATTTGATGAATTTTGGCTTGGAATTAGGACAAGATTTCCAGAAGCTCCTGAAATGATTCTAAATATTTCTGTATTTTGTATTGTACGTATGTAAAATGGCATTCTCGGCACTGACGATTTTAAAAATCAACTTGATCAATTCTGAAAATATCGAAGGTCCCCTCCATCCTGCAGTATCAAATATTCAGTTAAGACTTAATCCCTTACATAACATAAACAAGTACATTCATCTCATTGCTATGCAAAATTGCTTTAATCTTTCTGTGTTCAAATGAAATATACATTAAAGAATTGTTTTAAAATCCATTTCTTTATGGCTTATTAGCACTGTTTGATGTGTCTACCATGCATTTTATATACCTATGTTTTCAAAGTCCTGTAACATTTCTTGCATGGAGAGGGATCACAAGTGGAAAAGCTTAAGAGGCCCCCATCCTGAGCACAGTGGAGGTCTGGAGTTTCTTGGAGGGAGAAAGGAATGAGTCAGAAAGAACTCATTCAGTGGAAAATTAGTCTTCAAATCAACAAGAGATTAGTTTCCGCTAGTTTGATGCTTGGAGTGTATTGAAGGGTTGGGTGTTAGAGACAGATGAGTACAAACAAACACTTGTCAATCGATGGAATAGAACTGAAGACCCAGAAGTAAACCCACACACCTATGGACACTTGATCTTTGACCAAGAAGCCAAACCATACAGTGGAAAAAAGGAAGCATCTTCAACAAATGGTGTTGGTCTAACTGGCAGTCTGCATGTAGAAGAATGCAAGTGGATCCATATTTATCACCCTGCACAAAGCTCAAGACCAAGTGGATCCAGGACCTCAACATAAAACCAGATAACTGAATCTAATCAAAGTGGGAAGTAGCCTCAACCACATTGGCACAGGAGAAATTTTTCCTGAAAAGAACACAGTGGTTTAGGCTCTAAGATCAATAATTGATAAATGGGACCTCTTGAAACCTAAAACATCTGTAAGGCAAGGACATTGTCAATAGAACAAAACAGCAACCTATAGATTAGGAAAAGATCTCCACTAACCCTATATCTGATAGAGGACTAATATTCAAAATTTATAAAGAAATGTTGCCTTCACCATAGTGTCTTTTCACAGTAATGAAACCTTAACTAAGACACCCAGTCAAAATGAATTTCAGTGCCTTTCTTAGATAAGTACATGAAAATCATTAGATTCTCTTAAACCGTCCTAATCCTAAGTGATGTTAAGGAATTTGTGAATTTAAATTAATATTTAAATATCTGTGAAGCTAAATTAATATTTAAATATTTGCCGAGTTAAGTTACTATTTGTTAACTGAGCTGTGTAAAATTTCTCCACAAAAATTATGATAGTATGATCAAATAGGAAAATGTCTGTGAGAATTAGTGACTAGTGTATTTCATAAAACAGGTGTCTTCTTAAGTTCTTAATAAGTATAAAGTGATTAACTCTTGCTGATCTACATATTGTCTATTGAGTGTTCATAGAACATGGTTTGGTGAGCAAATCTGTTGCCTGATAGACATGTGACTGGCTACTCCGTGTGACATGTAAGCTTCCAGAGTATTGAGACATCTTAGAAGTATTGAGTCCTCTTAGAAGCTGTACTGTTCCCTGCCCTTGTTAGCACTGCCATCCTGCTTTCTGTCCCCTGGAGACTGGCTCCGCTAAACACAGATTTCTTTTAACCTGGGTCACCTCCAAAAATTTGCATACTGTGAAAACATGCAAACAAAATAGTATTGTTTACTATACTGATAAATAGAAAGTTGAGTCAAGGTTTTTCACTGATCTTGAGTGGGAAGGACATAGATTAGAAGGGTATTTTTTTTTACACTGAATTTTGGGTTGACTCGTTTGAGATTTGTTGTTGATGTTAACATTACTGGCTTTGGAATGAAGCTTTATTATTTTTATTTGTTCATTATTTTTTTTTTGCCTAAATTGGCCAGTAATTCCATTTCCTCAGTGAATGACTACCTGAGTGCAAACTCAGACACTGAAGTTTTAATGGTTAAACTGGATTTGTCTGATGAGGGGCCCACTGGAGAGCCCCTTTTGAAATATCTTTAGGAGGTTTTGCATGTGAAACAAAATTGAATTCACCCACAGATTTTCATTAAGTGCCTCAAGAAGGAAATAATTACAATGCCTGCTCATTCAGACCGCGATGTAACATGCGAGAGCTCGACAGAGGAGAGCTAATCAGCAAGGCTGCCTTGCTATTAAGGGAACCTCTTTAAAATGCTAACAACTATCACAATTTAAGAGTGAATCCATCAGATTGTCAAAGGTTTTTAAAAATTGATAAAAATGAAGATTGTCAGGAGTGTGGAGAGAAGGGTCCCCTCTGCAGCCTGAGCAGAGATGCAAATTGCCTCATTCTTTCTGAAGGGCAGGCTGGTGGGATGCTTAAAATGGAAAAATTAATGTATCTCCACTGACAGAGAGGCCCATGTCAGGAAATTTACCTGAGGAGTAATCACTCACTAGGGAGAGAAGCCTGTGCAAAGATGCTCTGGGCAGCATTGTTTATAAGGGAAAAGATATGAAAATAACCAGATATCTGGTTAGCAATTGAATGAAGTCAAATTTGATAGGAAGAAAGATACAGATGGATGGTGTGCCACCATTAAGGATCGTGTGGCACCTTTAAGTTCAGCTGAGCGGAAAGAGGTTTAAAATACTCTTGCGTTATCTGTATGATTATCATTGAAGTTATCTATACAAAATGTGCTCAGAATCATACAATATTAGCTGTATTGACTATATGTCTGTACTTAGATGAATGGAAAGACCACTGAAACAGATGTTCTACAGAAGGGTAAATGCTGCTGTGTTGCTGTGTTTTCATCTACACTGAAAAACAGCTTTTATACAAAGTAGGGAGCTAAACAGCTCTGAAAACATCCTTAGAAACATGTCGAGAATATGGCCCTAAACATTTCCAAATCTAACTAAGTTGACAGCGAAGATGAATCAAGATAGAGGAAGATTTTAAAACTTTTAACATTATTATTTTCTAAGCAAAAATGGTCACAGTTCAGGGAGAATGGGTGACCTACCCTGAATATGGTCAGTACCATCCTTGAACTGGGATCCCAGATCAAAAAGAAATAACAGAAAATATAAGATATCAAGTTGATCACCAATATTTATCTTTCTCTCTGATTTCTGACATCAATAAAATGCAATTTCCCACTTCACACTCTCTCTTGGGCATGGCTTCCTAATGCAGTAGACTGTGTTCCTTCAATTTACAAACCAAAATAAACTTGCTTTTAAAAAAAAGAAAAAGAAAAGGAAGAGGAGGACAAGGAGGAGAAAGAAGAAAGGAAGAGAAAGAGGAAGAGGAAAAGGAAGAAGAAAAACAGTACAAAGTACATTAGAAATAAACAAGGGTGCCTGATGACTTCTTAGGAATATAGAGACACAGGTTAGCAAAGCTAATGGAAGCAAATGTTTGGAAAGATTTGTATTCTACTTTAATATGTTGGCTCTAATTTCATTTAATTTTTTAAACTATGAAAGTAATAGTTTCTTAGTAAAAATAAACATTAAAGTAACTCTCCATAAAACACGTGTGTCTACACAGGTGAATACATTCAGATGGATACACGTATATCATGTATTCCTTCAATTTCTTTCATTGCTCATAAAAATTCCCTGTAACATATGCCATTATGTGAATATATCATTAGTTAATTATATTATATATTTATTTGACAATCCCATATGTACATATGGAGAATTTTAATCTACCCTTTCATCTTCTCTTCTTCTCCTCCTAAAAAAGTCCACCTCCAAATTTCACATCTTTGGGTGTTTCTTACGATTCTTTGTTATATTGCTAATATAAATAACCTTTATAATATTTCCTCGTTGAAAATTACATACGAAATTTGCCTTTTTTTCATAGAAATTGAGGGTTCATCTGGAGTATGTTTGAGTATAACAAGCAAATCAGGAATCAGCTCATTAGCTTTGTCTTGCCCTGCATTGTGAAATAGCTTTAAAGAAATTAAGAGTATTGAACATGCCAGGCAGTGGTGGCTCATGCCTTTAATCCCAGCACTTGGGAGGCAGAGGCAGGTGGATTTCTGAGTTCCAGGCCAGCCTGGTCTACAGAGTGAGTTCCAGGACAGCCAGGGCTACACAGAGAAACCCTGGCTCAAAAAACCATATATATATATATATATATCACTAGAGATAAATGGGTAAGAATGCCTACAGATACAAAGGTGAACAGCTGGTGGTGATAGAAGGCTAAGGAAGACAAGCAATTAATTTCTTACATATTGTTATGTTCTTTTTCTAAACTAGACAGTTTGTACTATAATCTATCCCATGTCATCACAAAAACACAACTCTCGCCTCAAAAAGGATAAGAGACAATTTATTCGCGAGTCAACTCTGTGTGACCAGGAGCACAGACTTAGGTTACTCCAAATTCCACGGAACAATATGGGAGCAGTTTCATGAAGTTTTTAAAACAGAAGAAAGAAAGGCATAAATCAGGGCACTTTTAAAATACATCGCACGAGCAGCTTTGACAAAGAAATCTGATCTGTTGGCCTCAGATGCTGTCTGATCACTCTTAACCTTTTGGTTAGTAAAAAGGATAGTTTTGTTAAATTAATTCATTTCAAATGGTTTTGGTCTGTTAGTCATAGAATGTTGGGTCCAACAGCGAGGTGGCCAGGGAATGGCTATTTATGGGACTAATGATCGTCCAAGATAAAATGTAATTAGACTCCGAAACTTCAGCATCCCAATATCTCTGTATCACTGAGGTTGTAATCAGCCTATCAGACTTTGCAGACGCAACTTCAGTTGCCCTTGACAGACATAACTTCTTTACAGAAACTCACCTAAAAATCAACCTTTTCCCTAATATCCTATAAAACAGAAATGTAAAACAGAAATAATAAAGACGAGCGAAATTAATTCCTTGAGAGATAGGCACAATGCAGATTAATCAACAAGGCTGGAGGCTCATCTTGAGAACATTCATCAAACTTTCCAGAAACAAAAATGTTTATCAAGAATGAAGATGAAAATAGCTTATATTGAAGGGAGTGTATAATGAATGATAAGCACTGTAATATTAATAATATTATGGACAACTATATACCAATAAGTCTGAAGATGCAAATCAATGATACAAATAGGGCTCCTGACTAAGCATATCTGCATCTACTAAAATAATTATGCCTAATTTAAAATATTTCTACAAAGAAAACTGTAGACCCAGAGTTCTTCTAAGCACTTATAATATAAGAATATTATTTATGAGCCTAACCACACAAGATATACGCTTGTATGTCCTGTACAGATTTAACTGCACAAGATATACATTCAGCAACCAACACAGTAATATCAAATCTGATTCAGTAACATGAGGGGAAGTATCATAACCAGTTGAGCTTTCCTGAAGATATACAAGAATCCTTTGCACCGTATGATCAGCTTTGTAAATGTGCTGGTTATTTGTCAACTTGACACAAACTGGAGTCACCTAGGGAGAGGAAAGCTATTGAGGAATTGCTTTCGTCAAATAGGCCTGTGGACATGTCTGTGGGGTATTTTCTTGATTAAGGATTGATGTGAGAAGGCCCAGCCCACTGTGAGCAGTGCCACTCATGGACAGGTAGTCCTTGGTGGTATAAAAGAACATGGCAATAAACAGCATTCTTCTATTCTCTCTGAACCCATTCCTGCCCCCACGTTCCTGCCCTGGATTTTTGCCCTGATTTTCTTCGATAATGGACTGTGAGAGGGAAGAGGAAGCCAAATTAAATTATTTCCTCCTCAAGTTGATGTTGTTAGTATTTTATTAGCAATAAAAATCACTTATGAAAACCAATACATTATTGTCTTGACTATTAAGTCTCTAGTTCTAATATATAGAGAATTGAAGGAGAAATTTATACTGTGTACTTGCTCTGAACTTGAAAGAGAAATATTGCACATTGCCCCTTTGGGATTAAAAATAAGACGAAGATAGCCTTAGTGCCATTTATATTCTGTACTATATTAAAGGTCTTGACAATTGTAATTAAATGAGATAAGCATATATAAAGGACACCAAATACACATTAACTGTAAAGGAAAGCAATCAAACTTACTCATATTTGAAAGCAACATAGTTTTTAGAGTCTAAAATAATCTACCAATATATTATGAAAATTATGACATCAACTTAATAGGGCGTTAAATAAAATATCTGTTTAAAAATTAAATATATATATGTACCTATATGTGAATCTAGCAATAAATAATAAGAAAGTGAACTTAGATATGTTATTGCTCTTTATAACAGCAACAGATCATCAGATGGTTGTAACTGTAAACAAAGATGCCCAAAATATTCATACATAAGTTATAAAGAGAAGTTAAAAGTCAAAATAATGAAAAAGCATATTCATGAATGGATTCCAACTTCCAAAACTAGAAAGTTTATCTACATTAATCTAAAAATCCAATGTGATTCCACTAAAATATCAGAATTCTGCCTTGTTAAAATTGACAGGGTAATTCCTAAATTCAAATGTCAAGAGGCAAAATTGTGAATTCAAGAAACACAAAAGGAAGAAACAAACCTAAGTGCTGGCAGGAATTTATGCAACTGGAACCACCATTAGGCATGTGAGTTGGGACCACCATTTTGGAAGACAGCATGGCACTCCATTCCAGTAATTCTTTAGAAAGACAAGCATATAATAGCAAACATTATCATAGCTCCAAACCAAAACAACACAAATGCCCACCTTTACATGTGTGAATAAGTAGATTATTAATATAATTTAAAATAACTATTACATACAAAATGAAGACTTTCACAAATATTCTATTGAATAGTAGATGATAAAGTGGACATATTGTCTAATTTGGTTCCCATGAAACTGGAGAACAGAAAAGGACAATAAATTGGTAGTGTGTAAATTTTAGTAGCTCTTCTGAGGGAGGAGGCATGAGTGACTGACCATGGGTGCTGACAATCCTTTTTGAAACTTTAAATTGTTGACATGTGATTTATATGTCACACATAAGTTTCTGGGTAGTTAAGGATCAATAAAATTATTTTTACATATATGAAATCAAGAAAATTCTGAATAACATGGAGCCTGGGATAAGGCCAGCACTATGGAATACTGAATGCATTATTGATCAATGTTATTTAAAAAGACTGCGGAGGTCACACAGAACAGTAGTGGGAACAAAGTAATACATCTCAGAGTAAACTTAAATAGAAAGTGTAAATTTTGTGCTGTGTACATGTACACGGATGCTTGGAATGCACAGTGTTAGGTTTCAATAAGCTGAGTGGGGAAAAAAAATCAAATTAAAGTTCAGCATTATCAAAAGGAGGAAAACCTGTGAAGCAAACACTTAAAGCCATAGATCCAAAGTAAAATGTACAGTAAAAGCTCCTGTCACATCTCAACTAACAGAAAGAACTGACAAGTCCCCCATGCCTTGTTCTCTCTTTAAGATGAGAGGCAGTATGCAAGAATAATAAACTTTCTTATTATCTCAAAAAAGGCCAGCACGTTGACCCCATACCTTTTAGAGCAGAAAGGATCTTGATTGTTGCTTTGGGAGAAGTTGGATAAAAGAGCTTAAGTAGAATGACCAAGAGTTCAGCTTCGTAGCCTTTCCCCCTGTGATCACAGATGGCTGTGGGTGGTTTCTGCCAGCATCCTTCTGACTTCTCATCCAGTGGGAAGGTGGGTGGCGTTGTCATCCCAGCACTCCCTTCAAAAGCCCCGTTGAATTGCTTTAGCTCCAAATATACCATACCCATTTTGAACCAAATGGGATGTGTAGAGAAATGCACGGATCTAAGATATTTGGTCCAGAATTCTATGCTCCACATCCAAGCTAGAGAGGCTCGAGATGTCATGGAGAATACAGAGAATGTAATCCACTCCATAGGAAAACTAGAGTGGCCACACAGAAGAGGCTGAATATTTTGCTGGTCACAAATGTCCTCTCTAAGGTGAAATACACTTGGAGGGGGTGCAGGAGAGTCATTCTTAACCTTGACATTTGTTTATCAGTGTTAAAAGCTAGAGTGCTGCTAAGGACTGGACATATTTCTACCCTCACCCCCCAAATTCAGAAGTCAGACCCAGTGGGATGCTACTTGAAGTAAAGGCTTTGGTATGTAGTATGGTCCTGATGGTAGGTTGCTCATGATTTCCATCAGTGTCCTTCTAAGAATATATACAAGAAAAGGGGACTCTTCCATGGGAGCTTACCACAGCAGGAATAAGTGAGAAAAGGGACCTTCACCAGCACCAGACCAGCTGCCACTTCAGTCTTGTACATCTCAATCTCCAGAATTATGGGAAATAAACTCCTATTGTTTAATCTAGGTAGACCACATCGTTTTTTAGGACATCTCACACCAATTAAAATGATAGCCAAATCTTGTTTTGGGGAAAAGTAAAGACATAATGAGGTAGCAAAAGGTTCTCCATGTTCTACATTCCCTATTCTCGTACTTTAAGTTCTCAGGAGTTGTTGAGTGACCGCATTTGCTTCCATTAGCTGCCCTAGAAGGTAAGCAGAGTGCTCACCGGAATTGATGGTAGCTGCCACTGCAGAAAGACCATACTGTCCTGAAGGAGCGGTGTCTTTTTTAATCCTTTCTTTCTATTACTGGTTTTAAATAATGTTTCTGACAAGATCCTGCTTCTCTTTCTGTCAACTGTCAGTGAGCAGGTATTGGGCATTATTTGTGGGGCTGTAAATACATTACATGAAAAAATAATGAGTCCTTACAAAGTCGGGAGCAATGCCTCGAGAGACATTTACCTAACTTGATTTATGTAGGACCAGGAATGAAGTTTCAGAAACTTCCAAATGGAAAGCCTGGATCATAAAATAAAGTCTCTGCTGGATCAGACTTTGGTAGAGCCCCTGGACACATTTCCCTTTTGCTTTTAATATGGAAGCTAGAAACTCCTTTTTATGTTTAACTTAAATTGTTTAGTTAATGGTCTAAGAATAACTCTAGGGAGCACCCCTCAGCATAACATGTTATTACTCCATTCTTCCGACTGAATTTGATGTATCTATTCTGTTCTTACTGCAGAAGCTCATCCCGGGGATTAATCATCCCCTTTTACTAGCTAGAAATTGTAGACATTTGATGGATATGCCTACATCAGTCAATTTAATGAGTCTCATTGTCTAGGGGTTGAAATAAACTAATCACTCTAATGTTAAAATATAATTGATGTTCATCCTCATTCCAAGTTTTCCAGGTTTGTCTCTCCTGCCTCTTTGAAGAGGCTAGTTTAATTTAAGCTGCTTTGCTGTGTGTGTGTGTGTGTGTGTGTGTGTGTGTGTGTGTGTTCTCTCTTCATATCACAACCCTAATTCATTCTCTCTCTCTCTCTCTCTCTCTCTCTCTCTCTCTCTCTCTCTCTCTCTCTCTCT
>JANHMN010000020.1:14369054-14398578 GCA_030674055.1 Rhabdomys pumilio | reverse complement strand
GCTCTGAATGAATAAAATAAAACTTTAAAAAGAAAGCCACTAAACTGGCTAAGTACTTTTCCCATATAAATTGCAGTTACCATGTGATTACTTCTGAATTCTTTTGGTTTAGTTTGCCATTCATTATTTGCAATGGCGAGCCACCTTTCTGCTCTAAGAATGAATCTCACCAAGGTATGGTGAAGAATTATCTTAATGTGTGGTATTGAATTTGAGTAGTTTTGTCTTTCAGTAGTCATAAGGGTTAACGATCCACTGATTTTTTAGTAGAGTCTTTGCCTAGCTTTGGTCACCCATGAAGTCACCAAGGCTTGTAATTTTCTTTCTGAAGAGATTCTTAATAGTGGTTCCATCTTCTAACAGTTATAGGTGTGTGCAGATTTTCTGTTCACCGGCACTCTTGGTGAGTGTTGTGTTTCTACCAACTTATCCATTGCAATTAATTATACACAGAACTTGCTTACAATTCTTACATTTCTACAATGGATGGTAATATCTCCATTTCCATTCTTTGGTTTTAGCAATTTGGATTTCCTTTCATTTCTTAATACATTGAGTTTAAGGATTGTCGATTTTTTTGGCTTTTCAAGGAACCAACTTATGATTACATTTATTTCCTTGTATTTTTTCTCTATCATCTATTTTACTTATCTGTGCCCCAAACTTATTATTTCCTTTTATCTAGTAGCTTACTGATGTGTGTGTGTGTGTGTGTGTGTGTGTGTGTGTGTGTGTGTTTACCTAGTTCTTTAAATCATAAGGTTATGTTGTTGGGCAGTTGGCTCAGGATCTTCCTTGTATTGATGACCTAATAACTATATGTTTCCGCCACCATTTCATGTGTCTTAAAGATCTTCCTACGTATTTTCATTCCCAGGCATCTCTTATTATTTTCTACCTCATCTTCTGACACTATCTTTAATTTACTTGTTGCCTATATGCTTGTGTGAATATATGTCGTGTGTGCACAAGTACTCAAATAGACAAGATCTCTGAGTCCTGGAGTTACAGCCAATTATGAGTCATCTTATGTGGGTGCTAGGAACTGCATTGGGGTCCTCTGGAAGAGCAGCAAGTGTTCTTAACCACTGAGCATCTCTCCAGCCTCTCAGCCTTTGACCTTCCTGCTGAGCAGTCTGCAAACATTATCAGAGATAATATCAAAATAAGACTCTCAGAGACTCTGTATATGGTAAGTCATGGAGTTCAGCGTTTAAGACACTACCTCCCTTATTGCGTGTATATTTGTCTTATTTTATTGTGTTATTTTTATTATAAAACCTAAATATAATCTCTTTTCAGTGTTTATATGTTTGGGTTCACCTTAGGTGAAGTTCATTGGGTTTCTCAGATATTTATATTCATATCTTTTATCAAACACATTATTCCTTCAAATATGCTCTTTGGCCTTTTGCTCTCATATGTGTCTGCTTAATGATAATCCTGCAGGAATCGTAGGCTCTCTGTACTCTCCTACCTTTCCCTCCCTTTCCCACAGTTTCCATAGCATTCTTTACTCTCTCAGAGCTATGGAGTCCCTGTAATGAATTTATAGATCAGTCACTGTGTTCCCATCTCCCAAAGATTTCTTGATTCCTCTGGGTCTTTTACCTTATTATTATTTAGACTCTGCTGAGGCATTGTGCTAGTTTGAATGAGAAATGTCCTCCAGAGACTCACTATTTCAATACTCTGTTCCTAATCGATAGTACTGTGGGGAGGTTTGGGGTGGTGTGCTGTGCCAGGGGAAGCATGTCACTGAGAAGGTACTTTGAGATTACAGTTTTACCCTGCTTCCAACGTGGTCCTTCCAGTCTAAGATGTGAGGCCTCAGCTTCCTGCTCCTGGCTCCACGCATGCCAGTTGCTGCCATGTTTCCCCATCGTGATAGAATGATAGACTCTTATCCTTCTAGAGCTATAAGCCAAAATAAACATTCTTCCTTAATTTGTCTGGGTCATGGTGTTTTATCGCAACAACAGTAAAGTAACTAATGCATATACTATTTTTAGGACTCTTTCCATTTATCCCTTTGCTTTGGAGCCCTTTAAAGGTAGCTGTTTCAGTTACTGCTAATACAATCTTCTGTCAGGTCTTTCTCTGTTGATTTTTTCTTGCAAATAATAAGAATCTTACTTTTGCTGGCAAAAGTTAAGAATCAGCTTATTTTTATTGTAATTGAAAATGAAACATTTTAATCTGATATTATGGCAGCTTCAAAAAGCATGTATGCCCCCTGTGGTCTTTGAATATGATTGCCACCAGGAGTGGCACTATTAGAAGGTGTGGTGTTGTTGGAGTAGGTGTGGCTTTGTTGGAAGAAGTGTGTCACTGTGGGGGTGGGCTTTGAGACCCTCCTTTTAGCTGCCTGGGAAACAATCCTCTCCTGGCTGCAGTCAGATCAAGGTGCAGATCTCTCAGCTCTTGCTCCAGCACCATGTCTGCTGGGGCACTGCCATGCTTCCTGCCATGATGATAAAATGGACTGAACCTCTGACACTGTAAGCCAGCCCCAAGTAAATGCTGTCCAATTATAAGAATTGCTTTAGTCCTGTGTCTCTTCACAGCAATAGAAACCCAAACTAAGATACCCCCTGCCCCGGCTTTGCTTTCCATTTTATTGTTTTTTAGATTTGTTTGTTTAATTAAATCTAAAATTTATATTTATTTTAACTTCAATAGACTGCCCTTGTGTAAAGGACCAACCTGAGCTATAAGAGTCTCAATCCTTCTAAGCTTGTGGATTCCTCTGAGCTCACACAACTACTTTCTAATTTCTCTTCAATGTGCAGTTATTTTTTTTCAGTGCCCTAATCTTTAATGTATGGCTTCCAAATTAGAAAAAGAGAAAAATGAAATTTCCAGGAAGTCATTTCAACCAAAAGGCCAGGGGCTTGCCATGCCGAGCAGAGGTGCGGCAGCAACGGCTGCTGGCCTCTTTGTTTGTCCTCCTGTGTTCAGGACCAGCAACTGGTTATCAGAGCACAGGTCCATGGCACTTGCCTCCTGGTTCCTTCCAGCTGTTTATTGTAAGCAGCTTCAGAATGTCACACGTCTCTCCCTGTCCTTTGATAGGTAGCTGTTACTATGCTGTCCTAGCATGCTCTTGTTGCTGTGATAGAAACAGTGACCAAAAGCAACTTAGGAAGCAAAAGGCTTATTTGGTTTACATGTCCCAGTCCCAGTTCATCACTAGGGAAGACCAAGACGAGAATCTAAAGCCTAGAGGCAGGAACTGATGCAGGGACCGTGGAAGAATGCTACTTAGTGATCTGTTCTTCGTGGCTTACTCAGCCTATTTTCTTGTATATCCCAAGACCACATACCATGGAGTGGCACCACACAAAATGTCCCCCATCATTCATTAATTAAGAAAATGTACCAAAGAGAACATGTCTTCTGTTCAACCTGGTGAGGGGATTTTTCTCAACTGAAATTCCCTCTTCTCACGTGACCCTGGCTTGTGTCAGATTAACAGAACTAACCAGTATGTCTACTAAGAGGGAAAAAAATGGTCAGACGTAAATACAATTTATTATATGAAGCCTGTTCTGGATGTCCCAAACCTTCCAACTCTAAAGATCCAGAAACAGTTACATCAGATGCTTCCCATTAGTGTATATCTGCTGTCCAGGTGAAGGCACACATTCCCATTCTTTCTACCCTGTATCTTCCCAGAATCTCCCAGTTGGGACATATAGAGAGACAGGGAGAAATTGGGCATCCTGCTTACAATCTCACAACCAACTAGAGAAGTAATTCTGAACTGAACCTAGCCCTTTTGACTTTGAATTTAGAATCTTTCTTGTCTGTGTGGTGCTACCTGAGATTTACCCTCAAGACCATAAGTTAAAATCTATCTTTTTCTAAAGCAAACCAACCCCAACATGTATGGCATGTCCCTTCTGTAAACACCAGCCTTGTCTAGTTCACAAAATGCTGAATACATAGGTGGGCTCCCACCTACAGGCTGAGGCTTCACAATGTCTCCACTGGTGAGCACCACACGCAAAGTGACATTTCTCTAAAGAAAATATGACACACTCAACTTTAACATCTTGCCACAAAAATAGGTAGTCTGTTACAGAGATAAGGCTGAGACTGGGGGATTAGATTTGGAGGAGATAGGAGAGAGTGAAGATCTGAAGCTTACTTACTTCACTGGGCTACTTTCTTCTCTGGTGGGCATGGCTGGCAGGTTCCCCGGGAATGCCTAGGGGATGCCTGCTGGAATTGTGGTCTGGGATAAAGTAATGAGTAGAGAAGATACAGTCAGAAAAGATGGGGGAGAAGCCACAACAGGTGGTCTGCTACAAAATTGGGGGTGAGTCTAGGGGCTTGAATTTTGAGTAGAGGAGAGGGGAAGAGCTGCAGTTAGCCTATCAGCTTCCCTGGCTAGTGTGGCTTGCAGGTCCCAAAGGAATGTCTGCTAGTGTCGGGGTGGGGGAGTGGGGGGGATTGGAGGGATGAGGGTGGGGGGGTAATGGGATGAGTTGCAGAGGAGAAGATCTGTGTGATCAGTTGGAGATAGAGGCAGAAGTGGGGGGGAGAAGCCACAGCAGGTGGTCTGCCACAGAGCAGGGTGAGAATGGGGAATTAGATTTGGGAGAGAGGAGGGGGAAATGAAGATCTGCCATTAGCCTGCCTGCTCCCCTGACTGCAGTCATAACATCACTTTTACATTTGGCCGTCCCTCAGCACATATTTGTCCGTCCGTCGGTGTGTGCTCTAAGGTGGGTATTCAGACAGACAAAGACAAAGATGCCTTTTGAGAGAGACATTTGCCCTGACTTAGTTCTCTAAGTCCATACACTTCAGACTCAAATGTCAATCAAATAGAAACCTTAGCTCTCTGCCTCGGTCGATGGTGCCTACCATTTGATAAATCTCTTGTTTATCCACCCTCACCGTTTACACACCTTTTGGTATTAGACAGAAAGGGGAAAAAAACATTCAAAGCAGAAGTGAATTCTTTGCAAACTTATTGGACTTTAGCTTTACTTTCCCCCTGGGTATCCTGGGCAAAGCCCTAACAGAGAGTCCTGATTTGTATAAATATACTCACATAATTTGTGTTCATTGTTATTGAAGAGAGCCATGTACAGTATTTAGGCTCCATAAAATCTTGCCAAGACCTATCTTCAAGTGTGAATAAACCAAGAGATACAAGGCTAGAGAGGTGGCCTAGTGTTTAGGAGCTCTGGCTGCTCTTTCAGAGGACTTGGATTCAGTTCCCAGCACCCACATGCTGACTTACAACGACTCCTAACTCCAGAGTCAAATGATCTGAAGGCTTCTCCTGGCCTCCACAGACACCACGCAAGCATGCAATGCATAGACAAGACATGCAGATGCCTGCTAATGTTTTCAAATGAAGCACTCATTATTCACGGATGACTCAGATGATCCATAGACTGCACCCCACAGACACCCTTCTACGTCCATCCCTTGCCTCCAGAACAGTTAAGCCAACAAAGCAACAGAAAGGCTGCAGATGGAACTTTTCACCTAACAAGCCCCCATACAATTACTTTAATTTGGACAAGTAGTGTGTATACACAAAGCCTTGGAACAGTAAAGTGGGAGACAGATCATGATCAGTAGGTGAGAATCTGAACCCCACTGTTTGGCTTCTCTGTCTTAAGGAGTCATTAATGATGACAAATGCTGTTAAAGAGTCAGTCAAAGAGGTTAATCCTGACACATACTTAAGACTTTCTTTAAATTCAAGGCCAGGAGGCTGTGACTTCTCTAGTGTAGCCTGTGACATGCAGCACAAAGAGCTTAAGCAAAATGCTAAGCTCCTTTGAAGCCACTCCTTCTGATTCTAAGTACAACCCTGGTAATGCCCCATTGAACAACCCTGCCCCAGATCTCAGCTCCCTTGAAACCAAAGAAGCTGTGCTCTGTGGTTTAAATTAAAGGAGGAGATGTGTTTCACACAAATTACTTCCCTATTGATGTGGTACATATTACAAAGATCAGTCTTCTTGTTTTAATTTAAACCCATGTGCTGCAATTTTTATTTAATTTAAAACTAAATAAGAGCCAGGAGCTGATAGAAGGAGGGAAAATGCCAAGCCTAATTGAGCCCTGGCAGCTTTCTTGAAACCACTGACTTGGGAACTGTGAACTCCCAGACTGAGGAGTTTCCAGGCAGAGATGCTCCAGTTATCTGACTTGGAGGAAGGCTAGGGAAGTGTGGTTGTAGAAGCCAGAGGGTGTGTCAAAGAGCATCCTTCCTTGAATTCATCTCCTACTGGTACACTTGGAAGAATATATGGAGTCCACGATGTAGCCTCTCACAAAAACCAAGATGAGTTTTAACCAGGGAAATGTGACCACATTACAGATTTATATGAACATTCATCCCCAAGCTCATCACACAGTCACAGACCAACAACGCCACGTTTGCTAGGCTTTGCTGACTGTGTTCACCATCCATTCCCATCATCCACTGGTACATATTAACATTCACAGCACAGCCAGCATCTAAGGAAAGGGAGAAAGATGTGGAAGCAGAACTTAAAACTCATTTTTTTCAACATTTATCGCTTCCCCCTCGGTTGTGTAAAGGCCAGCACTCCTGCTAATAATATCCAGTGAAATACCATGTTCTTCAGCTTAGGGTCAATGGAACTACTGATACAAAGCTCGAGGCCATCTTTCCCTGTGTCAATTTGTGAAGCAATAATTGTCTGTTATCTGAATATCTGAGACTCTAGCACAGAAGTATCCATATCTAGAAGAAACCAGCCAAGCAGACACCACAATACCTTACAGAATCAACAAACTAGTAGCATGTGATTTCACGGGACTGGATCTCTGGTCTCTTGGTGCCACACATTTCTGGAGAGCATTGAAGTGGCAGGAGGCTGTAGCAGGGGCTAATCTTCATTTCCTTGGTTGCCTGCACACAGGCAGTACCCACAAGAGGAACCAAAGATTTGTCCCTATGGACTTTCCTTCAGAGACCTATCTTTTTAAGTTAGGTTTCAGTTCCTAAGACGTCCACAGCCTCTCAAAATATCGTGAGCAGCTAAGGACAAAGTGTTCAAATTATGACCTACCTGTAGGAAACATTTCTTATTCAAACCATAACAGGAGGAATAAAACTGAAGGTGAAACATGAAGAAGGTCACGGGATCGACAGTGTCAAGAAACAGAAACAGGAGGTCTCTGTAATCGTTCATAGACTAATGAAACTCTGTTAAGATGACTTAGTGCATCCCAGTCATCAGTCACTCTCTAAAAGGGACACTTTCATGCTTTCTTAATCCTGAATACCTGGGCTAGTATTCTATCTATGTAACCTGGATAGATGAATAAAATAAATAAATAAATAAATAAATAAATAAATAACCCTGCAAAATAAGAGAGTTTGATGGTTAGCTTTAATTCCCAACTTGACATAACCTAGAGTCACCTGGGAAGAGGGTCTCAATAAGGGAATGTTTACTTGGAATAAATCTGTTGGCCTGTCTCTGGGAATTATCTTTAATTTATGTATGAAGACCCAACCCACTGTGGGTGGCACCATCTCCTAGGTTGGGGGTCCTGAACTCCATTAAGAGTAGAAGAATTGGAATGACCACAGGCAAGCAAGCAAGCCAGCATATATATCTTCATTTCTTTCTACTTTTGACTATGAATGTAATATAATCAGCTATTTCTTAGTCTCTTGAGGCTGTGACTTTCCTGTAGACTATAACATGGTATTGTGAGTTGAAGTAAACCCCTTTTCCCATAAGGTTTTTTTTTTTTTTTTTTTTTGTCTTACCACAGCAAGAGAAGTGAAACTAGAATAGAGAACAAGGACCTACTTGCTCAGTTGTCAGGGTTTCTGTCAATGGTCACTTTCCACTGTGGCGTCTATGCCATGGTAAAGCAGAACATCAGAGTGGGAACATGAAATGGGTCCTCTTATCTCATGGCAGATAGAAAGTATGAAAGAGATGGGAAAATGGCAAGGACAAAACACCTTTCAAAGTCATACCCCTTCTACTAACTGGGCCTCACCTCAGACGATCTCCCAACAGTGTCATCAAATTAAGAATCTAGCCATGTACAGTCAGAGCCCTTTGATTCTGTCACTTCTTAATGACTGGATCCGCCAGCTAAAAACAAGCCTTCAGTGGATGAACCTTCTAAGGACCATGTCATATCTAAACAAAACCAATAGCTAAAGTATGAAAGCTTTGTCAACCAAGAAACTCAGCATTCCCCGAGAGCCTATTACGATGCTAAACTTAATCCACATTCTGACAGAGTCTCCAGGTAATTCAAGTGTGTGTTTAGGTTTGAGAAGAATGTTCCCAAAAGTCACTACAATTCATGGCTTCTGTTCTGAAAGTATCTCTTCAATTCATTCCTCCCATGTCGTTGTGTTATGTTTGCAGGGCTGTCTAACCAGTGTACTCCTAGACCACATGCGGTCCAGGTTAACTGTGAGTGACATTTGTAGATGCTAATGTCATGTAGAAAGATTGGACATTTCTGATAGCCCATCCTAGGTACCTCTGTTTATTATCTGATCAGCATGGCATTGTTTGTTTAGTTACTGAATGTCTTTCAATCTGCACATGCTAATGTCTTTCTTCTAACCCATCTTTACTCCTCAGTAATTCTATTGATTCTTCAGACCACAACTTGGACTTTTCTTGTTAGAAGGCTTTGTAACACCTCAAGTCTGAGTTGATATCCTTCTTATCTGTTTCTATGGCCTCCAATGTTATCCCTTCCTAGAAATCATTCTATTCCATCAAGGTTGTCAGTCTGACTACCTGTCTGTATCCCTCTATGTTGGGAGTTTTGTAACTACATGATGCTTATCTGAATAACTTGGCCACAGAGCTCTACTTGAAGAAAACAAGTAGCCTTGTACATATACTTGGTATAGGAAAATAAATGAACAGCGCACAACACTGTCCACCCAACTTAAATGGTATGTTTAATGTATGTTGTCATTTAAGAATTACCCATTTTGTCTTGTTTTATTTCTAGAAGCTTTCTATTACAGAATTGCCCTACCGTCTCCTACCAGCATTGCTCATTTCTACAGGTGGGAGATAAGCAGCAATAATTTCAAAGCAAGAGATTAACAAATAAAACCTACTATTATCTAGCCCGAACATTGGTAACAGTAATATTGGTAACAAGCCCTTGAAAATGATGTGTGGATTTGAAAAATATTTTTCAAACCTTTGTTTGCTCTATGCTGGGGGAATGTGTTTGCTTTCTTATTAAAAAAACCTTGGGGTTGTTTGAATCAAAACTAAAGCTAAACCCCTTATACTTAGGATAATTTCTTTAACTGCGTGTTCAGGCTTATCTAACACTCTGAAGTATGAGGACCTGTGACAGAGGTTTGCCTTTCCTTTCTCTTCCTTGCACTCCCAGAGAAGAAAGACAACCCAACAGTATCACCCTCTGAGTATCCCCTACCCAACCTACCTCTTTGCAACCTCCTTGTCTAAAATCCAGGGCTCTCCCCTCTCCTGTGCTCCCTCTACTCCCTGCCCTGGGCTTATCTTATGTAATTAATTAGTTCAGCAGTAGGTCACTAACCAACTAATGGAGCACAGAGATAGAAGTTTTTCTCCATTAAAGGATATGAATGTCGAAGCCCCATCTCTCTCAGGTGGTAAGCGCTGTGGCCCGGGGCAGGCATTTAGTGAATGGTGACTACTATAAGTCTTTTGAGGTCTTTAAGTGGGACGGGGTTAATCAGCTTATGCAGGAAATGAACCACAAAAATGTCTGAGCCACCGTGTCAAGCAATCACAGGAAAAGTCATCTTGATAATGGATGAGCATGCACAGTGTTGTGTCAGAGCAGACGAGCATCACAGACCCACATGGATCACAGATACCATTAGCTACTCACGCCTTCACCACCGTGAAAGGGTTGTATGATTGTGGTGAATGCAGAATAGCTGAACCAGCCGAGGACTGTGACCAACCCCATACATTTGTTTCTCCTATTAGGAAGTCAAAATATTATTATTCTTCACTTAGCTCCAAGATACATTTATAGTAAGAATTACTTGCTTTTGCATTTCTAAGCAGCAAATTAGATTTTGATACTTGGCACGCCACAGTATTTCATAAATAGCAACTACTGTTTTGTCTAAGTATAAGGAATTTGGGCTTTAAAGTAGACTCTACCTTTTGTGATATACTGGACCTAACCCACAGCTTCTTAGATTGCCAGATAGAAAAAGAATATGTTTCTAGACTAGGTGGTTAGTGTTGAAAACCAAACTATACAGCTGCCTTAGGCTGGAGAGATGGCTCAGCTGTTAAAAGCACTTACTGTTCCTACAGAGGACGTATTCCCAGAACCTGTATTGGGCAGCTCATAAGTGACTATAACTCCAGTTCCAGAGGATCTGGTGCCCTCTTCTGGCCTCTATAGGCTGTACACATGTAGTGCACATACAGATAATCAGGTACACACACACACACACACACACACACACACACACACACACATAAACAAAAATAAGGTTTGTTTTTGTTGTTGCTGATGTTGTTTTTAAATTAAATTTAATTTTTTTCACTTATTCACGTTACATCCTGCTCATTGCCCTCCTCCTGGTCACACCTACCCACAATCCTTCCCATCATTCCCCTTCCCCTTCTCCTCTGAGTGGGTAGGGTCCCACTGGGTATCTCCCCACCCTGGCACTTCAAATATCTTCGAGACAAGGTGCTTCCTTTCCCACTGATGCCAGACAAGGCAGCCATTCCATGTACACGCAACGGCTTTTGGGATAGCCCCCATTCCAATTGTTCAGGACCCACATGAAGACCAAGCTGCACATCTGCTACATATGTGCAGGGAGGCCGAGGTTCAGCACATGTGCGTTCATTGGTTGGTGGTTCAGATTCTGACAGCCCCACAGGTCCAGGTTAGTGGACTCTTTGTCTTTCTGTGGAGTTCCTATATCCTTCTAGCCCCATAATACTGCCCCCTATTCTGTAAGAGTCCCCAAGCTCCATCCACTGTTTGGCTGTGGGTGTCTGTATCTGTCTGAGTCAGCTGCTGGATGGAGCCTCTCAGAGGACAACTTCTTCCTGTCTGTTAGCATAACAGAGTATCATTAATAGTGTTAGGGATTTGTGTTTGCCCATAGGATTGATCTCAAGTTAGGCCAGTTATTGCTTGGCCATCTCTTCAGTCTCTGCTTCATTCCCAGTACCTGCATTTCTTGTAGATAGGATAAATTTGGGGTTGAAAGTTTTATGAGTGGGTTAGTGTCTCTATCACTCCACTGAGGTTCCTGCCTGATTACAGAAGGTAGCCTTTTCAGGTTCCATATCCCCAGTATACTGAGCCACATCTAAGGTTACCGCCATTGATTCTTGGGCACCTCCCTTATCCCAAGTCTCTGTCTCATCCTGCATATGCTCCCTCCCCCACCTCTTCACACTTGTCAGTTATGGGTTTCCATTCATTTTCATAGCCATCTAGCCATCTCTCCTGTCCTTCTCCATGCTGGTCCTGAACTCCCCATTTCTCTCCCCATCTCCCCTCTCTTCAAAATCCCTCCCTCCATCTGCCTCTTATGACTATTTCATTCCCCCTTCTAAGCTTCCTCAATTGGGCCTTCCTTCTTGTTTATCTTCTTTGGGTCTGTGGAGTATAACATGGTACCAGCATTTTATGGCTAGTATCCACTTATAAGTAAGTACATACCATGCATGTCTTTTTGAGACTGGGTTACCTCACTCAGGATGATGTTCTCAGGTTCCACCCATTTGCCTGCAAAATTCGTGATGTCTTTGTTTTTAATAGTTGAATAGTATTCCATTCTTTAGATATACATTTTTTTAATCTATTCTTCAGTTGAGGGATATCTTGGCTGTTTCTTGTTTCTGGCTATTATGAATAAAACTGCTATGAACATAGTTGAGCAAGTATCTTTGTGGGATGTTGGAGCATCCTTTGGATACATGCTCAGGAATGGTATAGCTGGGTCCTTAGGAAGAACTATTCCCATTTTTCTGAGAAACTGCCGAATTGATTTCCAAAGTCGTTGTACATGTGTGCACTACCACCAACAATGAATACATGTTCCCCTTGCCCCACATCCTTGCCATCATGTACTATCTCTTGAGTTTTTGATTTTAGACATTCTGATGGGTGTAAGATAGAACCTCAGAGATGTTTTCATTTGCTTTTTCCCGATGACTAAGCACTTTGAACATTTCTTTAAGTGCTTCTTGGCCATTCAAGATTCCTCTGCTGAGAATTCTGGGTTCAGATCTGTACCCCATTTTTCATTGAGTTATTTGGCTTGTTGGTGTCTAACTTCTTGAGTTCTTTGTAAATTTTGGATATTAGCCCTCTGTCAGATGTAGGGTTTATGAAGACCCTTTCCCAATCTGCAGGCTGCTGTTTTGTCCGATTAACAGTATCCTTTGCCTTGCAGAAGCTTTTCAGTTTCATAAGGTCTCATTTATCAATTGTTTGTCTTAGAGCCTAAACCATTGGTCTTCTGTCCAGAAAATTGTCTCCTGTGCCAATGCATTCAAAAGTATTTCTTACTTTCTCTTCTATGAGATTTAGTGTATCCAGTTTCATGTTGAGGTCCTTGGTCCACTTGGACTTGAGTTTTTATAAGAATGCTTGAAAAGTCAACCATCCTGTCTAGGAACTGACACCTTGGAGACACACAGAGGGGGAGTTTGCTTGTTTGTTGTTTGTTGTTTGTTTGTTTGCTTCCTTGCTTGCTTGCTTGTGTTCTTCCCTTCACCATCATAGATGACAAAATTGCTCTCACAGAAGAAGTGCCCAATAAACTGCCTGCTGCTCTCAGAAGAGCATCCTATCACAGACTAAGGTCTTCATTCCAAAGAAGGTTTGACTGTTAATCCCTGTGGAGGACACAATCTGAGGCAGAAGCTAAGTACAAGCTACAGACATGCCTCCTACTTTGTTTTCTCCCTTCAGGTGAGAACAATTCAATAGTCCATATGCAGGCATAAATTCTAGATCAACCAAAATGTCAAAACTCAAAGTACTAGTTTGTATATGAAAAAAATAAAACTTAGATTCATTTTGGCATCTTATAGAGTATGAGAAAATGACAGAATGAGACAGTATCACTAACAAAAGCATGTGACACCTTGGTATACTCAATAATGAAAGATTATAATCCAGAATGACACTGTTCCCTGTGTTCTAAAAATAAGGCCTTAGAAAGATACAGGGGCACAGACAATACTTTGTTCTAGAGCTTTCATGTACACTTAGGGCTTTCAAGATATCCACAGTGATCCAATATTTTATTGATATTTTTAACCAAGTTAACCTGTACCTATCCACTGTGGCAAGCAAGTAGACCACATAATTCTACCCTATTTCCTGCATGAATTTCTTTACTAATTGCTTGTCAGCTTGGAACATGGAGTAGACAAAACCATAGAAAACTATTAACATAAGCAAACCAATTTCAAAAATTAGTCTTTCTGTGCCAGCACAAATTCCTTGTAATATCTGCCTCGGGTTCTATAGACAGAGCTCAAAAGAAACCAGTAGAATTCATTCAAATAAGTTATATGTGCAAATGAGCAAGAAGCAGTTGAGTTTATAAATGCCTTGTGCTGAACACCCATAGGGCCATTTAGTAATTCAAATTTGTGTGGTATTAACCCTGATATACTGAGACAGTTCAAATCCTGGTCAGCCAGTTTTTTATGCATTAACCAACTTATAGTAAAAGTAAGACTTCTTGCTCTGCCTCCCAGCCTCCAGAAGGCTCTGCCAGGAATCCGTTTCAAAGTCTAGAGCTTTAGAAGACTACTAATTCCTGATGATAAAAGGAGGAGTCCACAAGTAGCTGATTTGTCTGTGATTAATATAATCTTTCCCTCTATTTGCAAAATGGTCACTTGTGTCATCAAGCCACCCACTAAGCCTCTACACTTTATCGAAGTGATTTTTCAATCCCATAGCAGATATGTAAGCACATGTTAAGGTTTGTTGATTTGGGTGCCTCTTCTCCTCCTCCTCCTCCTCCGCCTCCTCCTCCTCCTCCTCCTCCTCCTCTTCCTCCTCCTCTTCCTCCTTCTTCTCTGTCTCTGTCTCTGTCTCTCCCTCTCTTCTCTCTCTCTCTCCCTCTCTCTCTTTCATTCTTCCTTCCTTTTTTTTCAAGTCTTACCCTATATGTTGCTGGAACTGTCCTAGGAATTTCCTTGTAGCCAAATTATCCTCAGACTAATAGTGATCCTCCGACCTCAGCTTCCAGAGTGCCTGGATTGCATACCTGAACCATTATACCTGGTGAATGCTTTAAAATGTGTTCCTCTTGGGAAAGATGGGTGCTGCCCTTCAGCAAGTTTCTTACAATGGCACTCTTCCTGATGGAGAACGCATTCCCGCCACCAGAGGAAATGAAAGCTTTGATGGCAGAGTCCAAGTACACTGGTTAGTTTTTCTCACCTTGACACAAACCAGAACCAGTTAGGGAAAGGAAAGGTCAATTGAGGAACCACCATCATCACATTGGTCTGTGGGCATGTCTGTCGGGGCATTTTCTTGGTCAATGACACCCTGGCAGGTGGTGTATGTTGACTAGGAAAACAACTTAAGCTAGAATAATGGCAAGCCAGTAAGTGGTATTCCTCTGTGGTCTTTGTTTCAGTTCCTGCCTCTAGGTTCTTGCCTTGAGCTCCTCCCCTGTCTTCCCTGGGTGATGGACTATCAAGTTTAAGATGAAATAAACTCCCTCCTCTTCAAGTTGCTTTTGGTCCATATTTTATCACAGAAAGAGAAAAACAAACTAGAATAATGAGCCAAGCCACATTATTTTTGTCTAGGGTACAAAATTAACATGACCTGGCAACTCTTTAGAGATGCTCACGTTTAGTAGGGCATAGTGGTATATGGCTTTAAAGCACTTGGGAGGCAGAAGCAGGTGGAACTCTCTGAGTTCAAACCTGATCTACATAGTGAACTCCAGGACAGCCAGGATACATATAGTGAGACCCTCTCTCAAAAAGAAAAAGCAAAAGGCACAGTGTTTTAGTCTACCACAAGCCTAATAAATAAGTCAAGTGTGGAAATCTGTGGCCATATTCAAGTATGTTTTGGTGACAAGTAGGCATTGTTTTGAAAGCAGCCATTACAGAAGAAATATTACTATTGTTTATAGCATTGTTATAACGCAAAATAAATATCTTAGATTCAAACTGAGGTTTCTAAACTCTGGGAATCCTTGACATTTATGTCCAGTTAGTTACTGTAGTGGCTATTGTGTACTTTGTGAATGTTTGCAGCGTCCCCGGCCTCTGCCCTGTGGATGACAGTAGAACCTCACTAACTCCCAAACTCCAAGACTCAGCCCACATCCCTGCTTCCCAGCACCCAGGGCACACATAAATGTTTCCATACTTTGCCGAATATTCACTGGGAGAAGATTGTCCCAGTTGAAACTTCTGTTCTAAATGGAAAGTTTTGGGTTCTCCTCTTGAGCACAGCCTGGCCAAGAGCTGAGCGTGCCTCACAGGGTGCTGACTATCTTTGGAAACCCTCTGCTGGAGTTTCAGCTAACATTGAGGATCAGCCCCTGGTATACAACCACATCCATCTTCACTGCATAAAAATAAACTTCCAGAGCCAGAGGCAGCTCTGCATGCTGCCTTCAGAGCTGAGGCAGAGCTAATCCCATCCCCAATTACCCTCCCTGCTGCCCAGGGCTTCCAAAAGCAAACTTCATTCCAGATAAAAAAATATATTGCAGTTATGTTACATTCCTTCTCCACAGCCTTGAGTTTTAGAAATGCAAGTTCATGGAGAGATGAAGGAAAGAAAAGTTCTACTTGTCTAATACAAGCTTGGTTTGTAGAAGGACTCAATTTATTTCTGAATGTAGACGATTTTTCCTCTGCAAACAATCTGTTGGCTTCCCTTCCCTGCAGAAAAAATGATGTTGAATTTAAAATGGAACTGCATGGCAAGGTTGCACAATTCAGGAAAGTGTATTTTGAAACCAGACTGACATTTTTTGCTGAAAGTAGTTACCCTGTGCAAGGTCATAAGACTTTAGCAAGTGTAAAAGCTATACATAATTCAATTGTAGACCTGTCTCGGGCTTTGATTTACCAGACTAATAATAAGAATGTGTTAGATCTTTGAAATCAACCCCCTTGCAGCAGTTAAAGTGAGGGGGTGGGGATGCTTAGACAGGCTTCTGTTTCAAATGGAAAGAGAGGAAACAGAAAGACTCTTCTAAAGGACAATTCTTTCCAAGGACATATCAGTTTCTCGGGAACATTTCTGTACCCGAGTCCGTCTACTGCTCATATCCTTTTGGGTTCCAGGAACACTTTCAAATGCAAAAGTGACCTTTCCTTCATCCATTCATTTAGGCATTTGTCACTAGGTAAGCTTGAGGAATGCTCACCCTGTGAGAGGCGCCATTTTGGCACTAGGGGCATGTCACAGCAAATGCCACAGATCCTGGATGGGGCTGCTATTCCCAAGCTCACTTTCTAGTCAAAAAAGTAAATAAATAAATAAATAAATAAATAAATAAATAAATACCAAAAGAAGATAGATAGATAGATAGATAGATAGATAGATAGATAGATAGATAGACAGACAGACAGACATAAAGGTCTCCACCTTCATTGTGATCAGGTGGTTAGGCAGGCTTTCTGACCTGAATGGAGGAATAACCCAGGGAGAGACAGTGTAGGAGGGAGGGGAAAATAGCAGCTGAGGCAAATAGTGAGCACAAAGACCAAGAAGCAATGTGTACATTAACGAATGTGTACAATAAACTTTACCTCCCTGTACTTTTTAAATCACAAAGTACCCTCTCCTTCCACTCTCTAATAAGAGGATTCTAATTGGACTCTTTTCGTCTGAGCATCTGTCCACTCAAAGTCTCCTTGGGAGACTAATTGGCCTCTCACAGGAACATGGTTATAATACAAGCCTTGGTTGCTGGTAACCACTCCGCCCCCACACACCTTACCAGACACACTTCTCATATAGCTCCCCCTGGTTCCTCTGAGTGCTCAGGAAACAGTGTGTTCCTGGCTACCCTCCGCACATGCTCTCATCCTCATCGGACCCACCAACAAAGGCTAAGTGTCACCACGACGGGACCTACCACATGCTCACTCTAGTGAGCATGCTTACCTGCTCTCTGGATTAAGGCATGAAGCCCACTGGACCTCCTGTTTTCAGCCTAGGAATCTGGCTTCCACACAGCAGTCAGGGTTCCTCTTTTAGTCACTGAAGAGATGAAACTGCTTTCTTTACCGCATACAGACCTTCCAAAAGTTTCTCATCTCAGAATAATATCTCATCACTGTGCTCTTCACAAACCCACCAATACCTGCTCCTGTGACCTTTACAGCATCTCCTCCTTCCACAGCCCCCTACTCATCTTACTCCAACCACAGTGCTTTCTAGCTCCTTTTCACAGAGCTTGGCTCAAGCTTCCCAAAGGTGAGCAGGTGCGTCCGGGCTTCTCTGCTCAAATGTCACTAACCTGAGAGGTTTTCCTAGGCACCCTAAACACAGAACCCGCCATGTATCCACAGGCTGCCTTCCCTGCTATGGTTTTCTTCCTATCATCTTACACAACTAACCTGGATACACCTTTAAGTCAAGAGCTGTCTCTCATTGGCTACCCAACTCTGCACGCTGAAGGGATTGAAGAATTGAGTAAATCAAGCATCTCCTGTCTAGAAAGTCTGAAGTCAGTGCAGCTGTTCACTTTAAGAACAGTGCTGAATTCCACTTCCATGATATTGCGGGAAATCTAAGAACTACTTTAAAAAGATGTAATTCTAACCTTTTGAGAGATTAGAAGTTGGGAGAAAGAAACATACCACATTAAATATTGACTCATCCCAATTATAGTTTAGTAATACAAGTGGTATGATCAGTCTGTTGTATAGGATTTTGAAGAGTGAACAATGTGATCAGAGAATTTTAAGCACTCAGGAGAGTGCAGGATGGGCAGAAACATAGTTCAAATGGGCAAACGCTGGAGAGGCACAAAGGAAATGCAGAATTCTGGACATGAAGCAAGGGCTTAGTGAGCTCATGGCATAAAGACAACTGTAAATGCTCTGTTTACCGAGTCTCTCAATGGAGAGCAGGCAGAGGAAGATAAGAGTGGAGTTTTGATTGACAGGTTTCTATACATGCTGAGCTGACTTGTAACCTCATCATAAGCTAGGATTGGGAGATCGTCTCTCAGAGACATGGAGGAGAGCATGCGTTCGTGCGGCACAAAGTGGACTCTCAGCTGGAGGAGAACTGAGGTGTGAGGTGATGGCCTTGGGCCACCATAGGCAGTGGCCTCAGCAAGCACCTTATTCATTGCCACCTAACCTAAATCTTTACTACGCCCCTGGCATTAGTGGCAGTGTGTGATCTTAAATTCCATAAGATTTTTTTTTATGCACCTTAGTTGAAGATCACAAGTTAAGACTTAAAATGTGCACTTAGAAACGAGTTAACAGGAGCTATAGAGATGGCTCAGTGGTTAAGAGCACACTGTCTGCTCTTCCAGAGGACCTGGGTTTCATTCACAGAACTCACATGGCAGCTCACAGATGTCTGTAACTCCAGTTCCAGGGGAACCAGTGCCTTCTTCTGGCCTCTGTGGGTGGGAACTAGGCACACTCATGGAGCACAGACAGACAACATGTGGTGCACAGATGTACTTGCAGGCAAAGTACCCATACACATTAACAGAGATGAAGTAACCTGCTTAGGCTCAGGCAAGACATCATCCTTAGAGCAGATTTTAAAACCCTTGAACCTCAACGTAAGACCTTCTGAGATTAAATAATAAAAAGGTAGGCACCGGACTTTAAGAAAATTGTTCAGCTATTACATCAAACTGTAAAGTAACCATCATTTTCTGTATGTAATCTGGACCCATGAAAAATCAGAAAATTATCCAGCCATTGATTTGCTCAATAAATATCCACTGAACATCTATTATGACCCTGGTCTTGCTCTAGGCATTGCTGGTAAACAGATCCTAACAATTATAAAGCATTATATGGAAACATTGAGGGGAACTAACCTGTGCTAGGAATATAAAGCAGCTTACCCTGGGCTCAGACCTCAGAGAAAGCTTCCTGGAGAAACCAATATCTTGGCTGAACTCTAAAGAGTACTTAAAACACAGTGATGTTTCACAGGGGCAGGGGGCGGGAGAAAGAATGCAGATAAAAACAGGTAAGTCAGGGATGTTACACTCAGACCCACACATGCTACACATCTGTTGGCATGGGTCATGAGTGAGCCAGCATGACCTATGTCATTTCTCTTCATCCTTTCCCTCGATCAGCCTATAGTTTCAAACTACACTTTATACACACTTTAACACACCGCCTAATACACACCATCTCAGTTCACCTTTTAAAATATTTATCTGGGGATTTCATATATGAGTACACATATATTTGCATCATTTTGGCCCACCTCTCTCTCCAACTTCCACCTATATCATTCTGACCATCCCTCTAGAATTCATAAACACACACACACACACACATACACACACACACACACAGAGAGAGAGAGAGAGAGAGAGAGAGAGAGAGAGAGAGAGAGAGAGAGAGAGAGAGAGAGAGAGAACTTGGTCCTATTAGTGTTGCTCCTGTTTGCATATGCTTAGGGCTGACCCCTTAGGATTGGGGTATTTCTTCATCAGCCACTGACTGCCTATAACTCACCATCTAGGGTTGGGAACTTGCGAAATTTTCCTCCATTCATGTTTGTTGGCATGTTAACTTGGTGAGATCTTTGTAGTCAACCTTATCATTGAGAGTTCATGGCAGCACCCCTATCATATGCTGAAGGATCTCATGGCCATCACCTGGGACCCTAGAAATCTTTCTATCCCTTCCTCTGAGATGCTCCCTGAGACTTAACCATAGGGGTGGAGTTATTGACAGTTTAATCAGTTACAAAGCTCTCTGAGTAGTCTCTGTCTGGTCCAAAGAGAAGCTTCCTTAAAGAGATGCAAGAGCTGTACCTATCTAAAGTATAAGGATAAGTATTTAGAAGCACTTAGAAAACAACCCTATTACTTTAGTAATCTGATAATAATTGGTTCTCCTCTAGGGCCTATGACATAGGTTTGTGACTAGATTTATAGTATAGTATGAGGCAAAAATTTTCTCCAATTCTCTGGGTGGTGTCCCCAGCACTTTGGTATTGTCTTCATATTCTGGAAAGTAATTGAGAACAATTTTGATAGCCTGTATTGTTTGAAGGAGTCTCTTGAGCTCCTCTAAACAACAACTTGAAGGTAAATATTCCTTGCCTGGCACTGAGTTTTTTGTTAGATAGACCATGGCTCCTTGGGGGAATATTATCATATAAGGTAACTCCATTAAAACCATGTGTATGCAGGGACTGGAGAGATGTCTCTGGTTATTAATACAAGTGGCTCTTCCAGAGAACCTATGTTCAATTCTTAATTCCCAGCTCCCACATGGGGGGATCACAACCATCTGTAAGTCTAGTTTCGGGAGATCTGAGTATCTGATGTCCTTTTCTGGCCTCCACAGGTACCAGGCATTCATGGGTAGTGCAGATGTACATATGGGCAAAATACCCCCACACAGAAAGTAAAAGTAAATAAAACAATTAATTTAGAAATCTATGTACATGTGTATCTGTCTCTGCCCACACCTCTGTATGTGAACATATGTGTTGCTTGGCATGATAACTTGGTGAGATCTTTGTAGTCAGCCATATCATTCAGAGTTCATAGGTACAGCACTGCTATCATATGCTGGAGTCAGGATCTCACAACAGTCATCTGGGACCCGAGGCTTGTACAATCTTTTATTCCATTTTATGTGTATGTGTGTGTGTGCGTGTGCGTGTGCGTGTGCGTGTGTGTGTGTGTGTGTGTGTGAGCGCGCGTGCGTGTATGTGTGTGTGTGTGTGTTTGTGCGCGCGCGCGTGCATGCGTGTGGGGGGGGTGTGCGTGCGTGTGCGTGCGTGTGTGCGAGTGTGCGTGTGCGTGTGTGTAGGCAAGCTTATAAAATGATGATTCTCTGTAGCTTTTACAAACAACCTTAGTGTTATTTCCCCTCCTCCCTCCTCTCCATGTTGTAAGACAGTCATGTTTGTAGGACTAAGTGCCTTAGAGGGGTTGGACCTTCCTTACCGCACTCGCATTTTGTGCTTTGGCTAAAGCTAGGCACATAATGGGTGCTCAGGAAATATTTACAGTTTTGCATTACAGCTTTGCACCTTAAATAAGAATGCCTAAAGAGATATTTATATTCCCGTGGTTTAAATGTAGCTATATATATATCTGACCCGTACCCATTTGCAGCACCTTTGCAAATGTGTAATTGATTAAATGCTTCACTTTTGCTCTTTAAAGATAAACAGGAAACTGCACATTTTCTGCAGCAGGGGTCCTTGCTGGAAATCTTTCCTTGGCTCAATAGTGTTCTATTGTTATGAGCAGAACATCAATATAATTAACATAAGAAGCCCTTAGAGGCCAATTTTAAATGAAACCACATTTAATTGTAGGTATTTCCTTTATTCCCCAAGATGACGATGACTTTCCAGTCGGACATAGAACGTGTGTCAAAATCCCTACAAAGTCAATCTTTTTAAAGCAAAATTATATCGTGTACCAGTTCCCAGAAGGACAGAATTACTTGGACAAGTTGACTGAAACAAAGAAAAGAACAAAAGTAAACCAAGGCGTCCAAGTACCCAGGAAAGAAAATCAAATTCAAGTTCTGATGTGCTCAAAGTTTTCTTTTTCTTTTTTTAGAAGCAAAATTGTATATATATTTTTTGGAAGTCATGTTTTGCTACAATGAAAATCCAAAGATCGATATCAATTTTTTTTTAACGTCTTAGTATTTTGCCAGTAGCCCGAATGATTTTTTTTTCAATTCTAAAATCCTCCATGGCATAAATCCATGGTGTTAAAAAGATAGAATCAGCAGGCCCAGAACTCCATATAGGAGGTAATCGATATATATGCATTAATCAAAGCATGAACAGCCATTGACTAGACATTGGCTCAGGCTCTGGTTGTGTGAGGAAGAGCTTGTAGAGTCATGAGGGATAAGCAGAACAGAACAGCACTTCATCTTCTCTGGGCTTCTGAGTCAGCTTCCCTTTGTCACTCAGCAAGCTCAGCACTCCCAGTAACTTGCTCTCAGTCTTCCCAAACCATCTCACCTGTGGCAAGTGCCACATGGACCATCTCTCCTCCAAATACTCTCACCTCTGAACTTCCCTGTATGCCCATGCATTCAGAGCCATCCCTTCCCAATGTCTTGAGTTTGAACATAATGAATATTTCCCAACCTGCCATGTGGTCGTTGCTATGCTTTACTGGTTCCCATCCCCAAGAAGCCTCTACATTGCCTTGCCTGTTAATACAGGTTTTAATATGATTTCATATATCAAACTTTCATATTGACTGACATGAAGTTGGACTACCGGATATGTTTTCATATATGTGTATTTGAAAGTATTGGGGATCTGGAGGGGTTCTGTTTCATTTTGTTTTGTTTCTTAAGATAGGGTCTTACTGTGGCAACCCATACTGGCTTCAGATTTGATGCCTTCATGCTGTAGCCTCCTGAGTTCCAGGGTTACATGGGTGCATCATCAGACCTGCCACTATTTCAAGTACATGTTTAAATTAAGGACTGCTTACCTACAATTGGCTTAAGAACATAGCTCTGCCAGTTTGGCATACTAATCACATATTATTAAACATGTTTAGGAGGGTTACTGATTGTTTACTACTTTTCCCTTGGTTTCTAATATGGGTGACCTTGCAGTAAGCCAGATACAGAATGCTTTAATTTGTATTCTATTTTCTACTATTTCTTATGAAAACTCAAAAGTGAAAGAGCTACAAATATTTATAGCAAGAAACAAACAGCAAAAAGTAATTATTGTTCAATATTTCAAACTTCCACCTTATAATGGGCCATGCTGCTTGACTGACATCTCTATCAAGCTTGGTGGGGGTTGGTGGGGAGGGTTCAGGAAAAGGAAAGGATCATATTCTCTCTCCAGGTTTGCACTGCCATTAAACAACCTTGACCTATAAATCCTGTCCTCAGATAATGGGAGTCTGTTCCCTTGCCTTCCCATTCACTAATGACACTGTTTGTGGATCCTGGAGAGAACATTATTCAAATTGTCCCACCTTGTCCCCAGCTGAGTGTGTGAGCAAGAACACCTGTGGCGGGGGAGCAGTGCCGAGCACAGCTGTCCTGGTGTTCAGAACCTCCCATGGAAAGGATCATTTTTATTAATGTCTACTTCAAATGTTATCTCCCTTCTCTTCAGGCCATTTCCTTGTCTACATGGAGATTCGGAATAATTTCCTTCCTCCATTACACTGTTCCTTGAAGGTATTTTATAATCAGAATGCACATTCCTCTCTCTTTCTGAGGCTTTTTTCTTTTTTTTTTTGTTTCAGGCAAAATGTGTTCAATCTCCCTGGCTTAGTCCTCTGTCTCCTCTGTCACACCACTGTCTCTTGTACATTCTCAACGTGAACAGAACAAAGAAGTGTTATAATCTAAGTTCTGGGCCATAGGAGAGTGAGAATATTCCTCATCCTACCTGTATCTGCTTTTTTTTTTAAATTATTTGAAATGTACGATAACTTGGAATCCTAAGCCTATTATAAAATGTTGTCTGTCTGTCCTCTGGCACAACCACAGCCCCTGCAGTCTTGATATCACAGCACCTGTGAGTACTTGCAGGCTCATTAACACTATCTCACAGACAAAGAAAGATTGGACAGTCATCAGACCCTCACCTAACATGCTAGCTATTTATCCCTGCACACATGCATCTGCAAGCAGTCCTACCTCCATTGAGCATCTCTGGAACGCTAGAGAACACGGGAGGTAAAAGGTTGGTTGAGGGGAAACTCCACATCTGTACCTCCTTTTCAGCAATGTAGCTGTTGAGGGGTCATCCATGTTTCTGGATATAATTCCAATTAAACTCGTTGGTTCACCAAGCTGGTCTTGATGGGATTATCTCTCTGGTCTGTTGCCAATGCTCTACCTGGGAAAAAAAAAAGACATTTGGTCACATCTCACCTGGTGAAGTAACAGAGTAGAGCCCCAGCACTACAGAAGATAGAAAAAAACTGGGCTATTGAAATGATATGCATCTGATTTAAACCTTTCTATGAAAAAACGGCTGAGTCACTACCTCTGAATGTGCTTGCTGCCATTATAAACCAGCCTCCTTCTCCTCCACGGTCTGATAAGGACCACAGTGCTCACCAAGTCTCCGTCACCTAAGAGCCACCCTCCTATTCCCCAGCAAAGTCTGGGTTTCTGTTTTTATTAGTATCATCAACTTATTTGAAGTCCTGGCCTTTCATTTTGTAATACCTCTTGTGTTTAGTACAGATTCATAAATATACAATGGACATTTAGCATATTTTACCGTAGAACAAAAGGTAAAACAATTTTTAGAAAGTGAGTTCCAGTAGGTTAGTTTCGATCACAATGTTTGTGAGAGTATGCAATCAGCCTAGAATGTTTTAAGCATCAGTTAATTAGTTATTAATTTTCCATGGTCCTGATTTTCTTTGTTCTCAGACACATTTGATTTAGAAAAGAAAATGTTCCCAGGAAGGATTTTTTTTTTGGTAGATAAATACAATGTAAATCTAAAGTTTTATGGGAAAACAAGAAAACCAGAAAGCTCTGGTTTTGAAAACAAAAAGTAAGTCTGAAAAAATTACTGTACCTAACATAAAGGCCCACTCCATACTTACAGCAGTGAGGCCATCGTGCTACATGAATGGACAGAGATAAATGGAGAACTCAGAAACAGACTCACACAATGCAGGCAGCTGATTTTGAACAGAGGTCAAAAACAAAATAGGAAAACCAGTCGATGGGAAAAGTAGATGTCACTCCTGCAAAAGATAACCATAACCTGAGCCTCTCACTTGATATGAAAACTGCATCAAGATGATTGTGGGCTGAAATATAAAACTTATAGATGATAATATTTGGGAGCTAGGTTTATGCAAAGACTCCTTAGAGTTGACTCCAAAAGTACAATTCACTTGAAAATTGACAAGTCTTTTTTTCAACAAACCTAAAAAGATTGTTCTCTGAAACCTCAAAGATGGGAAAAAGAAGCTGCAGGGTAGAAGGCAAAAATTTTAAAACACAGCATCTAACAAAAGCCTGCTATGGACCATGTATAAAGAGCTCAGCACACAGCAATTGGAAATTCCAACAGTGCAATTAAAAAGGAGGAAAAATACAAGAGTTGTTTCATGTAGCAAAGTGTGCAGATAACAGAGTAACAAATTAAAAGGATTCAATGCTTTTAGCCATTAGGAAAAGAAAATTCAAACTGTAACAAATTACCATTCCATACCCATCACAACGGTTTAAACTAAAAAAGTAATGCCACCAAATATGTCAAGGATGCAGAAAATTTAGATGATTCTTTGTGTTGCTAGTTGGAATATAAAAATGGTAATTTCTTTAAAAATGAAGCATGCAGGTACTGCAGCACTCTGAGCATATTCTGGAAGCATTATCTCAGAGAAAGGAAAATATGTTCACACAGAAACCTATATGCCAATTTTAGCAGTCTTGATTTAATCTCTAGTAACTGGGAAACTGTAGGTGCCCTTCATCCAAGCAACCAACCCATGGAATATTCATACCATGGATTAAGGTTCAAGGATGAAAATGAAAGACAGTCAACAAACTTAATATCTGGAGATTGGTGCTGGATAGACACAGTGACAAATGATTCCACAGGGCCCATCGCTTCCTGACATGTAGACATTACAGCAACTGTAAATGACAAATTTGTGGAAATGGAGAGCAGTCTACTGGTGACTATAAGTTAAGGAGTGTATTGTGTGGGGGTGTAGATATCGGGTGAGATTAAAAAAGAGCAGCTTGTGAGACTCTTAGTTGATCGGAGGGTATGTTCTATGTCTTGACTATACAGCTAGACATCAATATTCTGGCTAAGATATCATGCTGTTTCGTGGCAAGATGTTATCATTGGCAGAGACTAAGAAAAAAAGTTTCTGCATCCGAACTCCACGGGAGTCTACAATAATCTCTGAATAGAAAATTTTCGTTAATAAAGAAGTTATGTTAGATAAATATGTTATCTTTACATATTTATATGTAAAGAGAAATATATCAAAAGAGAATGAGAATTCAGCTCCCCCTCTGGGTTTCTCTGTAAGGTTTGCGAGGCGCCATCGCCTTCGCCCTGGCCATCCGCAACACGGAATCTCAGCCCAAACAAATGATGTTCACTACCACCCTGCTCCTCGTGTTCTTCACTGTCTGGGTGTTCGGAGGAGGGACGACCCCCATGCTGACGTGGCTTCAGATCAGGTACGTGACCCTACTAACACAACCAAGTCGTTGAGAGGCATGGCTGGCCTGTTCCGTTTCTGGTGAAGCTGACTTCATTTTGAGTGCAGTAGTAGATTTGTACCCCGCCTGTCCCCAGTGACCTTCAGACTCAAGTGAGGCAGTGTGACCTACCGTAAACTGAGCTGACTTTTCCAATAGGTTTGGAATGTTGTCTGTGTTCAAGCTGTTCTACAAATAGATTGATTCACCTGCAACTTTATCCATTCAACGGTATTAACGCACAGTGCGATACGCTGAGACTTATGAAAAGAAGCTACAACTCTCGTCCTCAAGATAGTTAAGATTGTTAAAAAGAAAAAGCAGCAAAACTAACAAGAAAGCAGATTTGCTTTGCTTTTTTACTCCTGGCACTGGTACTTAAAATAGGGAAAAACTGCTTAACACACATTTGGTGAGGGAGCCATATGTTTTTTCAAAGAGGATGCTGTAGACACAAGCTATATACTTTCTCACAGGAAAGCGAGCCAAGATTCCAGTCAGAACCTGTCTAATAAGCAGTGCCTGCAGCTGGACACTAAAACCTCTAGATTGTAGGGTAGCAGATTAGATAAAAGTGGATAGCTGTTATAAAAGATAAAACATGGTGTCACACAGTATCCAGAATGAGGTGCATGAAGGCCAGCCTACCTAGAGCACAGCTTGGGTTCGCCTCATGGAGTTGTCCCAGCTTAGGTTTGGAAAAATGGATAAATCTATTATCAGGTGTTTTTGTCTTTATTTAAATGTTTCCGTGACCCAGATCCTCGTTTTCATTTCCTAGAAGGTAATGGATTAAGCAAACATTTTATTTCTCGCCTGCGTACGTCAGAAGGATCCTCTCCAGTTCCCACCCATTCTCTAGGACAAACTCATGACCACCACAGTCAATAGGAAGAGATCCTTCTAACAACAAAGCATTTCCAAGAAGCTTCTTATTAACAGGGACTATGATTTCAGCCCCATTGTGTGGCATGTCCATTATAATAGCAATGGATAAATAATTCATGAAAACTTAAGTGACTATAACTATAAATACAAATGCTTTTGTTAAGCATTTGCAAGAGTTCTCTACCCATTTGGCAAAGAAAAAGTAGAGGCAGGCCTCACATACTTAATATAAGTAGGCTTATGTGGAAACTAGGCCAAGTAGCTGTGTATTAAACCAAATTTCAGGGTAAAAGACCCTGTGGACTACTGTGAATATTACTAAACACACAAAAATACTTTGACTAAAGGTAAAGAGTGAGTGCTTTGAAATGCTTGTTGAATTATTTTCTAGCCATATAAATGTGGTCTGCAATTTCTTTCACAGTGGTGGTTACTGGAGGGTTCCTATGGATGAGTACACACATTGCATTAAACTCTTAAAGGTTGGATCCCCTGCGAATCGTTAGTAGGAGAGTGCTGTGTTCAGATTTCTGGAAAATAAAATTCAATAGGCTGGATCCCTGCGTGGAAAAATGGGGCTTAGAAGGCAGAGGTTAGAGGAAGAGAATTCCCACTGAAACATCAAATACACTATCAAAACATTCTATGGAGGGCATAAGAAAGAGAGGTCCAATTTTCCTTCAAATAATCAAACATAATTTATTTTCTATGATTCCTTTTCTCACTTTCAAGTTATCCCCAAATTGGTAACGTATTTGGTTTTTAGCCAGTTCTTCTACAGTGCTTTCCAGCGGCATCAGCTAACTTCTCGTGAGTATCATAACTTATTCTGATGCTGAGTCCACTGGGAAGAAAGGTATGATCGTGGATCCTTAGACAGACTAGAGCAAGTATCCAGACAGCAAGACAAGCTTGATAAAGAAAAAACATGGTTTCCAACACAGTATCCAGAATGAGGTGCTTGGAGGCCAGCCTACCTAGAGCACAGCTTTGTTCACTTCATGGAGTTGTCCCAGTGGTGGGTGACTCCAAAAGGACCAGGTGACTTAGTACCAGATCTGGCCACTATCCAGGAGGGGGAGGAGTATGGATAGGACCAGGATAGATATATAGAGAGGGAGTACTAGGGGTTCCATCATATGAAAGAAAAGGGTGCTGTTCTCGGCTGGAAACCTGAAACCAGTGCAGAAACCCCTGAAAGTCATCCTAAGAACATCAAAAGGAGAATACTAAAGGACATAGACATGAGGATGTTTGGGAAGTTAGCTCAGGCAGATGGATTCAGGCTATAAGAATGGTTAAAGACATAAACGAGTATATATGCAAATACATAGATGGGAGATGTCGATTGGGTTCAACTGTGCTATACAGTCTTCTCATGGTCTCTGCTCTCCTTTCCTGGTTGACGTTGGTGTTCAAGAAGTCAAGTCTATCTCAGCTTCTGAACACACAGCTGCCCATCTACACGTGGTTGGCAGGGCCTGCTTACTCACAGGGCAAGTCACGTTTGCCAGCATTCCTGTCTGACTCTTGCCATAGAACAGCAGTATGTGAGTAAGTTGCAACTTTGAGAAAAAGACACAAGTATGAAGGGCTGGGGGGAGAGAATGCAAGTGCATTCTCTCACACAAAACCCACATTCTTGCTGGAATATGACTCCTTAACCTATTTTACAAGGTCTGCCCTTTCTAACTTCCTTCTCTTAAATTATTTGGAAAGTACTTGAGTGAGTTTTGTTTTTTTTTAATTGCTATAGGATTTTTCACTCAGTTACAAACTACCACAGTAGGAGATAAGGAAAATGTTTTCTGTCAGGTAATACTTAGTAGCAATAACATCAGTTTCTCTTTGAAAAGTCTGACTCAAACAGCAATGGTCATGCCATAGAGACTCCAATAAAGATTAATCATTAGCTCTGAGGCAAGTCTGTAAGTCTGGTCCTAGCAATGGTGCAAAGTTCTCATCTTAAAGAAACTTAATTTCTGAGGATGGAGAGGTGGCTCAGTGGTTAAGAGCACTGACTGTTCTTACAGAGGTCCCGAGTTTAATTCCCAGCAACTACATGGTAGCTCACAACCATCTGTAATGGGATCGGATTCCTTCTTCTGGCTCTGGTTTGTCTGAGTACAGCCACAGTGCAGTCAGGTACACAAAATAAATCAAAAAAGGAAGAAAGAAAGAAAGAAAGAAAGAAAGAAAGAAAGAAAGAAAGAAAG
>JANHMN010000020.1:14330616-14369044 GCA_030674055.1 Rhabdomys pumilio | reverse complement strand
AAGAAAGAAAGAAAGAAAGAAAGAAAGAAAGAAAGAAAGAAAGAAAGAAAGGAAAAAAGACTTGAAGAAACTTAATTTCGTTTTTTTTAAATAATACTAAAATATACTTAATGTGGCAATTTGAAATAAATTGAGTGTTTCTTTTTAAATTTTAAAGGAAGTGGATTTTTCCCATGTTATTTTGGAGGCTTAGATGAAGAGTTGAGGTTTGGGGGTGGGGGGGAGAAGAGTTGCTTCTTGATTAGAGTTCAACTCTTCCCTCCTGTGAGGTACATGAGCACCACAGTGAAGAAACCCAGTACACAGTTTCCAAGGACACTCTGCAGATAGGCAGGAAGCATAAAAAAATGAAAGGTCCCAGACTTTGTCACACAGGGGCCAGTAAAGCATCACATAAAAACCAAAACCCAAGAGCCCAGCTCTGTGAAAGTGGCACCATGTAATTAAGTCTGGGATGGTAATGCCATTCCTAGGTTTGGGTTGGCCACCTGCCCTCTCATGAGCTTACACTAAACCACAGCTAGAGTCACAGTTTTGTAAACAAGTGAGGTGCAGAACTCGCCTCCCAGACAACACTAAAAACCACCCTGGCCGAATGACAGTGATCTCTAATCGTAGCCATCTTTGACTGAATAACCATTTCATGTTGGGTATTGGATCATAAAATCCAGGCATGGAACCTCTCTGTCTCAGTCTATAACCTATAAAATAAGGGTGAGGTTGGTAGTTACCTCTTAGCATGGGTAAAATCTGGTAATGTGACACCACTGTGGGGCTGCAGAACCACTGAGCCACCCAGCTTAAACAGAAGCCTATACTCCCAAACGATGCATTCTGCTCCCACCTGCATGGAAGAGCTCATTCTGAATGCCTGAAATCTACCTTGATTGACAGATCCTCTGTAGGGAAAAGAGATATATTTTCATAACAAGACAGGCCTGTTAAAAGCAAGCACAGGATGTCCCTGTTTACAGGAAGGACTGGGCAGGCTCACTTTTATAGCAGGGATTCTCCATGCAGTCTTTCCCTGACTTGCAGGGTTAAAGGTCAACAAGGCCAACCCTGCTTGGTCTTCCTCAGCTACAACCTAGAATTGGAGGAATTACAGGAATTTATTATCCTTACTCATTCAAGCCAAGCCATCCCACCCTCTCTTCCCCAAATCAAGGAAACAACATTATATTAGCCTTAGCCTGTGTCCATTGCAGGGCAAATAACTTTTAGATAGTTTAATTCAGCCCGTGCTGGTATTTTAGTTATATATTTAAAATTTGTTCTTGAGTTTTGCCCCAAAGTCATGTACAAATGCTTCTTTTATTGCTTTTCCCCACTGGCTATGAAGTTCTAGGAAAACAATTATCATTGGAATGTACACAGAGATAAATAAAATCCTGTATGTGTATATATGTATATATACATATGTGCATATATGTATATATATACATATATATACACACACACATATATATATATACATATGTGTGTCATATATACATACGTGTGTGTGTGTGTGTGTGTGTGTGTGTGTGTGTGTGATGGTGCAAGGTTAAATACAACTGCTTATACACAAAATTTCCTATATGGCTGAAGTAAGGAAACACCAATTTAATACAGTGGATGGAGAAATGCTTATAATAAGTTCTCTTGCTATTTATCTCTAGCACCAAAGTTCCCAAGCATGCTAACAATTTTCTTCACAGGGAGATTAATGCAGTAAATAGTATTAGGGGGTATATGTGTGTGATGTGTGTTTGTATATATACAGAGAGACTTTAAAGTGTGAGTACCTCCCTGCTTCAATCTCTTAAGTGTGGACTATAAGCCCTAAATTTAGCTTCTCAGTTTTTTTCATTTTTCTTATCTATGAAACGAGGGTGATAACAATAAGAACACCTCTTTCGAGTTTATGAGCATTAGGTATTAAGTGGACACAGGATTTAAAGCACGCCACAGATTCTCAGTAAGTACGCCTGTAAACCCAAACGTCTTAGCCACATACTTCTTGTTTATTGTGATATACACAAATACAGTTTTATTAATTAGATGCACTTGTGAAAGCATGCTTTCATGGAGAACAGAAAGAAATGGTCTCCGGAGAGTTTACTTCATTTTGTCCTGTAACTAGATTCATCAATTTTAGAGACAACTGCTTCTTATGCATTCAAGATGATAAATTTCATTAAAATCCACACAAAACTATTACAGTTATCCAACAGCTCAAATGGAGTCTTTCTGGAATATGCTTCTATTCCCATATTCAGATAATAATCCTTCCTTATGAATTTTTCAAAAATCCAACCTTGTCGTTTCATAAATTTATATTTTATGTTTATGTCTTGTATTGATTTTAAACCAGCTTATACATTTTATATCAAGTTATTTCAATCAACAGACCTGAGAAATATATTGTCTCGTGAGACATGGACAACTAGTTCACTCACTGAAATAGAATTATACTTTCTGTCCCTTGCTCATTACTCCCTTCTGGAAAGGACTTTCTACTTTCTATAGATTCTTCTATAATGACTTTTAAATCTATGTATTTATTGCTAGCATCAATCTAATTTGACATATTAATTATAGATGTTGGATAACTAGAGCAATCTACTGCTGACCTAAAAGAACAGCATGTTTATAACCAGTGTTATGAGTTAGCTGCTCCTAAGTTTGCTCACCATCTGGGTGCTTTACCGTGCTATGCTTATATAGACAGCATCTTCCCAGTTCCAGAGATACATTCTTCACCTCCACAGCCTCCAGCCACACTCTCCAACCCTGTGCTTATTTATTTTCTCTGAACACCAGCATCAGTGAGCTTCACCCATGCATTCGTACTAAGTTTACCAAACAACCGTAATCTGTTCTGTGGAAGGGAATGTGTTTAGCTATTAGAAAGCACCGCCCAAAACAGTTGCCTTCTTTTAAATAACATATATTTCAGTGAAATATGAAGTTTAGCAAAAGCAATTTAATTGCAGCGTGTGGTATTTGTTACTCCAGGGTGAGGAAGAACCTCCAGTCCTGGCTGAAAAAGAACATATCTCCCAGTAAATGCAACTCAAAGCACTTGACCCAATGCAAGTAGCAATTATGTGAAAACTATAAAAGCAAGTGGTAGGAACTGTCCTAGAAGCCCATTAACGGAGGAACAACAAATAAGGAAAACAGGGTCTACATAACACGATGAAATTTTATTCTGCCATAAGAATGAAATCATGGAATTTCCAGGAATGTGGATGTTAAGCAAAATAATCCAGAAGTAGAATGAATGCCACATTTTGTGTCTCATACACAAATTCTAGTACACGCTATAAAAAGGGAAGGATTGTGAGCAGGAAGGGAGAAGGAAACAAGGCAGTAGTGACATACTTGATATGAAATCAGATAGAAACAGGAGTACAGCGAGAGGAGGCCAGGAAGGACAGGGAGGGCAGTGGGGAAGAGGGGTGAACAGAAACAATACTTCACATGCGTATGAAAATACTGTAATGAAACTTATTGCTTTTTGTATCCTAACTTTAAAAAGTAATAGCCAAAAGAGAAGGAAGACAAAGCAAATGATAATACATCGGGAGTAAGCCAACTCTTGGGCCAGGAGTGGGGTCACACTCTGACTACATGAGTCTCTTGCCTCCCAAGAGACAAAGGTGCCAAAGAACTATGAGGGAAATTATTTTGCTTCTGGGTTAAGGAAAAGGAAAGTAGTGAAACTGCAGGTCAAAAGAGCAGGGAAGGAAAGAAAGGAGGGAGGGAGGCTGGGTTGTAGAAGGGGAAAGAGGAAGGTTGGCAGGTAGGCACCTTGTCTGGTCTTAGATGACCATGAGGTAGCATGACTACAGCACTAACAAAATCAGAAGATATTGGAAATCCCCAAAAGGGACAGTGACACTATGACCATAAGGGAAGAATGATTCTATTGCAGTTTTTCCCTCTCTTGCTCCCCTGACCAGACTGACTCCCCCATGGTTAGGAGGAGGGTCTTAACGCCCACATCCACAGTGACACACTTCCTCCAACAAGGCCACACCTCCAAATAGTGCCAATCCCTGGGCCGAACATATCCAAACCACCATGGTGGCTTTACCTACTGTAAGCCCTCTGGGTCCTTAAGTCATTTTCCATGTAGGCCGTTAATTCCCTCCCTTCTGTCTTTATGAGATGTGGTATGTAAATTGTTGTTTGTTGAATGAAGAGTGGTCAAGTGTTAGCTAATTTGCATGGTTTAACCTAATAGTAAAGTAAATATGAACATGCATATATACCTTTCACCTACTTCTTCCCTTGGTTAATAATTTGCCCCTTTAGCTTTCTCCCCTTCCTCTCTAAATACATATACACTAACTGTATCTCTATCTACATCTTTTTGGCATACTGTTTGACACATTTTAGGCATGCATTCAATCCCTGGCCAACAGTCCCCTCCTCCAGACAGGTTAAATGTATTATTCTGATTTTGCTGATTTGTTTGAATATTGGGACAGACATCATATTCTTCTTATCTAACGCTGAAGCATGCATCTTAAAGGATAAAACCTGTCTATTAAGTATCCAAAAATACATGTGTAAAAACTATTATAACATTATTATCAGTGCATGTTCAAATGCCCCATTATTACAAAACTGTTTTTATAACTATTTTTAAATTCAGGATTGAATCAAGGTGATATATTGTATTTGCATCTTACTCTTTTTTTTTTCTCCGTGATATTGATTTTTATAGAAGAAACCAGGTCAGCTGTTTTATATGCTTGTCCACATTCTGAACTTGTTTCCTCATAGTGTCAATTAATATATTCTTTCCTATATTGTATCTCTTATAAACGAGAAATTAGGTCAAGCTTTGAAATTCAGGTTGAGTACTTTTTTTTCTGCAAGGATACCCATTGGGGATGTTTTGTGCTTAATAGTGTATATTTCTTGGTCTGTGCATCGTGTGGCCTTGCCCTGAATGCTCCATCAGGATGCCCATTGTCACCATGCTGAGTTTATTTCTATGGAACAATAGTAATATGTGTTACAAAGATACATTTTTTTATTTTATAGTTAACTTCAATCTGTGGGGCAATAATTGGGTACCACACAATTATCCTCTTCCCAAAAATCTAGATCTCCCAAGTTTAGCATCCCACTGGTAATACTTGTTCAGTTAAACTTTTATATTTTGGATGACTTGGTTTAATTTGCTCTTGATATCTAATTTGTGTATGTGTGCATATGTGTGTTCGTGTGCAGGCTGGAATTGTCCCGCAGACATCTTCCACCATTTTTAGTTCAACAGAGTCTTTCAGCACTGCAGGAGTTTGTCTGCTACACTAAACTAGCTGGCCAGTGAGCCCCTGGGATCTGCCTGTCTCATTCTCCTCAACTCTGGGGTTACGAGAGTGTACCATAATTCCTGGCCTTTTAACACGGATCCTGGGAGTTAAGCTCAGGTTCTCCTCCCTGAACAGCACACATGTTATGTACCGAGCCTTCTCCCCAACTATAGATATATATAATTCCCAGACAGAGAGCTCTGTTCTAGCTAAATGATTATCTTTCCAATAACTTTTAAAAATTTTTTCTGAGGGCTTTTTTGTTTGTTTGTTGCGTTGGTTGTAGTTGTTGTTGCTTTGGGCCATCTTTGCAGCTTGGTGTGTGTGTGTGTGTGTGTGTGTGTGTGTGTGTGTGTGTGTGTGTGTGTGTTGTGTTGTGTTGTTTTGTTTTGTTTTGAGACAGTTTTGGATGCTCCAAGCTGGCCTTGAACTCCATCTTTTTTTCCAGTGCTGAGGTTACAGGAGTACAGCAGCATGCCTGACAAACTTACTTGCTTTTTCTCAGGGATGGAGATTCAACCCAGGACCTTGGGCATGCTAGGCGAGAGCTCTAACGCTGAGTGACACCTCCACCACAACTTTCCCTTTAAAACTATGATATTTTTCTTTGTGACCAAGAACAAATGGATGTATATTTTCTAGGCATGAGAAAAACACATATTTGATATTTTAAAGAATAAAGTTCTTTACATATGCATCAGGTTTCTTAGTTACAATTCAATCAAATTCCCAATATTGTTAGCTCGGTTTTCCTAAATGGGTCAGATTACGAAAAGCAAACATCAAGCTATATATTTTTTTGTAGCCCAAGTCATTTATTATGATCGTATAAGGCACCACACATTGAGAGGTGCATCTGGCTGCTGCTTGTGACGCGTGTCTTTTATGATAGACATCTACCCTGCTTTCAATTTTACCTTATCTGTTTTGTTCACACGGATATAAAACAAAGTGATCCCGTCTTCCTTTTGTGTTAATACCCTATGTTCATCTGCAGTTCTGAAAATGTGGGATTATAAAGTGCACAAGCAACGAGGAATGTGTGTTCTAAGCCCTAGGCAGTGGGGGGGGTAGCTTCCTTTCCCCCATTCCTTCTGGTTCAGTAAGCAATGAATAGATTCTAGACTGGGTAGATTTCAGCATTTTCATCAACACCATTTAATTCCCCAGGATCTCTAATTTCTCACCAGAAAACAAAGTCTTGTTTTTTAACCGGTTACAACCTTTTACCTGGTAATGCACATTTTAATCCTAAATGAAGCTGCTTAAGAAAAATTACAGAGTAAAAAAACCAAGAAATTACATTAAAATGGGCATTTTCTATCTACCCCCAAAGATCAATTGCATAGTCAGAATATGGGATTCTAACTGGAGTTATTAAAAATAGTCCCCAGGTTTACACCTAGCTTCTCAATGAGGAAACTGCTTTGGACAGAGAACTGCCTATTAGAGGCAAAATATGGCTTAATGATGATTTCATTGTACTCAGGGCAACAGTCTGGTTTGGAAAAATGCCAGAAGAATATACTGAAGGATGTCTTCCTCCTCTTCCTCCTCCTCTTCCTCCTCCTCTTCTTCCTCCTCTTCCTCCTCCTCCTCCTCTTCCTCTTTCTCCTCTTCTTCTTCTTCCTCCTCCTCTTCCTCCTCCTCTTCCTCCTCCCCCTCCTCTTTTTCCTCCTCCTCTTCCTCCTCCTCTTCCTCCTCCCCCTCCTCCTTTTCCTCTTCCTCCTCCTCTTCCTCTTCCTCCTCCTCTTCCTCCACCCCCTCCTTTCCCTCTTCCTCTTTCTCCCCTTCTTCCTCCTCTTTCTCCTCATCTTCCTCCTCCTCTTCCTCCACCCCCTGCTTTCCCTCTTCCTCTTCCTCCTCTTCCTCATCCTCTTCCTCATCCTCTTCCTCCTCCTCTTCCTCCTCATCTTCCTCTTCCTCCTCATCCTCTTCTTCCTCCTCATCCTCCTAATCCTTCTCCTTTTGCTCCTCTTCCTCCTTCTTCTCTTCCTCTTCTTTCTCCTTCTCTTCTTCTTTTTCCTATTCCTCTTTCTCCTTTAAAAAAACCTCTCTTTGGTGCTAGGATTATTGCAGTGTAAATTACAACTAGTCACTAACAAAGCTGCACCCATGTTTGTAGATGGTGACCCCAAGAGTCCCTGGCCATCTGTCCTCTCTTAGTGGAACTGGGTACCTTTATTTTCTGTAGGACTCAGTCTGGACATCATGGTCTCCATTGTCACCTCAAGCCTTTTCCTCCTTCCTCTCTCAGATGTAGTCTGAGAGACTGCATTATGACCACATATGGTTTCTACTGTCCTCTCAGACTGCTCTGCCTTGCTGACCTTATGTCCTAATGGGTTAGTTTATTCTATTACCTAGCTATTACAACAATCCCACTTTTCTCTTTCTTCTTTTAATTCGCCATCACCAGGAGCCTGCTTTTTAATACAATACTTTTGTTGTTTTAATAGGATTCTCAGAGAGTTGAGGATTATTGCTCAAAACAGTAAACTTAATTCTATGTTTTATTAGCCAACGCCAGGCATTTGATCAAGTGTTTAAGTTTTGTGCACACTAAAATAATGTTTATCACCCAAAATTAGAAATAAAATACGATTTAAAAGTTATATTTTCCTGGTTCATTTCACGTGAAGGTAATTGTGCTTAAAATTTTAGCATATTTTTCTAAAAAATAATTGCTTAAAATGTTTTTATTAACAAGAAAAGACTTTAACATTCACGACTTTTTATATGTATGAGTGTGTTTGCCTATATGTACATCTGTGCATCACATGCATGCCTAGTACCTGAGGACACCAGAGAGGATGCAGGGCCCCCTAGACCTAGGACCACCTCTCTGGAACCTCCAGCCTATTTAAGCTGGTCCAGGATTAGGTCATGTTCTTGAAGGTACGTAACAGTATTTTAGAGCATCATCCTGGTCCCAGAAGCTCATTTCTTGGCTGTCTGCAGGAGGATTCTGGTCTTCCTCTTGCAGTGGAATATCTTGATGGGCTCTGATCATGTTTCCTTTGCTAACACTTGCCTCTGATGAGTTCCAGACTCTTCCAGATCTGGTGTCTTCTACCAGACAGGTGCGTAGATTTTGTCACCCTTTACTGAAGCTATGGCTAACAAGTGGAATGTGCCACACTTATAACCCAGGCCTGTGGCATCTTCTCCTGTCCTTATTGCTTCATTCCCAGGGCCTGTGACTAGTCATTGCATTCCTCTCCTGGCATCTCCAGCCTAGCCCCCATCTTACTCACAGGACATTTATTTCCTCAGGATACAGTGTTACATCACACATGTCAATTCCCACTCCCACCCTCTGCCATCTCCATTCACACGGTGGAGGTTAAGATTGGCTATCTCCTTAATGGATCTAGAATTACTTAAGAGACAAGCCATTGTGTGATGGTTTGTTTGACTGACCATATTAACTTGACACAAACCAAAGTCATTATGGAAGAGAGACTTTTAACTAAGAAAATGCCTCTATCATACTGGCCAATAGGCAAGTCTGTTGGGCATAATCTTAATGATTGCTTTGGGAGGCCCCAGCCCGTTGTGGGTGGTCCCATGGGCTGTTGGTCGTCCTGAATTCTATTAGAAATCAAGGCTGAGCAAGCCATAAGGAGCAAGCCAGTGAGCAGCACCCATCCCTGGCATCTGCTCCAGTTTTGGCTTTCTGACTTCTGCCTTGAGTTCTTACCCTGACTTCTCTCAGTGATTGGGTATGGCCCAAGGGTTGTTAGATAAACTCTTTCCTCCCCCCAAAATTAATATAGTATATCTGTGAGGAATTGTGTAATTAGGTTAATCAAGGAGGGAAGAACTACCCAAAGCATGGGCAGGACCATTTTATAGGCTAGAATCCTGGATGAATGGAAAGGAAGAGTGAGCTAAGTAGTAGCATTTACCTCCCCTAGCTCCCTGACTCTAGGTGCAATGGTAACATCTGCCTCACACTCCTGCCACCACAGTGCCTTCCCCACCATGATGGGTTTCGTCTCAGCTAAATTAAACACATCTTTCCTTAAATTTCTTAGGTCAGGTATTCTGTGGTAGATGAAGAAAGTAAGTAAAGCACTAAGTAAGCATGTACTAAGTTGTACAGTGCCGGACAAGAAATAAAACATAGACTCGGAGACAAAAGCCTGTGACTTTGTGTGTCTGACACTCTACGCCCCAAGATTTTGTCTTCATTGCCTGTCCCGTGACAATGCCAGTTCTATAACCTGAGGTAGAGAGTGGGACTGTGGACAGCTTCCTAGTCTCTTCTGTTGTGAATATGAACAAGGATGTTTGTCTCTGAGATGAGATGGCAGTAAGCCAGTGGTTTCTTTTCCCAAATACTTAAGCACTGGGGGCTTCATTGACACTGGCTTTTCTCGGTCTTGAGAAGCACTGACTCAGAAGCTACCAGTCACCATTAACAGCTGCTAACTTAATGCTATTCTGAACAGAAGTCACACAGGGCATTTGCTAAGCACAATTTACTGGCTAGGTGTCTTATTCAGGGTTTCTACTACTGTGAAGAGACCATATCAACTCTTATAAAGGACAACATTTAATTGGGGCTGGCTTACAGTTCAGAAATTCAGTCTATTATTGTCATGACAGAAAGCATGACAGCATGAAGGTAGTAGTCATGGCGCTGGAGAGGCAGCAGGGAGTTCTATATTCAGATCTGGCAGGCAACAGGAAGAGAGAGTAACACTGGGTCTAGTTTGAGCTTCTGAAACCTCAAAGCCCAGCCCCCAGTGACATACTTCCTCCAACAAGGCCATACCCACTCCATCAAAGCCACACACCCTGTAGGAGGGGACATTTTCATTAAATCACCACACTAAGTTTTGTTCTTCATAACTGGTTGATGGGTTGGGTAGGTTTTATTGTGGTTGTTTATTTGTTTGGTTTTCTTTTCTTAAGGTAGGTTTTTGAGGCAGTGAATTTTAGAAGTAATTTTTTTTTTGGTTGGTAACAAAACAAGCAAACAAAAATACCCAAAACAAAAACGTAAGACCATGGAACTAAATGCATTTTATAAAGCTACAGCATTTTCCACTTGTCCATTGGCTTGTATGACTTAATTACTTAACATTTCTGCTTTGAATCTTTGATACAAACACTTTTCAGAAATTTGTTTTTAGTAGCTCGCTGAGCCAAATCCTCAGAGTGTATAACCCGATTAGATATCAAGATAAAATGAAACTCTGTCCTGTGTCTACATCTCCTTAATAATATCTCACTGGGCTGTGTGGTGAGTCCTACTGCTTTCAATATATGTTATAAAAACAAAGAACACAGGCAGGCTTCCTGTGAGTATGTTTTCAGTCTGGGATACAGAGAGACAAGGAAGTAGCTTCAAGTATGTGAAGAACATCCCTTGGGACTAAGAGAGCCAGATGTGCTGGTCATGGCATTCACCAGATGCCTTTCTGGGAACCACTTGGTTGTACAAACTCTTCTGTCAAACATGCATGCCTGTAAGCCTATACACATCATGACTGTGCATGTACATATGTCCATATACCCTACATTTCAGTGTATTGATATACAATACTGTATACTGATGCCTTCTCCAACATGCCACATAATAATATAGACTTTTTCTTCTTTACCAAGACAGCTAGTCTTCCCACTTTCAATACCTGGATGGTCCCTATTTCCCCTTCATGTCCTATTAGTCATTTCTTCTGAGAATCTTTCCATTACCAGGCTCCTCTTGTCCGGCCAGAACAGATTCTTTTTGCTTGACATGTCGCCTCCTGATAGATCACAGTCCCAGAAAGTAATTCATACCCTGCTTGTGAATCTGAATGGCAGGTCTCCACCTGCAGGAGTAGACTATGGGACTCCTGAGGGTGAAGGTGAATCTGGGTCTCTTCTATCTGCCTCTCAGCTCCAAGTACAGTCCCTGGCATACAGTATAGGCACCTGGGCCCTTTAAGGATGCCCATCAATCATCCTGAAGTTCCCAAGCCCATTCTCCCTCATACTGCTTAATAATTTCTCCTTCGCTCTGCTTAAGCCCCCGTCTCCTCTTTCTCAGCTTACTCTTTAAACCGATGAGCGTTCCAACTCAATGGAGCAGAAGGCATCGATAAATGATTTCACAAGTCTCCCACCAAATCTACCTTGCTCCCTGCATCGGTGCCCTTTGATTCCAACTTCCATCTAATTCCAGGGGGCAGAGTGGCTCTGCTTCAGAAAAGGCACATGCTTTTGTTTGTGTGCTACTCTCATCCTCTCTCAATCACTGAGATACATTATCCCAACATCCACAAACTTAGCAAAACCAAGATAAAGATAGGAATGTGGCAGCAAGGATCAGGAAGGGAAAAAGAAAACTTTGTTTTATTGCACACCCAACCTGGTGGAAGGAACTCACTGTGCCTGAACTGAGACTATTTCTGTGATGAGATATGGCCAAAGGACTATTTAAAAGAACTCTCTGCAAATAAGTAAGTCCCCACAGGAAGCAGCTCCTCACAGGTCTGCAGAAGTAGGTTAGGGATTGGGAGATTCAGGGAAAGGAAAAACATACAGAAGTTCGTGTGTGTGTGTGTGTGTGTGTGTGTGTGTGTGTGTGTGTGTGTTTGCTTGTATACGCAAATATGTATGTGTGTTCAAGGGCCAGAGGTCCACATCTGGCATCTTCCTCAGTTGCTGTTTGCTTTATTTTTTGAGACTGCATCTCTCACCAGCCTAGAACTCACTGATTGGTTATTTTGACTGGCCAAACCCAAGGATCCCCTGTCTTTGACTCCACCCTACACCAAGACTGAGAAGACAAAAGGGTGCCACTGATTCTGGGTCCTCCTGTTTGCAGAGCAAGCATTTTATTGACTGAGTCATTTCCCCAACCCCTCAAGTTGTTTTCCTTGGTTTTCCATTTGTTTCGAGCGAGCTCTTCAGGCTCCAGTGCTGAGCCTGGACCAGCTGCATCAGCCACTTTCCCTTCTTCTCATTGCTGTGGCCCAATGCCTAGTGCAGGCAAATCAAAGGGAGGAAAGGTTTATTTTGCTCCTGGTTTCAGAGGATTTGTTACTCCCTAGCTACTCAGCCTCAGTGTGACTGGACAGGACACCACCATTGCAGTTTGAGCTTTTAGTGGAAGAATGTCTTTACCTCATTGATAACAGGACACAGAAAAAAAGCAGAGAAGGAGACTGAGAACCCAGGAGAGCCTTTACCAAGGACATGCTCCCACCACACAGTGATTTGTTTCTTCTGGTTCCAGTCCTCATCTAGAGACAAGTTTTCAAAACATGAACCTTGGTGGGGGTGGGGGTGGGAATGGGGGCACACTTTCATATTCAAACAATGGCATTAGGCCATACATTTGCACAGCCTTGTGGAAACCTGGCCATGAGAAAATGGGATGCAGGGACTTTAGTTTACAATTGGCTGACCCGGCTCTTGACCTCATTTACACAAAGGAAACCTAGGCATCTGTCCAACTCAGTACCAAAGAATCTAACTGCGAGGGTGTTGAATTTGGTTTCCTTTTATTTTTTTTTTCTTTTTTCTTTTTTTTCATTTCTCGACACAGTTGGGGCTGATTCTAAAGTGTTTTTAGGAAGTCGGTTAAAACATTGAGGCATAGCTGTAACTCTTTTATGAAATTTCATCTTCTGTTTTGACCTTGCTTGTGCTTAGATATGGAAACTTGTGTGGTGTGGCTGTGGGTTGTGGAGGTGGCATAACGCATCGCCAACACCCACCGCAAGTCAGGAAAACTCAGAGCCAAAGGTTCATTTCCTACTTTTCGAAGCCAAGGACTGCCTTTGAGTGTGTGACTGGGGATAATAAGACTCAGGTCAGGAACTGAGCCTATGGAATGCATTTCCTGGCCAAGAGAACTAGAATTCAATTGCCACCAGAGTTGAGTAGAAAATGCACTCTTTCATTTTCATTGGTGCTATTATTTCTAGACTCACTGGAACGATGAGTCTGAATTTAAACATGGTAGCGTGGATTCTGGTTGTAGGGAGCTAAGAGAGCCTTTGGGAATATTGCCTTGCAGTCTCAGCTCTGCGCATGCTCAGTGGCTGATCTTGGCCATCACACGCCCGTCCGCGGGTAGTCTTGGAAGAGAGACCGTTGCTGACTCACACCCAGTACCAAGTTCAAAAAAGAAAAAGAAGAAAGCTCATTAGGCACTTGCTCACTGGATTTACTAATATGACCCCTCATCTGTGGATTCTTTCGTTTATCTTTGTGTCTTAGGGGGTACCCTTTCACAGAGGCAGCTCTGAGGGCAGCACATTATAGCAGGAAGTATAACACATAAAACACAACAAAGCACTTATCGAGGAAATAGCACAGCTTATATCTCAAAATAGCGCTGAGGTATGTCCTGAAGTACTATTGCTGAAACCCTTTGGTAAAGGTGGTCACCTCATCAGAGTAGCGGGCGCCGGAGAACAAAGAGCCCTGGTAAAGACGTTAAGAAATCATAGCTAGAAAACTTGTGGTGACAGGAACTGGCTCAAACCTCCCCTTCCCAGCCTGGGCTGTGCTCTAGCTCACCTGTAGAATGGTTTGTTTTACAACGTATCTTAATGTGTCTCTTTAGCCAGCAAGCATTTCAGAGGACTCAAAAGCCTCTTTCTTTCCCCGAGGCTGTAACTGGAGTTCTTCGTTGTACATTACATGGCTTAAATGGCAGTTGATCATGCTTAAGTACTGGAAACAATCAAAAGGCTACGGCCTCAGAGAACATTCTTCCAGCGGAGTAGAGATACTCTTGTCGCGCATACCCCATTCCCACCCCTAACCCCTGACCCCTCAGCCTGGCATGGTTTCCTTAAACGGCACTGTGTCCTCGTTTGACCTCTCCCGTGCTCTAAGCAAGGCCTTATGAGTCTTAGCCTCATGGGTCCTACTTGTCATTCTGGTGTAACCTGTAACTTTAAACAGAATCTATGTGCGGAGCAAGCAGTGCAAAGAGCACAGGGACCTGCAGTTGTTGCATTTTCTGGCTGAGGAGAGCTTAGAAAGCTACCAGCAGGGTATATAGTGCACTCACCCATGGAGGAGGATGCTGTCTGCAATACAGGAGCCCTGCCATAGGAAGCACATCTTGTTTGTCTAAAAGTGTCACTATTCAACCATTTTGGCCAGAGCTTCCTCTCCCACTCCAGACAGACAACCAAGTGTTCTAAGTACTCTGTATTCAAAGCTCATCGCAGCCAGTGCCTCTGCATGTGTGGCTCTTGCTCTTCTAACTCTTCAACTCCCCCATCCCATCTAGATTCATGGACTGATAAATGTTCCCTTCTCCATCTTATCCAGGTACTTAACATTCTTAACTGTGAGTGCTATTTACTGTTTGACTCCATCTGTTAGCCTGATGGCCCATTTGTTTTGGGGCCCCATAGAAAGCACCTGCCAATAACAAAGCAATTAACTAGAGAGGTTAAAGAGTATCTTTCTTGGCTTTAGAATTCTGTTCCCATTCCAGACCTACCGCTTTCTAAGTGAGCCACCCGAGCCTCAATTTTTCTCATCTGTAAAATGGGGCTAACATAAGACTCCCCTTAGGTATTCATTCACAAGATTACCCATTCAGAAATGCTGACTTCCAGGTTTTGGGGGTTCTTGTGTTTTGTTTTTGGATTTTTGTTTTGTTTTTTTCTTTCTCTATGCCATGAGGACATAGAAGGAAGACGCATTTCCTAGAGATTATATTGTCCTGAGTGTGATAGAAAGGAACCAACTAAGATTTGTGGTTTTAGATGATGACTGTCTTTGCTAAGCGTTGGGCTAGAGAAGGTTAAGGTGACAATAAGAACAAGAATCCATTCTTAGGAAGGACCACCCTCCCGAAAGCATTCTTCACAAGGAAGTTTTAACCACCAAGTATAGACAGGGAAAAAAATCTTCAAGGAGCGATGGAAGGGTAACAGGTAGTAAATGGGGGAGATGTGGGATGCAGGAGAGGTCAGCAGGGGCTCGTTACACAGGAGCAGGTTTGCTAGGGCTCATTACTAGGGCAGGCACTGGGTTTGTCATAATGAGATGGAAGACACAGATGGAGCAAGTGATCAGATTCAAAGCGGTGATGGGCAGGTACATGGAAGATGCGCAAATGGCCTGCTGCTTAGAGGATATTTTAACGATTACTCCATATATGACTGGACTACAGCTGCAGAATTGAGATAGGGAACTCAAAGGCTACAGAGAGACAGACCTGGACAGACAGAAACCATAGCCCACACGGGGCATGTACTCGTCACTTCAATATGGCTGCTCTATAGAATAGACATCGGTTCTCAGGTGACTAGTGGCAATCACAGTCTTGGGTTATCTTCAAGAACACAGGACACACACACATCTTCCTGACAAAATACCTGGGACCGACCCTCAGGTTAGTTCTTGTGGCAGAGGAGAGACTGTTGGCTATCGGGAGACAATCAGCATGTTCTACTTTGGGTTAGGGTGAGAACTGAGCATGGCTACAGTTCCACACATTGGCTGCTAGTCCTTGGGGTAGCTGAGTGTTGGTAAAAGGAAAAGAAAATGGAGATGTGAGAAAGACCTAAGTTATCAAGGATTTGTCACCACAGCCATGTCCTGGTGAGGAATGAACCTGCCAAACAAGAGAAACTTCCTCATGTTACAGAAGAGAGTCACCCCAAGTCCTCAAGTCAAAGGAGAACGCTCTAGAAGAGCTCCTAAAACTCCAACCATAATTCTGTACCAAATTCTAAGGAAGAGCAGCCCCCAAAGTCAGCGAGGCTCATTTCAAAGCCTCTTCTGCGTGAACATATTTAAACACTCCATTTTTGCTAGTGGAAATCTTTTGGGAGCATCGTGCTCTTTCTAACCACGAAGCTGTGATCATTCTGGAATTTCTCATCAAAGAGCAGATCACCACGTTCACTGAAAACTCTGTGCTGGGAAAACAGAGGTCGGCTGAGGCCCTGAGCTACCCCCCACTCCCAGGTTCCTGCTGCTCTTTTCCCACACAGCTTCATATGTCTGATGAGATGCACACCCTACCCTGCCAAGAACGAACAGACGGAAAACCTCTGGCATTCCGCACGGCACGAGCATGGTGGCAACTAAAGATTTTCTTAGACTGCCTTTGAAAATCTTCCTGATTTCCTCCAGGAAACACCATAGAAACTGCAGTGTTTTCAGCGCTTGCAAAGTCTTTAAAGGGCATCTCTGCTGCAGAAGAGAGTGGCAGGTTGAAGCAAGAGCCTTCCTGGTTACCATCAGTAGGCAACCCCCCTCGTCCACCCCACCCCACAAACTCACTTTACCTCAATGGCCCTTTCCTACCACTGGCATAGCTAGAATGTAGCTAACATGCCTGAGGACAATACATCTTGGACCAGTTAATTCTGTTGCTGAAAACCCCATAACTCTAGGGGCAAGGTGAATGTGGTGCCAAGGTAGCCTTCGTGTGAGATGCCTTCTAAGTGAAGTCAAAGGCCAATCAGATACCAGAGTTTCAATGAGCTGCCTCCACCCTAAGGTGAGTGGCTCCTGCTTTGTCATCAGAACCAAACATGTCCTACCTACCAAAGCCCTCAGTAGATACCTCAGTGCCGCACGTCTCTGTTTTCTGCCTCACCCCTCTGTCTCCATACAGAAACTGTTTATTCGATGCTATGGAGAAGCGGGGCAGTGGAATGGAGGATATAGAGAAGAGTGGAGCTTCCTCAAAGAGTTTAGCCTAAGTAGTAAGACAAGTTACTTGTGAAACCCTCGTGACTCCTTGAACCAGGTATGACAGCAACCCACAGCGAGTTACCTCCAGGCCTTTGTCTGCAAGGTCTCTGAGGTTCAGGATGCCTCCTTATTCCAATTCCTTTACCCCACCTGTCTCGTGCTTAGATGAGCTTTTACCAGCCCCATAGAGGACTTTCCCTTGTCTCCTGTCCCCTGTCCCTACTAGACTCTGAATGGCTGAGCCAGAGGTGGTACAAGCTCATAGTTTAGAAGATGGACTTGCAAGTGCTAATGCTGGCTCTTCTTTCTTAGCCACTGTGTACCCTGAGCTGAGTTGCTTCACCTCTCTGTGCCTCAGACTCTGTCATTTTTATAATGAGGTTGAGCATACCTACTGCGCAGGGCTCTTTTAGAAGCCTCCCTGAGTTGACCAGATGCATTCTGAAACCTGTCGCCTGCACTGCACTGCTCTCTCCGGGGTACAGCACAGTTCAAATATCTTTGTGTCTTTGTCATCTGCAGCTGGAATAAAGCAGCCTATATAAACGCAGGGGTTGAATGCTAAAAAGTTGAAGAATTGACAAAATGATTAATTTACAAATAAATGGTAAGGACACGAAATGTAGCAGGGTATGGTAGCATCAGCCCTGGGCTATCAGACCTAGGAGACTGAGTTTAGCCCATAACACGTCCTTTACCCATCAAATGAAATCCAGAGTCCTCTTGAACAATGCCCTTCCTGAACTCAGTATGGTCTAGCCCTGGATGCTCTATAGGAGACTGAAGAGCCTCAGACTGGTGTCTTGAAATGTGGAACCAGTCTCTGCTTAAGAACTATATGGCTTGATTCCATTCTCCAGAGTGGGACTGGACATTGATTTCCAAAAGCTTGACCAGGAATTCTCCAGATTCCCCTATACCCTGCACAAGTTCTAGAATGACTGGACCAGGCTACAGGCAGAGACCCCCCCAAACACTGTTTCTCTGTACCACCCCACACCTCATACAAACTCATCCCAGACATGCATGCATGCACAGACTCAGCCCAAGGGATCCTCTAAACAACTCTCCACCCTCTTCTGCAAGCGCAGTACCTCTGATACCTCTGACTCCCACACAGACCTTCACTCCATGAAGGGAGTGAAGAGCCCAGGCCACCACAGTGAGGAGGGTGGGCACCTGGCTCCTGCCATCTCCCCATCACATGCATGACAAGCACAGGATGGACCATTACCTCCCTCCCCTCGCTCAAGCCAGGCTGGTTATAAAGCGTGATGGACCTGGTTAATTGTTTTGCCTCCATAAGCACATTTTGCTTCATCCATTTGTCAAGCTGAGGGGAGGGTTGTTTTATAGAAGGAGATTTAATTAAATGTTTTGTCCCAGCCTGGCCTTCCGCTTCTGCATCTGCATTACACTTGTGTCATATTTTCCCTGGAGGGCAGGAAAACAATTTAGTCAAAATGAAGGATCCATTGATTTACTATTGAAAAAGGAAATGCCAAGCTCACAACTCCCCTCTATAATTTCCTAGTGACCATAAGAGAGAGCCCAGTGATTAACTTAAAGGCTATGTGGTTCTCAGTCTACCTGGCTCTTCTGTCTCCAGAACTGTGCATGCTGCTAAGTTTACAGCCCTGCTCGGTAGGAATCATTTCACCAACATCTGTTAGAGCTATTTTTCTTTACTGAACAGAATAGATGTTTCTGGTTAGTAAAATCCTTTCATTGTTTCCACCTCAGGTTTGGTAACTGAGGTGAGGAGTCAATTTTTTTCCCCAAGACCTGAACAGTGAGGTCACAGCCTGCTCCTGTCACCTGACCACAGCTTTCCCACAGGGTATAGAATTCAACTTGCCCTACTTTCCTGCCTGCTATGATGCCTCGGGCCTCAACTGTTCTAGCACGTATCAGATGCTTTCTGGGCTAAACCCTCAGATCCCTAGCTGATACAATGTCCCTGAGCCTCAAAGGAAGCAGAATACATTCATCGTCTGATGGAGCTGGATGTGACAGGCCCTTGCTGGTGTCCCCTGCCTCCTCCTGCCACCCTGGGTCCACTTATGGCTCTCTTGAAATCTGAGTGTGTCAGGTTAAGAATGAGGGTAGTTGTGAAACCAACCGGCTTTGTTTTGAGGGAAGGGGAGTTGTGAATGGAAAAGGAATGTGGGACTAGAATCGGGACAGCAGGACCTGACACATGAACACTTGTGTCACCTCTGGAATCTTTAGTGTCCCTTCAAGCCTCAGCAGTCTGCTAGTCACTCCCACCATTTATTGAGCACTTACTGGAAGTCACTGTGGCCAGGACAACAAGGAGGACCCTCAGAGTGCTCCTGACATGGGGTTCAAGAGTGGCAGAAACCAGTAGAATCGAGTTTTTAGCCAAACAAGCACAGCATGATGATAGTAAGTTTCACCAGGGAGACCAACTGCAACTGCCCATTGTGGAGGAAGAAGGTATCTGGTAGACGTCTGCAACAGTGTCACTAGTCCCTGTGACAAGAATATGGTCCACTAGGAAACACAGCTGCTGACCTCTGAGTGGGAGCTGGTCAGCCAGGATGCATTCACACCTAATTGGCCACAAATTACAGTAATCAGAGAGGAAATGTTTTTGCTTTGCAGCATTCAATCAAGAAGCGTAGCCTCCCGTATTTCCCATCTCCATCTCCAGTGGGAAGAAGGCAAGGGAATGGTCCTTGCCTTCACTCTGCTTTGCCAGCTCATCTGACCAAACTGAAAGGAATGCACTGGAAGATAAGTCACCTCTTAGCTCCTGGTGGACTGAACAGGAGTTGGGGGGGGGTGCGGGGGGCGGGGAATTTTGAATTTTTAGCACTTTCTAGCTAAAGACCTAAAGTTGCTTTATTATCACGTACTGTCAACTTTCTGGTTGCTGGGATTGGTTTCTTTGTCTGCTTGTTTATCTGTCTTGCCACTAATGGGGATTGGGCCTTGGACTGCATACATGCTGTTCAAGCACCAGTTACATTCCCCAGCAGTCTAGAAGTGCTGTGTGGATAGCAATGGTCAGCCAGGCTCATTTTACTGCTAAACACTTTCATAATAATTTTCACAGTAGTGTATCTAGCTCATGAGCAGTTAGGAGGGAGGGTGAGGAGGTGTGCCTGGGCAGGAGCCATGGGTCAGCTCTGCCAGCAGCAAGACTCCTCCCCAGAGGAGGAGTCTCTCCTATTGTCCTTGGCTTTTCTGCTGATCTGGTCTTTCCTGTGCTTAGACTTCCTGTCTGGTATCCCTTCTACTATAGCACGCCAGCACTGGAAGAAGCTTGAAGGAGACTCCCATGGGGACCTTGTTGTCATGGCACAATGAGGTGACCTGAGAGGAAAATGATAGGATATTCATCCATGAGCTCTGGGGGACCACAGGAGATGCTAATCTAATGAAAGCTAAGCAAAGGCTCTTCCAGGACAGCCTCCAAAGATGTCCTTATCTTCCTGCCCTCTCTCCCTTTTTCCCTCCCTCCCTTTCTTCCTCTCCTAAAATTCTACCGTTCTGCAGAGTCAGAACTGTATCCACTTTCATCATTGCATCATCTGCTTAATTCTCCAGGAAAGCCACCTTGAGAAAGGTGCTAGACTTTGGCATGACCTTGAAGTATTACTTTAATTAAGTGAAACTAAGTGTGTGGGAGGTATCATGGCTACAGTGTGCCCGATGTCTTTTTATTTATTGTCTTCTTATTGGATCCACTTGAAAGATCAGAAAACAGGTCCTAAGAGACAGCTCCTTATTCAAAGCCAGACAGGCCATAAACTGTAGTGGATAGATCCTGCCCTCAAGTGCATCCGCAGCACATCGCCCCCTAGTGATGTGGAGAGGAAGTGAGAAGTCTTCCTCGTTGAAAAGCTGCCACTCAAAGGTACAGAAGATGCAGGTCATTGGAACTTTAGGGCCACTGAAGCTAAAAGTTTAACATCACCACTCTACTTACTAGTTGCTTTTAGTAAAACTTTCAGAGAGACTCATTCCAATGCGAAGAATATGCAGACGTTCTCAAGATTTGGAACAGGGTAGGGCAAGACAGACAGACATGAGTAAGTAGAATATAAATTGTTTTCTGGGGTTATGTTTGAAGTGAAAGATCCTGTGTTATCCACTATACTTGCTACCTGGCACCTAAAGGGTTAGAAGATACCCTACTTGTATATTGTCAGCAGATCTCAATTCATCTGGCGAATGCTATAAATCAAGGGCCAGTGTGAAATTGGACACTAAATGTATTGGACGTTATTATAAAAAGAGAAATTGGATAATTTCTACTCATTTCTATCTGAAAATGAAAAACCGCCAGGGTAATGAATCTCCTTGATCTGCTGAAATGCCTCTCGGTTATAAAGTACTTTTCCATCAACGAGATAAGCCATCAAAACACAAAATACAAATTATGCACAGAGATAGTTTTTGAATAACAGTAAATAAGCATCCCTGTTGTTTAGACGAACAATCTCCTAAAAGAAACAGGGGACGATCTAAAAGCTTCAAAGTGAAGAGGGGCTCTTGTTGGTGGGGACTTGGAGTGAAAAGAAAGACATCTTTGAAACTGTTCTGGGGAACAGATGACTCTCAATAAAGAAAAGAGTCACCCATCAAGATAGATTCCTACAACTGAGCCCAGGTCAAGTTTGCTTAAGAATGTTGATCAACCCCAAGCCTTCTTATCACTAGAGGGATAATAAAGAGTCTCTTTCTCTTTGTTCAGTGCAAAGAAAGGAAAGTTACACCATTTCCAGGGCTCTAACCACATATCCAGATCTAGTAAATCTGGTCTCATCAGAGGAGAGAGTCCAAGGCAGGGAAGTGGCATCAGTTGGGATAAATTTTAGGCATGAGCATCCAGGTACCGTTCTTCTGAGAGAAAACTCTTCAAAGGCAAATTTCAGCAGAATTATTAAAACCAAACAGATTCTCTTTTCCTATTTTTGCATGAATTAGGGTTGTAATTTGTTATGAAAAAGCTCTCTAGAAACAACATTTTTAGTCTTTCTTCCTAAATTTGATAAGTTCCGATGTTATTATAAACAAAACCAGTCTCATTTTGGCTGTTAGATAAATAACCACTCAAGTTACAAGTGTTCTGAGGGACAGGGCCCAGTGCATACATCCCATAATAAGAAGATTCCCACACAGCAGGTACTCAGGACCATGCTAGTTTCACATAAAACTATCTACATATATAACAGCTATCTGTGTGGCATGTATTGTTCTGAGTACTTGAAATAAATCACACAACAAGAAAAGCAGTAAAGAAAGAGAAGAGGAAAGGAGAGGACAAGGGAAGGAGAGGGGAGGGAGAGGGAAGCAAAGGGGGGGGAGTGATAAAAAGCTTGTCCTCAGGGAGTTTTCACTGTAACAAGAGGAAATAAATCATAAGCACATCGCATGACAAATATGCAAATTAAATATTAGATAAGTGAAGAAGAGATAGAGCAGAGTGGGTAGGGGTGGGATGGGGCTGGGTGCAGGGAAAAGACTGTAGGGTTTGGGATGTGATCTGTATTAGGATAGACTGAGGGAAGCCTCAATGGTAAGGTGTCTCCTGAAATAGACTAGAAAGGGGAGAAAGAAGGGCATGCTAGCTGAAGAAACTGCTTACGCAAAGGTTAGGGCACCAGTGTCTCTGGAAGGTCCAGCCAGTGTTGCTGGAGCCTTGGTGAGGAAGAGAATGGTGTAGCTAGTGAAGAAAGAAAGGAGATGGGGCTACACAGGGCCTGACTAATAAGTCCTAATAAGACATTAGGACTGAACCTTTAATGGAGACAAGTTGTTTTGTACTGGAGGTATTGGACAGCTCTGTGAAGAAGAGGGCTGCTATCTAGCTGGTATTCCTCGGGGATGACTGTTCTGTGATCTGCAGAGAGGCAAAGGTAGAGGCTAGGAGGCCGTGGCATTGATCTGGGCAAATCCAGAAACTACCCACACTCTGCATGTGATCTCAGCCCAGCAAACCCTGGATCCAAGGCAAAGGGTGGGACTACATCTTCCAGGAAGGCTTTCCCAGAGTTGTGACCTGTGTCCTTGAGAAAACTGCTCTAGAGGGAGGGAGCATGTGAGATACAAAAGGGCTGAAGGCACCAGATGGTGGAAGTCTGGAATCTCAGGGCTACTATTTGATATGAAGCCAGAAAATATCCAAATATATAGCCCAGCAAATGGGTCCTATTTGTCTTCTGCATTATGAAATCTGGAGAAAGCAGCCCAGAACTGATACAGAAAGATGAGTGATGAAGGTGTTAACTTGAACTCCTTCTTGTACCCTTGGGCTACTTGTCCTGGTCCTAAGAGGACTGCCACGTGTACATTCAAAAGGAAAGATGGAGTGCAGAAAGGAAGGAAGGAAGCCAGCAAAGGAGGGAGGGAAGAAGATGAGGAGAGGGAGGAGACAGAGGAGTGCCTGGTCATTCTGCCCATTTTTCTAACCAGGAAACAAAAGCTCCTAGAAGCTCCCACCCAACACACTTGTGCTTATGCTTGTGTGGCCCAGCTAGTCACATGGCCATCCATTCAGCAAAGGGGTGGGTCTGGTGTGTCATATAAGCGCATGGTTCACCTGCTGCAAGTGAAGACAGTGCTTCTCTAGCAGATAGTGTGACTCTGCTGACCTCCTTGACTCTTAGAGCTGAGCTTGGTGTAGAGAGTGCTGCCTGACAGGCCCCTCCCCACTTCTGATGTCATTGTCCTGATTCCTTCACATGGCCTCACACAGAAAAGGCTTCTAAGCTCTGCCTTTTCTATCAGTCTCTGATCATCTTTGAGTCAACAGGAGTCCGTGCCCTGACCTGAGGAGGCTGCCATTTATGTATCTGTGGAGAGGAGGTGTGTGAATGAGCCCAACCAGTCATTTCAGTTATGAGTCCCTAAGATGTGTGTGTTGGGAGGACCATGTGGGTGTGCATCAGTAAACCACAGTGTGAACCAGCCAAGCTGGATTCAGTAGATACAGCCTGCATTCTTGAATCCCAGGTGCCAACTGTCCTCTGCCTTTGCTGTTTCCAAATCTGTTCACATAAAGGCTCAGGTGAAATCATTAACCCTGAAACACTAGTGACTGAAAATGTCCCGTCTTGCAAGTGTGTCTTTATGTTAATAGCTGCCAAGATTCTCAGACTCAACCCAAAATGTGGCACCAGAGTGTATGTGCTTTGTGTGTCTAGCTCTGCTGTTCATTTCCCAGAGAATCAATGCATTTGAGGATACAGCTTCTGCTTTGCAAAAGAACCAATGACCTTTCAGGTTCTCCCTACTCCTTTATGCTATACAGTAAGGCAGACACATCTCAGCTCCCAACAAGCTGATGGTTTCCAGGTTGATAGAACTATATCTCCTTTCTTCTGCTTCCAACACAGCGCTGGCATGCAACTAGCATTCAACAAACTCTCATAAAGATGAGCTATCTAAATGGTGGTCAGAAAGCTGGCAGGAATGGACTCCTCCTTCCACTCTTCCCATTGCAGATAGGCTTACTGGGCTTTACCTTCTGTCTGAATTACTTCATCCTCCTCTCTTCCTACTATAAGACAGTCACTGTAGACTTCCCTGGGAGATGGTCTTGCAAATACCACTGCCTATACCATTTGACTCAGTTACTAAGTTACTAACGCAAAGGTATGCGTCTGTTTTGAATGTTCTGTTACTGCTGAGAGACCATAGCAGAAGAGATACACACCCAAGAAAAATATGTACCCTATGTTTCCCAAGCTGATGAGGAACAAGTATAAAAGATGAAATATCAGGACCCAGGGCATATGCCCCACGTATTCAAAGGCTTCCTACCCTTTGAAGTATGGAGCTAAGCCTAACTGAATGCCTTAAGTCCTGTTTCAGGTATTCTGAGACCACCATTTCCATCAGTCTCCCTCATTCCACTGTTTCCCCTCTGTTGTCACATAATTCTGTCCTTGCTCAATGACTTTCAAGTTGCTTTACATTCAATTTTATTTAAAGATGAGTGTGCAGGTAATAAACATGTCACTTTACAAATATAATTATTATGAATTATTTACTTCCCTATAAAAAGATGCCCAATGCATAGGAAGACTTATAGAATCATTTTTACATATCTTATAGTAACTCAATCCTCTGCCTATCTCTCCATCATCTGTCTGTCTATCCATCCATCTGTCATCAATCATCATCTTTTTGTTTAATTGTTTTAATTACATAGCAAATACAGTAACACCATTTCTTCTATTTAAAGTATGAGACCATATGAGCTGATAGGGTGACTTCAGTGTTAAACACATATAAAGCTTTGTAGTCATTCCCAATGGGCAAGCTCTCGACATTTAACCCATGTCCCGCTTTAGTCTGGCATAGGGTAGTTTGTTGTGCTGATTGTCAGTCAGGATCTAAGGACGTTGCTTTTCAATGTGCTTTTCATGAGTTGCCTTTCAAATGAAAGTTTGACCGATCCTTCATTTAGCAGAAAAGATGTCACAGCATTACAGTATCCTCACGACTGTACTATGTACCAGCTACCTGTGTTCCATGGCCGTGGCCCAATCATCTAGGCTCATGGTGCTATTACTTGGGAATGGGGAGGGCAGGGAGGATTATAGTAGAAACCATGGATACCATAATGGAAAGTATCTCAGAAAGTCCTTGTAAGGGTTATATGCATTAACCTGTGGTCATCACGCACTGTTCGTCAATCACACGGCACTTAAAACAGTGCCTGCAACATGGTAACGTTGTACATGGCATGTTGAGATCAAAGCATTGACTCATAAATGAACAGGGCCAACAGAAGAGAAAGAAAGCAAGAAAATGAAGAATCACTGAACTCGGGGCTTATTTTAAGAAAGGAAACTGATACATTTCTACAAGAGACTCCTTCCACAACTGGATCAGCCTGGAAGTTTCCATCCGCTTAATCGTGAGGGGCCAAAATGGTTCCACACTAGTGAGTGAATATAAACGGGCTGATTAAAATACTTTCTTGAAGATAAAGTCTTTGCTACAACCTGAGCCAGTAAGCGCTAGTAAACAGATAATTACATTCTAACATGTTTTTTTTAATTGTTAATTATAATAAAAGAAGCAACAACCCAACAATAATTTGCCAGTCTGTACATCTGTGAAGTTTAAATGGGAAAATTGCCTCTTGTCTCAGCAAGGATGCAATTGATTCTTGGGCACTTAACGATATAATACCAGTTGCTGTCTGCTCTTCTCTCTTCCTTCAAAGAGCTGACACCATTATGTCACTGATATAAATGGAATCTTGAAGGTGCATCAAAAATTCTGTCTTTTGAGAGGATTAAAAAAAAAAAAAAGCCACCGTGGCTCTTTGTTGGAACAGGACACATTCAAGTGGGATGCATCCTTGGAAGAGAGTCAGACCAGCCGCAGCTGGAATGTTTGCCCTGTCCGAAGGGCAAAGGAGCCTATTTTGTTGGGTTAGTAATGGTCATTGTGAAGCCTATAAAATGTTTTGAAGTAACACTGTAAGGGACTGTTGAAGGGTGATGCAAAGGAGCCTTGTCAGAGGCCATCTGCTCTCGTGTCAGCTGAACCTAACTGGAAAAGTACACAGAGTTCTTGAGACAGTTTGATCAGCAAAGACAAACTAAAAAAGTACTCAACCAAAGATGCCTTGTAAATTAGCCTTATAGTGCATCCCCCCCAAACACCACACACAGCTCTTAATATTGCATTGTTACAGCTGGTATCAAGTAGACAAGAGTAGAAAAAAGGCATAAACTTAAAGAATCAAGATCAAAGTGGATCTAGATTCCCTTTCCAGCCAGAACGTTGCCTTATGTGCCCTTTAAACTGTTCCACTTTTAATTGAATTAGCCACACTTGGTGGCAGATACCCTTTAATCCTTTGTCACAGGCCAGACTTGCATATTTTAAAACAGCTTAAGAGACATCTTGTCAATGAGATAATCACTTTTACCTCGGTTAGGATTATCAGAAACTAAATATTTTCACATATAGATAGAATGAATAAATGTAGTCAAAAAGAAAAATCTAGACTGAAGCCAGGCCTCATTGGGTCTCAAGTGTATACTAATAGTAAATGCCATCTGAAGATTATAAACATAGCTCTTATTTAACATACCCTCCATCTATAAAACCTACACACATCTATCTACCTGAATACTAGGACGAGCCATGCAGTCAGGGTACAAATAGTCTTGCCAGACATGCTGTGAAGAGAAATACATCCATTGAGCATTCTCGGGAAGCAGAGCTAGAGAGCAGTTCTCAGAACTCACTGTAGAGCTCTTGATATTAAGCACTGTATGTTATCAGCTCACTTAAGTCCACACAGTCCCTATGCTGCTGTGATTAACCCTGTTTTACAGAGCACAGAAATAAGACACAACCCGGCCTAATTTACAGAGCTTGTAAGCAGTGAAGCTGGGCTTCAGACCCAAGCCTGTGGTTTCACCCACTTTACTGTGCCCTCTGTACATGTCTCCTTTCTTCAGTTGAGGCTCTTACTGTCAGAGCAGATAACTTTTTTTCCCCATCAAATCTTCGGAGGACAACAAGTACAATCAATACACAACCTTTTTCTTTCCCCAGTCACTGAAACTCATTCAACTGATTGTCATCTCTTTCTAGTATGCCATGGTGGTACAAATCTGCTGGATGACAACTGTGCTTGATCAGTTACTACACAATTAGCCAAATCACTGGGGTTCTCCAAATTCACCAATAATGCCATTTAGATCTACAATGCCAGTTATGACACTCATGCTGGTCGTGATTCTTCGGTCACTCTATATCTGGAATATTTCCTCTGTCTTTCATTAACTTTTAGAGCCTTGATTTTTTTTTTAAAACTACAGAACCAGAAATTTGCAGGGGTCTGCATTGGGGTATGTTTCCTCATGATTAGATGCAAATTTTGCATCATTAACAGGGACGTTCTCAATGCCACTCTGAATTGGCATGTGCGCCATCGGGAGGTAGTGATTCAGGTCTGTCCCATTGCTGGTGTCTTTGCCTTGATCACTTAGTAAGGTAGTGTCACCCAGACTTCTCCACTGTAATGTCAGCTATTTACCCCCCCATAATTAGTCAGTGTTTTAGGGAAAGGTCCTTCAAAATTATTTGTTTATTTATGTTACCATAAACCTTGTGGGTTTATCCAGTGAGTTGGAGACTATTCCAGTTGTTATTTTGATGTTCAAAGTGTCTTTGGTCTGGCCACCAGGAGCCTCTACCACCCTGCCTCTCTGTCACTAGAGTTCTCATCTTAGAGCATTTTAAATATTAATTTGAACAGTAAGCCTTTTCAGGTTTATCTTCTATTTTCCTTGCTGTGACCCTAAAATTAACTGCTTATCCAAGGACCCCTGTTTTATTTGCATGGAGAATTGTCCTTACAAGCTAAGAGCTGTGTTTTAGTGTGGTCATTGCTGCTTCAGGGTCACCCTTTTAGGTAGAAATAGGACATGCATGCAGGTTTGTGGGCGGTACATACATTCAGACAAGGTGCATAAGGAAAATAATTTTCATGAAGATGCGCGTTTATATCTGTTGTACAAGGGTGGTCTTTCTTTCTAGTCTTTCCATTTCCATATTTGGGATGCCATTCTCTGATAGTGAGAAACCAACCGCCTGTATTCTTTAAGTAGTTTTCCAGGAAAAAGAGGAAAAACAGAATTAAATTTCAAGAAAATGGGCTCCCACTCCTCTTCTGTACCTATAAGATGGTGAGGAAAGTTGAAACCTCTCTGGGCTCAGCATTTTTATCTCTAAAATGGTTATGGCTATAAAATGTTTCAGGAGGCCACACAGGGTAACAGGCAGAACACAGAGCCAGGGCCAACTACTGGATTCTCACTTGCTATGTAACCTTGAACAACCGAGTCGACATCTCTGAGCCTTGCTTATTGGTCTTAAAAATGTTCATGATGCCTTCCCCCATCTACTCCTGCAAGCTACCAGAGTGGCTGCGATATTTAAATGTATACAGAACGATTGCTCTGTACAGCCTCTGGCAGATAGAACCAGTTAAATATGAGCCTCCCAAATATGAATCCCCACCCTTCTTACCACAATGTGATAACCATAAGACCTATGAGCCCCTACCCCAAAGGGGAGCAATAGAAAGCCCAACAAAAGTTAAAATGATCACGTGATTTCTTAAGTGCTGTAGAGAGCAGTTGGGCATCAAAGGTTGCAATTTTATGGACTCCTCACCTTTTCTGACCATTTCCAGGGTAACGTAGAAGCAGGAGGGGAAAAGATGCTTCAACAATAATGGGTCCGCTTGAGGACACTGTCACTGAATTTCCATCGTCATGTGTGGCTATATAACTATACCTAAAGATACCTTTGATTGACTGGATGCCTGTTAGCACCAAGAACATTCCAAAACTCATTGCTAATCCTTCCTAGACCCTTCAAGGAAGGTAATACTTTGCCCATGTCATAAATCAGAAACCTAAATCTTTCGAAGTTTAAATAAATAACTTCCTCGAGGTCATGCAGCCAGTCTCTGGCTGAGTGCAGCTTCAGTTGCCTGCTCCCTTTCTGTTCAGTCCGTGCTACGTCCTGAGAATCACACAGGATGTACCCAGCCAGTTTATTAGAGGAATTCTGGACAGGTCCTTTGGAACAAAGAAACCAATTAAACTTGCTGGAAACAAGCTCTGGACATGCTTTGTCCTGTTCCCAGCTTTCTATACTCCCCGTTTCAGGAAATTGGAGAGCACAGTGACTAGAGTCCTTGGTGTCTTGTTGCCATAGCATTCCTCTAGCCCAGCTGGAAGAGCTGGCATCTGTTTAGGAACTAAAAAGGCTCCCACAGCAACTGGAGCGAATCCAGCACCATAGACCCAACCCTTTTCTGTATGTACTTTGTTTCTTCTGGAGCCTTGCATATGTGGGGTGTGTCTGCATCCTTGTCTGTTGAATGATTTGCATCCCCAACTAAATATCGAGTTCTTGGGAGGCAAAGGAAGTCTTGTGTCATCTTTGTGTTTTACAAAACAACATAATACATTCCTAAAAATGTACTTGTTACCTGGATGGACAGATGCATGGTACTGATAAATCCATCCTTAGTAGTGCCTGGAAGGGGTTGAAAAGGGAGGGAGAAGCCAGTTAAGAGCTAAATGGGACACAATATATATTTCCATAGCAAATAGTTTAGATTGACAGAACTTTTTAGATACGTTAGAGAAGCTTGTGGGTACCAAGCATGGAATTCAGAGAAAGAATGCCTGGGGTGAATTCTCATTTTGGCCCTTACTTTCTGTGTGACCCTCAGCAAGCCACTTAAGCTAACTGTTAGATGAGGTCATTGTAAAAAAAAAATGATGCTGTCATAAATGTGAACTGGATACAATATTATCTGGCACACAGTAGGTGCTTTGTAAGTACAACCTTGCCTTCCACCCTTCCTGCCAAATAGGAAGATCCCAAATGTGGTCATGAAAAGAATATAGAGCCCAAAGCCACATAACTGAAGAAAATGTCTTCTCTGTCCAAAGCATTCCACAAATTAAATTACCATAAACTGGCAATTTACACATGTAGTCCTAAGGGATTGGCCACAGAAATGAAAATGAAGCTGCCACAAGGTGAGAACTCAAATACATTTCCCTTCATCGTTAACACGGTGTGTAATGAGAAAATCAGCACAGTCGCTGGGTGTGAAAGCAGTCTTTGGCTCTCCTCATGCACATCCCTTAAATAAGGGCTATCAGGAGAAGCCACTCCAGACCTTCCCCCGGCCAAACCGAGGCAGCTGGAGGTGGGAAGACATGGACACTTGACACTTTACATCCAGTGTCTCAAGACTTAAATTGTCTGCAGATTACACAGCAGGCTGTCTACATTTGTCTAGCAGGTTCATTTTCCCTCTTAGGTGTCTAAATCCCTCCTTGTCTATCTCTCACAAACCTTCCTGACTGTCTTCCTCAACTTCCCCACTAGCTCAAAAAAGCCCTCAGATATAACCCCTCACCAGGCATGCCACCCAATTTTACTTGCTCTTGCCTCTTCCTCCCAGTATAATCAAGAAAGAATTTACTTTAGAAATAAGTGTTCTGGTCTGCATGTCCTCCCTTCTGCTCCAAGAGCTGCCTTGGATCCCCTGCTGATAAGCTTGAGAATAAGAAGGAAAGAAATCTAGCCAACTCTATTTAGCATACACTAAGATTTTTTTTTATATATAAAATATGTCTTGATTTTCTTGATTCTCTACAACATGCTTATAAGGTTGGTAATGGTATTGTCCCCACATTCTAGGCAAGAAAACTAAGATGCAGAAAGTATAAATTATCTGCCATGGGCCACAGTACTAGTAAGGGCTGAATCAGCCCTCCTCTCCAAAGGCTGAGCCTTTTAGCCCCCACACATCCCCCACAAGCCTCACCATGAGATGAAGACTATAGAGCAGATGAGAAAAAAGAAGGTCATAAACACTTCTCTACTCCATCTGGGTCTGCTTTTTTTTTCCTTGAGGGGAATGAGTAGAAACTGGAAGCTTTACTGGAGCATAGGGCAGGGTTCATTAATCTCAAAATTGAGAGACCCAAAACCCTAACATTCCTGTCTGTTATTTCTTCCCATTGCCCCAGCATTTGTGACACTGGATCAAATCAGATACAATTTTTCCAGATACAGAGCCTCTCTGGGCCTTGAAGGCTATCCTTGCATACATTGGTGGTCATATGGGAGAGGCTCTCTGGGTCTTGAAGGCTATTCTTGCATACATTGGGTGGATGGATGATGGAGAGGTGGACGTCAACTGGAGCTGCCACAGCAAACACCATAGCCAGGGTAATCCTAATCATGGACCACTTATCACTTCTATCTTACAGCTCTAAAGACTAAGAAGACCAGGACGTCACTCCTGGGGATGGGGCAGATAGCTACCTTCTCTCTATACCTTTTCATGGTCTTCCCATCCCTCTATGCATACAGACAATCGGAGAAAGAGATTCCTCTTTTCCTCCTATTATAATGACACCAGTCCAGTTTGATCAGGACCCCTCCAATCTGGCCTAATTTACCAAAATTACCCTCTGAACAGCCTGTTTCCATATGAAATCACACTGGAGGTTCATCTTGCAGTTCAGACCATTACAATGTGTATTCTGGTGTGTCGCTCCTGCTTGGGAAGGAGGAATCCTTCCTTCTCTTCCTGTTCCTCTGAAAGGTATTCTTTCTCTGAGCTTCAGATCCTGACTCTATTCATTCACATCTTCCATCCCTCAGCTGTCCCTTTCTTCCTTTCTTCCTTTCTTCCTTTCTTGTGTCACTCAGATCAGACTGTGTGGCCAATGTCAGAATCCCAACATGTTCTCCTAGGTGTCACCTGGCTGAGCAACCATCTCTTCTTTACCCTACCTAGCCTACTCTCCTTCTGTGAGACTGCAAGTCCCAGGCAATAGATTCAAGCATGATGGCTCTTTTCCGTTTAGCTTCTCTGAAGAAGTAGCGATTGGCAATCTGTGATGTGTTCTGATGTGTATCTAGGTACACACTCACACACACACACACACATCCATATTGTAGATAGATACTCAAATACATGTATATAAATCACATACATATACAAATAGAAAGACATACACACCTACACATGTGCACACAGGGTATGAGGGAATTGTAGGGGGAAAATTAGAATGTGATTGATAAAACTTATTATGTGAAAGCTGAATAAAAAAAAAAAAAAAGAGTCCAGGCTGAATCTTGCCTTTCCACTGAATATCGACTCTTCTATTTTCCACACATTTTTCAAGCACCTGCTCCATATCTGGCCCTGGGCAAGGCACTGTCCCTTGCTTTTAAATGATCCATTTATAGCAACAGGGTACTTAGTGAGTTTTTTTAAGGGTACAACAATCCTTGTACCAAGAGTGATAGTGTTATATTTTTTCACCCTAGAAAGGTTTCTTGGAACATATTGGCACACCTTTACAACAAGCATACATACGTATATACATATACAGGAGAAAGCAACATAAGTGCTCTCAATATAACTTCCAGAGCAAGACTAGGAAAATGGCCCTATAAGCCCAACAACTCCAAAAGATGCTAGAGACTAGGCACAGGCAGGTATAGTCTTGTCTTCACTCATCCCCAGGGCAACAGATGAAAGTCGGGGCTTTTATTTTTTCTCTCAGCTTAAGTCCTGCTGCTACCCATCCACAGCCTCAGTCACCTATGTCCATCTGTAAACTGAGGCATCTGTATTCAGATTGAGTAGTTTAAGCCACACTCTACTCTAATGAGCTGCCTTTAAAAAGGCAGCCCTGCCCTCAAGTGTGATCGTTTAATGCGAAATGTTCCTCACAAGCCTGTATGTTGGAACAGTTGGTTCAAGTTAATGAAACTATTTGAGGAGATTTCAAACCATCAGGGCAGGAGACAAAGATGCTGAGATAGTCACCAGAAGTGGCTCTTGTGGTAGATTCAGCTTTGTATCACTTCCAGTCCTATGCTTTCTGTTTCCTGATCCATGAAGATATGAAAAAATGTGTCACACACTCTGGCCACCACAGGCTGAGCATTCCAGTTGGCATGCAATCTTTTCTGGGATGGACTGTGTCTCATAAGCCAAGAGTTAAAACAATATCTTCTTCCAAACAGCTCTGTCAGATACTCGGTCAAAATGGCAATAAAAGAAAAGTAACCAATCTGTCAAACATCCACTAGAATTGAACCTGTCACCACGGTATAACTTTCTAAACTGCAGAAGGTGCCAGAATAGGTTTCTTTACAGTTCCTCTCTTCTACCATTCACCTGGGCAGGTCCTTGAAAAGTGCAAAGTACTGGGGAAGTATTTCCAAGTCTTGTGGCTCATGGGAGAGGAGCCTCTATATCAGCTCAGCTGCTGGGCTGACCACAGGCCTGGCTGCTCCAACCCAGATCCTCATGGGGTGGGTTAAAGCAATAGGAAAATCTGCCTGTAGAGAGAGTTCATAAATTCTTGGATGCCAAAGATTTCAGTCCCTTTTATGAAGGACCAGCCAAAGCTTTGTGGTCCTGCCTCCCACCTGTTATAAGAAAAACATAGGACTGGTCCAATAATGCCTAATGTAATTGAGTTCCAGTATCAATTCAAAGAGGAGGTATCCATTACTTATGACATTATGAGAAGAAATAAGATGATACAGGTACAGTGTGTTGTGTTGAGTGCCACCACAGAAAAACAGCCAGGAGGGGAGGATGAGAAAGAAAAAAGTCCTGGTTGAGACTTCTAAAAGGTAGTATCTTAATTACAGAATGACAAGGAGACTTCCTTTTGCAGGGCATCTGTCATAGCCACAGGAGAGGAGAAGACACAGCATGGCTTTGGGAAAATGGAAGAGTCCAGGATGGTCAGAAGCATAGAGGCTAGAGCTTTCTCTGGTGAATCCAGCCTGAAGCAGGGCTCGTCTCAAAAGCATAAGGCATTGATGGTTTGCCCTGGGAATAGGGAGTCCCTGGGGGTGCTAAGACCTCATGAAATAGGGAAACACTGAGTATACTAGAGGATGTAGCAAGGAGAAATTCTGAATTTTAAGGTTTATTTCAGAGAGAAATGCCTATCCCTGTCCTCTGTCCTTTGGACTTTTCCACTTAAGTCAACAAAAAGTGAGATTAGCTGCAGAATATAAAAGACCCATAAGGGCAATACAAGATGAGGGGTCTTTGGTTCCAAGGTAACCGGAAACACCTTCCAGGACCCAGAGGAGAAACACTCTTTCTCCTTGGAGTGGAAGTCTCCTCTCTCATGGGTCTGAAATAACCTATCCATCTCTCTCCTTAGAAAGGGCCTCTTCTCTGAATTTGGAGAGGTCATACTTACTATGATGGCTTTGTCATGAGTCAGGGCTATTCCAGTCCATTCTGTTGATAAAGGACTCCATCAGCTGCATAAGCAGAAGGCCACCAACAAGGGCTATTCACATGCTACCTACCTCTGCTCTGCCTGATCAAATACCCCAACTGGCTGAGCAGGGCAGGCATTAAAGAAACCTACAAAACTGATTAGAGAGTGGAAATTTACAATGATTTAGAGGGAGTCTGAAACCAGGAGAAATACCAGGCTGAGCAACAAGAGCTGGCAGCTTCATTTATAGTTGAACTAGTAGAAAGAGAAAGAAGACATTAATAAAAGTAATTAAAACAAAGATATAATTAGAGCACAGGAAAGGCTTTCTGGAACAAAGAATGATATTTCTGAATTTTAAAAAATTCAGTAGACAAATTGAAAAAACTATTCACTGCTGAGAATAGAGTTCATTTTCTAAGAGACTGAGTTGAAGAAGTATCTGAAGACAAAAAGAAATTGCCCTCAAATGTAAATTATGTGCAAAAAGAAAGGGAATTTGAGATAAATTCAAAGAACAACCGCATTCACACCTGGCAAGCCAGAAGACAGGACGTAAGAACAGGCTGAGAGCTATACGCAAACAATGGAACAAAATACTGAAAATGTTCCCCCAAGCTGAGGATTATTTGATGTCTTAAAGAGCCAGGCAATCTTAGACAGGATGAATTAGTGAAAATTAACCTTTTGGAAGAACTTTGATGAGATGCTTAGACTTCAAAGATTGGCAGGGTGTTAGTTTTCTATCGACATACTAACAGTGCCTGAGATAATCAACCAATAAGATGGGGTTTGTTTGGGCTCTTAGGTTTAGAATTAGCCTCTGTAACAGCTGGATGTGTTTGTTGTGTTGGGCCTGTGGCAGCACTGTGTGGTGGGGACATATGGCTGAACAACATATGGGAAGTTAAAGAAGAGAAAGAGAAATGACTAGGGTTTCTACAACCCCTTGGAGGACACCCCCAGTGACCTAGAGAACTCCTAGTGGGCCAGGCTTCTTAAAGTTTTCATCACTTCCCAATAACACAGTTCTGAGAGCCAAACCTTTAACACATGCCCTTTGGAGCCCATTCCTGGTCCAAACTATGCAGGAAATGAGTTTAATTCTAATATGTGAAGACATACTCACCTATGGGACTCAGCACAAAGCACCAAGCTTCTGGCTGTGCCCTGCTCACCCCAGATTTCTTAATGCTAGCTTTGGACAATAGCAGGCATCTCAAGATGACAACTTAAAATGTATAGGTTTAATATAGACTGCTCCCAGAAAAGTCCAGTGATAGCTTCAGAGGAAGAGAAAAGGCTCAGCCTGTCCATCCCTCTCCCCCACTGTATCTCAGAGGGACCACCATCCTCAGAGACTGGGCCCAGGATAAGTAGGTAGAGAGAGAGATACCAAGACATCAGCATTTGGTCTTCATTATTCTGCTCAAATGACCTACTTAGGAAATTATCGAGCCTCTCAAGAGATTCGTCCCTTAAGTATTTAAACACAGTCTCTGTGGTAGCTCAATGACTATTAAATACAACTTGAGCACTCTACTTCAATTTATGTTTTCTTTGTCCTTGCCCTCTTCTGCCCCCAAACAGCCAAGAGTTCTAGCAACAGAGCACAGAGAAACCCAGATCTGGAGAGAAAAAAAAATCAGGAGAATTACTGGTCAGATCCTTAATATCAAGATAATTCTTTTAAACGAACCCAGGAATGCGTGTTCTGGCCTCTAGCCAAGCCATATCTCTGTGCAGCTTCCATGAGAAGCAGCAAGCCAGTAACAATATGCACTAGAGCTTTCCTAAAGGAAAACACCAGAGCAGGAGCATGCTGGGAGAAACATCTTCTAGCTTGTACCTCTGCTTGAGCCATCTTGATTTTCTCTTTTATGCAGAAGATGGCTTTGCAGAGTAGAGTTGCCGATTCCTCTGCTGCTGACTTCTGCTGTGCCAACTTAGTCCGTGGTAGCATGGGATGATGACTAAGTTGAAAATGTCCACCACTGGTACCTGATTTGAAATCAGCCTTTATAGCATGCTGCTCGGGGGCTGTGAAACAAAGGCCTGGGATACTGTCCTTGTTGTAGACTCCCAGGAGTCTATTGTTACCCCCACAGGGTTCTCACATTGGTTCTTCCTATCCCGTCTCCTATATCTGAGAATGTTGCCCAGTCTAGCAGAAAGGAGCCTCCGAGTTCAAACCACGGAAGGTCAGGTATCTATCTTTAGGGCTGCCACTATTCAGTCCAAAGAAATGCAAGGCCATCCGCCACCTAACAATTGAAGCCTGTGAGCTCTGCTTGGAGGTAATCAACTTGGAGGTAACTGAAGACGGGCTCTGGGGCCTGACCTCACATCCAAAGGAGCTCGATTCATGCTCAAGGAAAATAAAGACCTTGGCATCCAAAGCAATTCTCTGAGCTGGTGACATAATCACTAGAGAAAACTGGTGTCCCCGAGTCCAGGATGAACAAGCCTCCTTTGCAGGAAATTGTCAAATTGTATCAAGGTGAGAGTTCTTTTCTTTTTCTTTTTTATGCAGATCTTTTATAAAGCCAACCCCTGTTTCACCTGGCTGGCGATTCTCATTAGCAGTCCAAATAAAATAACAGCAAAGTGTCCAGAATCTTCTCTTTTTTTTAAACTATACTTCTCTTTGTAGAACTATAGAAGGTACCACTTTGGGGACTTAGGTGCGGTTTTTCTTTCCTGTCTATGTGCTAATATTATTCTCCTCTGTGGTACTGGTGTCTTGTCTGTTGGCATTAGCAGCCACACTTCTTTTTTATTGAATATTTTATTTATTTATTTAATTTCAGATGTTATTTCCTTTTCCCATTTCCCTTTCCTATCCCATCCCCCCTCCTCCTTTTTGCTTTTATACCATTTTAATTACATGCAAGTATTAAGGTCAGTTCTAGGTTGAGGGTCTAGCAAAACAATAGATGCAAATAGTCAAGGAACAAGCAAGACAATAAACAAAGTTCCATGAACACTCGGTGAGATCACTGTTTATAAGGGCTCATCAGAATGACAGTCCATTAAGTGATCAGTGGTTAATAGCAGCTAAACTTTTTATAATGTTCCAAAGAAAGGGGTCTGAGGGCCTGGCCTTCTGATAAAGGTTCATGGAACATTTGATCTACAGGCTATCACATGACTTGGAAAAGACCCAAATACCTGAATGTTCCAAATAATGGCACTGAGGTCATTCCTAAAGAACAGGCTGCCATTCTATGTGCTTTCTACTTTAAAGCAGGAAGTATTTGCTCACAACTTCATATACAGATGAACATACTTTGATCAAATCCCTCTTTCCCCTCTCATCTCTCTCCTACTACCTCTGAACCCTTTTTTCCCAAGAAGTTCCCACCCACTTCTGTGTCTTTTTCCTCTCTCTCTCTCTCTCTCTCTCTCTCTCTCTCTCTCTCTCTCTCTGTGTGTGTGTGTGTGTGTGTGTGTGTGTGTGTGTGTGTGTGTGTCCGTCTCTCCTACTGTAATTAATTAGGGTCACCTGAATGAACATGTTTGGGGAGGGGGTGGGGTTTTCTTTACTTGAGTAAGGCCTTCTTAGCAGTATCTATACCACTGAGTAATACCCATCAGCCATTAACTGCCTATAGC
>JANHMN010000020.1:14276897-14330606 GCA_030674055.1 Rhabdomys pumilio | reverse complement strand
TATCTATACCACTGAGTAATACCCATCAGCCATTAACTGCCTATAGCTCCTCAAGGAGGGATGGGGCCCCGTGAGCCCCTCCCCCATACACGATGAAATGTTGATGAGTCTAGTCTTGGACAGGTCTTCTGTGAGTGATCACAGCTGTTGTGAGTTCATGAGTGCAGTGACTGCCATGTCCAGAAACCCTCCTCTATTCCTTGCCTCCCATTTCTTCTCACCTCTTCCATGGTGGTCTCTCATCTTTGAAGGGAGATGTCTGGCTTAAACCTGAGTGCTCCGTGGTCACTTATTCTTGCCTTTTGACCAGTTACAAATCTTTACACTAACCACTGCCCATTGAGAGCAGAAGCATCTCTGACCAATATTGAGAACAGCACCAATCTAAGGATAACACATGCTTAAAGGGTAGTTTGATATCATGGCCGTTTAGCAAAATACTTCTCCAGAGGCTTCTCCAGAGGAGTGGTTCTCAATCTTCCTAAGGCTACAACCCTTTAATCCAGCTCCTCATAGTTTTCTCATAAAATTATTTCATTGCTACTTTATAACTGTAATTTGTCAGCTTTTATAAATCAAAATGTAAATATCTGACATGTAGGGTATTTGATATGTGACCCCTAAAGGGGTCACAAACCACAGGTTGAGAACCAGTGCTCTAGCATGTCTGAGCATCCAGCCATGAACTTTTCCCTAAGTTTATTTAACCAGGTATAAACCCCCTCCTGTAAAGTGAACCTAAAATCCAATCCAAAAGGAGCTGATTGCCTCAACAACAGTCACACCACGATTTCACCAGTGGTCACATTTTTCCTGGCAGGTTGGTAGTGTAGCTCCCTGGTATTTACAGCTGGGTAAGACTGTTGTTGGTTTTTCTCTCCCGGCAGCCTGTATGCCACTAGAAAAGCTAGCCAGCTGTAAAAATAAACCTTCCAACTCAATTCAGCCTTTATTTCTCTATGTCCCAAACCCAAGTAAGTGATGTCTTCTAGAATGGGGTCTTAATATCTAGTTCTTTTGAGCAACCAAGAACAATTACCCTGGCCTGTGTTATCTAGGGAGCCTGTGTGGCTTTCCTAGCCAATAACTCATAAGGAGGGATCCCACACCTGACACTGGGATTTTTGTTTAATAACCTACAGCTTCTGAGAGCAGTATTAACCATACGGTCAAGGTACCCCCTTCAAATTCTTTTTCAATTCTGTTTTTAATTAGCTTATATGATAGCAAGCTTCTATATAGTGCTTTTATACTTTTGTTTTGGTTAAACATACAAACATGTCTTGTTCCCTTTGTCCTCTGCTCCTATCCTCACTAAACCTTACATGTCAGTGTGTCATAGTATTGCTCCTGTCATCAGTATTGTTTCTAAACAGGACTCACTGACACCATTGGCCGTATGTTGTCCTTCTCGTTGCATAGCATTCCTCTGCCTTAATATAGAAACTGGGTCTTCAACTTCAGTTCCCTGATAACCCAAACATAGGCCAGCAGCATACACAGGACCTAAAATACAGATTCTTGAGATCCGCCAACAACTACTACTAAAGTTCTTCTCCTTTCTATGTGTAGTTCATGTGGAGCTTTGATCCTGATGTGATTGTAGAGAGAGGGGGGCCTATGAGCAGGGAATGGGAGTTAAATGGGGAATGAGAATGGGGCTCTGATACGATAGGACTAATGTCCTCATAAAATACATCTTAAAACTCTCAATTTCTGGAAATAAGTATAAATTAAAGAGCGTGTGACCACATAAAAAAGAAAGCAGCTGGGAAGCCTCACCAGGAATTGAGTTAGCCATCTTCTTCATCTTGAACTGCCTGGATCCTAGAATTCTGATAGCAGCTTTCTGTTATTTAAGCCATCGTATACGCTATGGCCTTTTGTTATAACAGCCCAAACTGACTAATACACCGAATGCTCCAGAATATTTATTCTAACAAGACCCTCTGGTGATGAGTTACATGTGAAAGTTCCAGAAGCCTTCGGCTTCCATTGCCCTTGACCTTAAATCAGCAAACTCCATGCTTATTCTGACCACCATTTTTCAATAGAAAAAAAAAAACTAGCTTAAGCAGTATCCAGAATGTAGCTGAACACTCTCTGGCTATAAAGGCTATTCTCAGTCTCAATTTATCATTCTCTAAGATAGAACCCATGGGCTGTAGAAACGGTATGAGATGTGATAGTACACACCTTTAATCTTAGCACTTTGGAGGCAAAGACAGGTGGATTTCTGTGAGTTCTTGGCCAGCCTGGTCTACAGAGTGCATTCCAGGACAGCCAGGGCTATGTAGAGAAATCCTGTTCAAGAATAAACAAACAAAAAAATCGAAGAGTTGCTTTTAATAATCCCTATGCATCTGGAAGACTCGCTTTACAGGAAAGGCCTGCAAGTGTGTCACCAGAGATCATATGTTCAAAAGTGACCTAAATGTATGGTTCTTTGAATCATATCATATGCTGTCTTCCCTATGGCACGCACACATAGGTGTCTGATCCATCAACTCAAGAGTCCATCACTTTGTGGGACTTTGTTGTATGGAGCAACACTTATGGAACCTTTTCCAAACACCTTGGTATTTTCCCACGTCTAGAAGGTGATAGCTATGCTGTGTGTGTGTGTGTGTGTGTGTGTGTGTGTGTATGTGTGTGTGTGTGTGTGACCCCTCTCAAATTTACACTGAGATTCAGTCCTGATGCAACAATATGGACTGATGGGTCTTTGGGAAGGTGGTGAAAGTCATGAAAACTTCAACCTCCTGAATGGATCTGTCCTTTAATTATAAAAAGGCTTTGGAGAGAAAATTGATCCTTCTGTTCTTCTATCACGTGAAGTCACAACATCTGTATCCTCTGAGGGATGCACTGCATCTCTTCCTTCCAGCATCAGAGAGCAACCCTCTTCCAACAGCCTGTTACTACGTTGAACCTGCACTACAAGACTCCAGACCTGTGTAAAATAAGTCTGCTTCTAATAAATCATTTAAGTTGTGAAATTTTCTTTTTTTTTTTTTTCACTATATGGGTGCTGTAAACTGAATGATGTGTCTCTGGAGGAGCAGCCAGTGTTCTTAAGAGCTGAGCCATCTCTCCAGCCTTTAAATATGCTGTTTTAAGTCTGTGCTAATTTGTTACACAGTAGTAATAGAACAGATGAGATGTAAATGCTAACACTAGCCAGGACAGCCATATTGCTATCAGACCAGCTATTTTAAATTATTATTTTTCTTGTAGCAACATTTTTATTCATTAAAATTAAGAATTAATTTCATTCAAATGTAATGATACCATTTTCCCTTCCCTTTCTTTCATCCAGTCCCTCACATGTACCCACTTCTGTGCATTCTCTCAAATTTAAATTCAGTGGTCTTTTTTTAAATTTAATTGTTGTTATACACATACATACATATATACAGACAGACAGACAGACAGACAGACAGACAGACAGACAGACACAGTAGTAAATATATAAATACAACCTACTCAGTTTGGTATTGGATAATCAATTAGGGGGATCATCCTTAGGGAAGACTTTTTTTTCTGTTCTCAGCTTTCTAAAGTAGCTATTTTAGTATCAGACAAAATATTTATTTATTTACTTTCTTTTTTAAATTGGATATCTTATTTACATTTCAGATTTTATCCGCTTACCTCATTTCTCCCCTCCTGCCCAGGAACCCCCTATCCCACCCCACCTCCTCATGCTTCTATGAGAATGTGCCACCACCTACACCCCCACTCCCACCTCCGCACCCTCGAATTCCCCCCCCCACTTGGTGTCCAGCCTTTATGGGACCAAGGATCTCCTCTCCCACCTATGCCCAACAAGGCCATCCTCCCCTACATATACAGATGGAGTCATGGGTCCCTCCCTTATGTGCTCCCAGGCTGGTGGTTTAGACCCTAGGGAGCTCTGGTTGGTTGGTATTGTTGCTCTCCTCATGGGGCCACAAACCCTTTCTGCTCCTTCAGTCTTCTCTTTAACTTCTCCATTGGGAATCCCTTGATCAGATCAATGGTTAGCTGAGAGCATCTGCCTCTGAATATGTCAGACTCTGGCAGACCTTTAAGGAGACAGCTATATCAGGCTCCTGTCAGCATGCACTTCCTGATATCCATATCAGTCTACCTTTGGTGACTGCACATGAGATGGTTACCCAGGTGGAATGGTTTCCAGATGGCTCCTCCTTCAGTTTCTGTCCCACACTTTGTCTCCATATTTGCTCCTTTGAGTATTTTGTTACTCCTTCTAAGGACCAAAGCACCCACACTTGATCTTCCTTCTTCATGAACTTCATGTGGTTTGTGAGTTGTATCTTGAGTATTTCAAGCCTTTGGGCTAACATCCACTTATCAGTGAGTGAATACCATGTGTGTTCTTTTGTGATTGGGTTACCTCACTCAGGATGATATTTTCTAGTTCCATCCATTTACCTAAGAATTTCTCAAATTCATTATTTTTAATAGCTGAGTAATAATCCATTGTGTAAATGTACCACATTTTTTTATCCATTCCTCTGTTGGAGGACATCTGGATTCTTTCCAGCTTCTGGCTATTATAAATAAGGCTGCTATGAACATAGTGGAACATATGTCCTTGTTATACATTGGAGCATCTTCTGGGTATATGCCCAGCAGTAGTATAGCTGGTTCCTCAGGTAATGCTATGTCCAGTTTTCTGAGGAACCGCCAGACTGATTTCCAGAGTGGTTGTACCAGCTTGCAATCCTACCAACAATGGAGGAGTGTTCCTCTTTCTCCGCATCCTCGCATCCTCGCCAGCATCTACTATCACCTGAGTTTTTTATCTTAGCCATTCTGACTGGTGTGAGGTGGTATCTCAGGGTTGTTTTAATTTGCATTTCCCTGATGACTAAGGATGTTGAGCATTTCTTAAGGTGCTTCTCAGCCATTCAAGTCTTCTCAGTGGAATTTTCTTATAGACACACACACTATGACTGTGATAAATCAACGCTTCTCTCTCTCTCTTTCTTTGGTATCAATAAAAGTATGTATGACCCGACTATGAGTAATAGGCAAATGCGTCTTACTCCAAAAGATTATTACAAGTAGCAGTGAACATCCAACAAAAAATGGCCAGACAAGAAATACTTGATTATATAACATGGTGCCAGAAAAGTACAGAGCTCATTCTGGAGTGAGAGAAGTGGGTCTGCCCTCATGGAGGGAAGTCAAAGCAAGCTCAGTCATTTCTACCTAGCTGGGAACAGTGGGTGGGAATCTGCAGTAAGCATACCTGTAGCTTGGGTTTTAGTTTAAACCCCAGTGGGAACATTTCATCTTAGAATTCCCAGGGCTAGTCTTTTTTCTTATACCACTGTATGACTTTTATATATTGCCTAATCCTTTTCCAAGAGAAGTGCAGAGAGGCCTTATGCCCACTGGACAGTTTTTCTGTGTTTTTCCTGACTGTTATAAAGTATGCCTTCTGTAATCCAGAAAATGGACCTGAGTGAGTTTAGCACTCTCTCTCCTCATCTATAAAGTCCAAGGTAACATGAATGTCCCCTAAGGTAGCCATTCCTTCTTTGTCATCACTGCTCTGTATTTTTGTGTGGCACAGGGAGCAGAATAGCACTCCCTGCTGTGACATTCAGTTTTCTTTAGGTAATGAAGTTGTCAGCAGAGAAAATCCAAGAATTAATCAGATACCTTATGTCTTTTGAAAAAGCCTACGTTTTCAACAAATATCAAAGGCGCAAAACACCCCAAATAGGAGTGCTTGACTAACCTTTGTCAGTCTGTGCTCATTCTTCAGAAAGTCCATCCGCGGGGCTTAAGGGCTTATGCCTCTAATTTTCCAGCACTAGAAAGGCCAGATTCTGATGATCACTTAGAGTTCAAGGTCTGCTTTGGGCAACATAGTGAATTCCAGTTTAGCCAGGTCACAGAGTGAGACCCAATCTCAAAACTAAAGACACACACACAGGCATACAGGCACGCGCGCGCGCACACACACACACACACACACACACACACACACACACACACACGCGCGCGCGCGCGCGGGGGGGGGGGGGGGAAGGAAGGGAGGGAGGGAGAAAGGAGAGAGGAAAGGAGAGAGAGAGAGAGATTGAATCTGACCATTTCATCCATGTATCATTACTGTCCATATTTTTCCACTAGGATTTGTTTCACTTCTTCATCGTATGCCTTTCACATTCACACACTTGAGCACATGACTGCTTGTCCTCTGTCCTGCAGCCAGGTCTATCTACACATGTCCCCTAGTCACAGTCTAGTGATGCCTCACTCAAGCTCCACTGCTACTAAAGGGAAAAGGGAGAAGCAAACTCAGCGAGTACCTGTAGCTTTCTGGTCACCGTGTATTGCTGAAGCTGCATCAGGGTGCATGAGACGGTCTCTGCAGACCAGGCTCTGTCACTCTCCTTTTATAGACACAGAAAGTAGGATGTCTGAAACCAGTGGCTTCTGTCCATTCCAACACAACTAAAAGGCACTGGGTTACTACTCAAATGGAAGTGATCCTGGTTCCAAAACTACCCAAGGCATTCAGCACATGTCTGTCTACAGGCTACCTGCCGAACTCAAAATATGTCTGCAGCATATTTGTCTACAGCACTAGATCCAAGAATGTTCTCGGCTGTGCTATGAGTTCAAGTTCTACATTGACTTTTAACTTAAGTATAATGAAAAAGCCATCATCTACTTCCCGTGCATCTGCATCTTTATATTTGAAGAACTTTTGTGAATCATTTTCAGAAGTGAACATCGACTTCCCTTCCAACTTTCAATAGGAAAGTAAACATATTAAATGTACTTGGTATTCTGTTTTGATGACAGCTAGATGCCTGGTGGATCAGAAAGGGGAGCTATCCCAGAGATCAATCAACTGATTATCACTGGCATGCGTGAACCTAGGACACTTTCGTTTTGCAAATACTTATTCTAGATTTCAAATGCACCATTAAGAAATCTCAGCTGCTCCTTACGTTTTACTATTCTCTACATACTTGTATCATCAGGATGAGAAACTTAAATCGAGCTTGGGGAATTTTAGATAACACATAACTTTGTTGAAGAAAAAAAAAGAATAGGCTATCTTATTAGTTCCCCCAAATAACGAACTAAAAAACAGCATAACGATGAAAGGAGAGTGGGTGTGGCCTTTGTAAGTGTGGGATGGTCTAGATTCTTGCTTCATGCCATTTACTATATATAACTTCTTCCTGAGGAGTGACTAACTGGACATGAAGGCCACATTTCACTTCTGCTTTAGAATTATATTGTGCACTCTTGGATGTTTGGGTTTAAAATGCTCCTTGGAGGCCGCCACCTGCAGAAGAATGATCTAAAATGACATGTCTCCTGCACAGTTATTTGGACCACCGTCCTCACAGCGGAGATGCCGGCTGCATCTTCGCCTCTGTTGTCTTATTTTGTTCCCCAATAATCCTGAATGATATGACTTTGTAAATTGTGTTCTTTTTGCCATACTAAATAAGGAATGAAGTACTCTGAATTTTCAATTGTGTTCAAAGGAAGCTGAACACAGTCAGCAAAGAGCATTTCCCATCTCCTTTTGTACCTTCTGACAGGTGATAAAATACTTTGGGCAACATAAAAATAAAGCGAGACAACGGTACAATAGCGATAATTCAATTCACGATTATATCTTCCCTTTGTGGTTTTGTAATAATTTGGTCTTTTATAAAATTGTTAAGAGAATAAGGAAAATAATGGATAATAATGAACTAATCCCTAGGATGATGACTAATTTTTCAAGACGTCAGAAAACCCAAATCACTCCGATTTTAGTGTATATCTTACATTTCAAAAGAGTTCAGGAGACCTATGTGATCATTATAAAGCAAAAACAGCACTGGGCTTTAATAGCTAAAATCTCTTTTTGTAGTCTGGAAGATTAATAGGAAGAATTTTTTAAAAGCCATGGAATATTAATAATTACAGATAGAACTACTCAAAGGAAATGGAACTAAAATTAACTACAATAGACGCAGAAATAAGAATTAAAGTATACAGCGAGTATATCGGTTCATAGCTGCATAGAAATTATTACTTACCATAAAACTAAGCTGATGAGACATCACCTGAACCAATCTTGCAACAATCCTCCGTGAGGCGATTGGTAGACCCTCTCCAAACAAGAAAGGCATTGGCCTGGTAAAAATGATAACACGATGATTTTATCTCTAGAGGTTGGTCTGAAGTATGTTGAAAATTCACAGGAATTCTGAAAAATTATGGTGGCATGTTTCTCTGAGCAGGATCAAACAGCTGTCTTATGTACTTTATAAAGACGTTTCACTCAAATATAGCATGAAATTAATTATATTCCTTCTTCATGCCCTCTTACCTGCCCCTTCTTCCAGTCCACATTTCTCCCCTAGATATTTGTACAGGATCCATATGTGTGCTGTGTACGCTTGTGCATCTATGGAAACCCAAGCATTCATAAAGGAGAGAAAATGTGCAATGTTTGTTTTTCTGAATCTTTCTTATTTGGTTCCTAATAATCTCCAGTTGTGTCTGTTTTTCCAAGAAACAACAAAATTTCATTCTTCTTCATGATGATCAGAAGCATCATTTTGTATTTATATCACATTGCCTGTGTTGGCAGGCACTCTGGCTGATTCTAGAGCTTGGCTATTGTGAATAGTGCAAAAATACAAAAAGAAACCAACAAACAAACAAACAAAAGCTGTGTGAATAAGTACCTGTGGTATGTACTTTTTTAGAGGTTGTTTACCAGAAAGTGGTATTGCTAGGTCATGTGATGGTTCTAGTTTTCAGTTTTGGAGAAGCCTCTATTGTTTTCCAAAGTGGCTGGACCACATTACATGCCCACCCCGTTTCCATATCCTCACCACCATTTGCTTTCATTTCTTTTATTAAAATTTTAACCTATTTGTTTTATTTATTATTATTAATGTGTGTGTCTATGTGTATGCACACACACATGCATGTGCTCAAGTGTGTTTAGCCTGTGAAGGCATATAGATATGACTCTGCCAGTGTGGGGAATCCATTCCACCATTCCACCAGAGGTTGCTAATCTTGGTTGCCACCTTCACAACCTTGGGAAGAAGGAACCTTAGTTGAGGAATTGCCCTGAACAAATTGGCCCGTGGACCTGTCTGCGAGGCACTTTCCACCCCAATTTGGTTTGGGTCAGTGTTTTATCACAGCAACACAGAGCAAACCAGGACAGCCATGCACACTGGAATGAGATGGAATCTCAGTGTAATTTGATTTGCTTTTGCTGATGCCCAAGGATATTGAGCTTTTCTTCCCATTTACTTATTGACTAAGTTGTTTGGGTTTTTTTTATATTTAGCTTTTGTGTTCCTTATCTATTATAAATGTTAATCCTCTGCAGGTTATGTAGCTAGCAAGGATGTTCTTCCATTCTGTAGAATGTCTCTTCCCCAATTCCCTTCCTTTGCTGTATAGGACCCTTTTAGTTTCATGTAATCCCACTTGTGATTACTTCTCGAGCTATTGGAGCCCTTTGCAGAAAGTCTTTGCTTATGCCTATGTAAATGTAAGTACCTCCAACAGTTTCCCAGTTTTCAGTCTTACAATAAGACCTTTGATGCATTTTAATTTTTTTTTTTTATTTTTTAGTAGTGCAGGTTCAAATATGAGAATCCAGCTTCATTCTTCCAATTAGTTTTCCCAACACCATTTGTTTAAGAAGTCTGTGTTAACTCCGCCGTGTTTTTTTGGAACCTTTATTAAGAATCAAGAGGTTGTGGCTGTGTGAGTTTGATTCTGCGTCCTGGGTTCTACGCCACTGATTAGTCTGTCTGTCCTTGTGCTAGGACCGTGCTGCTTCTGTTGCCGTGGTTCTGTGCTACAGCACGAAGCCGGCATCAGGATGATTCCAACACTGTTCCTTTTGTTTTGGATTGCTCTATGCAGTGGCTTTGATGTTTCCATATACATTTTAGAATTGTTTCCACAATTCTATGAAGAATGTCACTGTAATTTCAATAGGAGTTGTGTTGAATCTGTAGATTGCTTTAGATAATACAGCCATTTTCCTCCTATTGACTCTCTCAATCCATGAGTATTTGAGGTTTGTCTATCGTTTACAAACAACAAAAGCACATGCATTTATTATTTCTGTGAGGAGGTCAGAGGACAATTCTGTGGCCTTGCTTCCTTTCCTTTAGCTTTATGTGAGTTCTGGCCCTGGGAATAGGGCTCTGGTGGTTGTGACCGAGCAGAAAGCACTTTTACCCTCTGAGACATCTCTTTGGCCCTCTGATGTCCCTCTCAATTTCTTTCATCAGTGTTTGGAAAGTTTTGCTGTGGAAGTCTCTTCGCTTCCTTGGTTAGATTCGTTCCTAAGTGTTTGGTTTATTTTAAGCATTCTCGTATCCCTGAAAGTAAACCAATTTAAGAATGGTAAATGAACTGTGTATATTTCTTTTTACTTTTCTTTTATGCATGTGGATGTTTGGCATGCATATGCTTGTGGGACCATGTGTGTGCCTCAGTTGACTGATGCCAGGTGAGCGCGGCAGGTCCCCTAGGACCAGAGTTACAGACAGTTGTGAGCAAACCTGCTGATGCTAAGGATTGAGTGTGTGTCCTCTGGACGAGCAGTCAGTGCTCTTAACAGCTGAGCCATCCCTACATACCCCCTCTTACAAGTATTGTTAAAGCCAGTTTTTAACTGTATTGTTTAGAATGTTTGTGACTACAATCATCATGAAGCTTGGCTTAAAATTTTCATGTTTAACTGTTTATCTAGTTTGAAATCAAGTTAATAACGGTTGGTAACACTCCTTCCCTTTCCAATGTATGGAATCAACTGAGGGTCAGTGGAGTTAATGTTTATTTTAGGACTGGGTGAAATTCAGCCGCGAATCTATCTGGTTATAGACAGTTTTTAGTTGGGAGACTTTTTCTTATGACTTTCATTGCTTTCTGTAATCCCTTTAAGTTGTTTCTATCCTCTAGGTTTAAGTTTGGTTAAGTCATGTGTGTCTGAAAAGTTATCCAGTTCTAGATTTCTCATTGTATTGGAATATAGGTTTTCAATGTATACTTGAATGATCTGTTGAAGGTCACTGGTCTTTATTACGATGTCTCCACTTTCTTTGCTAAATTTATTAATGTGAATCCTCTCTCTCTCTCTCTCTCTCTTTCTCTCTTTCACCTATTTTGGCTACAAGTTTACCACTCTTGATTCTGTCTTCAAATAGCCAACCTTTTATCTCATTGATTGTTATATTGTTCTTTTCATTTCCATTTCATTCATTTATATATATATATATATATATATATATATATATATATATATATATATAAAATCTTTATTGATCCACTTAATTGAGGCTTGGCATCAACAGTGGTGACCCAGACAGAAGGGAGCCTGTCATAAACCCCAGATCGTTATCCCCTCTGCTGCCCCACCCTGTCCTGCTCCAGGGTCCTAACAGTGCTTGCTATTAGCCAAACCATTTTAAGGTCAAAGGATAAGGTTACTCAGTTGGTGCTGTCCACATCGGTCAGGAGCAGGAGACTAAGGAGGAAGAACGGGTACAAAGGAGATGATGAGAAGTAAGAATGGTTTCCAAGGATGTAATAGAAGATGTGAGAAAATGCAAGTGAGGGGTGAATTCACCCAAGGTCACAGCAGAGTAAGATGGCAGGACCCATGAAACACAGGAAGGCACTCTTCTCTAGGGCGTGCGGATGCCCACTCAGCATCTGCACGACCCCATGGATATCTCATTCTAAGCCTGGCTTAATTACCAAGTGATCTGAACGATGTCTCCAATACGATTAAGAAACAGGATGGATTTCTTTGATCTATAAGCATGCACTGAATATTTTGTTTAAAATTTCAAAGTATGTCTTTTGACTTTTCCCCTCAATGAACTCTGAATATACTGGCCATACATAAAATAAATAGGGCTAGTATATTGACAAACAAGCATTGCTGACAAACCCTGGGTTTTAAATATTTTATAAGTAAATGGCACTGGTCCCAAACTCACATTTCCACATCTTAACATTTGTAACGTAAAGGTGTGTCATACAATTAATGATGTACCAAATCTATTATTTTTTTTTCTTGGAAATACATAAAATAACAGCTTGCCTTGTAATTGATGTTATCTTAGGTTTAGTGAAAACCAGCAAAATTACTTTAAAGATACACTAGCAAATTTTTCTTTTTTTTCCCAAAATAGCCAGCAAAACAACCACGGTCGTGATCCATTTCCCACCAATATTCCATGGAGGGACAAGTAGAGGAAGGAAGAGATGATCTGGGCTCACATGGGTATTGACCTTCAAGAATGTACATAGTGTGTCAGTTACAACGTCGCTTCACATGCACCAGCTGCTTAAGCTGTCGTTGTGAGCGTCTTAATTGATGGGCTGGGCAAGCAAGAACTGAGCCTTAACCGTGAGCATCCACTTAACTCACGTTATTTCATTTCCTGCCGAATTGATGCTGATCCCACTCCCATGCTGGGCACCTTTGTGATCCTGGCGATAATGTGAGAACCTGTTTTAAAGAAAAAAATCTCCCTGTTCTCTCTCCCTCATCTCTTCTTTCATCTATCCCAACACAACTTCCTAATAACATTTTCACCAGTTCTTGATTCACGTCCCTGATTGTAAACCATTGATTCTAATATCAAAGTGCATTCTTCAGTGTTATTCTAGCACCGAGCATGCATTCCTCGGTGTTTGCAGTCTGAGTGTTCAGTTTCACGTCTGCAAGGTCAAGCCGGCGAGCATGCATGCTGACATCATGCTTAACAGCAGTTGGTTTGAACCAGAAAAAAAAAATATTATTTTGCCATTAATTTATTTTTTCTGTTGATTTATTTTAATCCTGCTCAGCAAGACATGAAAATTATTTTCTTCTCTTTTGATGAGTCATGGCAGTAGCAGCTTCTGAACTTACCCATTATCTCTTTCTGTCAATGTCCTTTGTAAATTAAGATATTTATTCACTTTTGGCAAAAGTAAGGTTATGTATTAAAACTGCTTATGACAACTCTTCTGGGGCTAAGGAAAAAGCTTTTTCATTTAAAGAATAAACACATTTTTATGATGTATTTGTGTATATATATATCTCATAAATCTGAGTGTTAATTATTCATAACACCATGTGGCCTTATAAAGTGTTAACCAACTCAAAGGAAAATAAGATTTTCCTTACTGAGATTATGGATCACAATCTACTTCTAATTATGGGCTTAAATACCGGTTTTGGCAGCCATTATTCATCCCAAAGCCATTTTAATTTCAATTTCAGTGATTTATTAGTGTTGGCGAAACAATCTTCTTTGGCTATTTTTTGTTTTAGGTCCACATGGTTCATAATACCGAAGCATCTGCAGGGTGCTGGTGATGGATGGCCAGCAACTATAGACATCCTGGCACAAAATTACCACAGAGCCCAGTTGCAAGTGCTCCGTAATGGCAAACTTAAAAGGATGACTTATAAACCCTTCCTTTTGTTGTTTTTAATTGCTAAAATAGATGGTGTCACAATAACTGCAGATTTTCTTTCCCAGATTCATATACTTTATATAGGGTATGATATTGCGCGGTTGAGACTTTGCATGTTAATGTGAGCTATCACAGTGTTGTATCTCGGGTCATCATTTTGCATCCTTTGCCTCTGTTACTCCAGTGCTCCCTGGGAACACGTCCCAATAACTGTGGTGACCTTGAGATTTCGTTCTCATGTTCTTCTGACTCAATCTCTCAATTGCTTGTACTTTGTTTGAACACAAGCCCAAGAATTACCTCAGCAAAGCCCTTACCTTTTTGAGCCGAATTTCCAGAGACACAGAAAACCTTATGCTGAGTTAAGAAAGGTTAGACATTAGCACTTACAGAGAGTTGTGATTTGAAGAAACTACTTTCTCAAAACCTGTCCCAGTACTTGGACACTGATGTGGGGCGGAGGGTCCCAGGCAAAGTGCCAGAATTTTACCTTTTGTAAAAGATGATGTAAACTTGCATGTATGTATGTTATACTTCAACATCCATCAGTCTTGAAAGCATTGTCCCTTACCTCTAAGGATTCTTTTTCTAGGGCCTCACCAGACAAAACAATCTCCTGATTGTCATTGGCTTTAATTGTATGAACTTTCCTTAGATTATGCTTAGAGGGCCTTTAATACTCTCTAAATACTTGTTTCACTTCTGTGACCCCTTTGTTCAAAGGCCACTGGATTTCTGCAGGTGGTTTTCATGAAGATACAGTCTTTGCACTGTAAGAGCATGTAGCCATTCTAGCTCCTTCCCTGGCTTTCATGGCAGCTGGGAAACACCCAAGATGAGATGCTCTTAGCTCTCCCTCCAGACCCACACTGTGCCCCAAGCATTGTATTGCTGGAGAGCCAGGATTAGACCACAGTTCTCTTTGCTGTTCTATATGGTTAGGAGTGGCTTGAAGTGGGGGAAAAGAAGTTGCCCTCTCAAATTGTCTTCTATTCCTATCTGTTTGACTGTGAAGCAGTCACTTGGTTTTCAGGCTTTAGGACTTCCACTTTCTCCCCAAAATGCCCAATAGTCTAGAATTTATTTTCAACCACTTTCGGTTTCCTACCAACTCATAAAGCATACTCCTATGACTACTTTATATTCAGTAATAAAATGTCTTTTTCCCATATAACATGTTCAGCCTGACTTTGAGAAGACACCCCACCTGGTAACACACTAGAATTTAAACAAGCTAATCCACTTGAAAGGGTGGTTTTTCTGGGGATGTGCATTTGGCTCTGATAAATCCCTAATTGCTCAGGCAGGGCACCCACAGAGGAGCCTGAGGAAAGAAAGGCCAGCTGCCTTGCTAAGCTATTACATCTGTCTTCCCACCGAAGGGTGTCAGTGCACTTGTGGCTTAGGTCAAAATAAATTAGTCTGCATAATCATTCTTAATCCGGTTTCTAACTGATCTTATCTGTAGTTTGAAATTAGCTTACCTCTTGGCAGAACTAAACACTTAAAGGAAGTTTTGTTAAACATGAAGCCCCGGATGTATTTGTGTCTGCAATGTATGCTTGTTTATTGAAGTTTACTCTTCAAAGTCCATAATATTTTTAGTATCTCATACATCGCCCAACAGTATCCCCAAGTTGGCAGATGGGTTTAAAACCCTTGCCACATGGCTCATCTCTGAAGGCAGAACACATCTTCTTTTCCCAATCATGACACCCCCAATTCTGTTGCTGATAAGCCTCCATTTGGGATCAGAAGTCACAGAGAAAATCTGCTTTAAGACCAGGTGAGAAGGAATGAGACACAACTGGAAGGTCAGAGATTTCAAAACAGAAAGCAAGAGTACAAAGACCATGTATCACCAATCGGCATAAACACAACTCTAGCTTCCAGGCACTTTCTGGGTGGCAGGCCTTGGCTGGGCCCCTGCGTAGGCCATATCCACAAAGCCATCTGGGACAGTTGCCATTCAAATCTCCCATCACGCTGAGAAAGAAGCTGAACAGCTTCCTGTGTGGAGTCATACAAATGAGTGCTAATAAGTCTTCAGGGTTATGTTGAACATGACAAATGCCTCTTGGTAACTGTCGTGGACCAGCTCCAGAAAATTCTATCAGCAGAGTATAACAAACCAGACCTTCTTAGTCTTCTCAGCTTGACAGTGTTTCATGGAATCCATCCCAGTTCCTTAATCTCTGGGGAAAAACAAACAGATTTATATGGGCAGCCCAGGACAGCAAGTCACGAGACAATAGTCCCTTGATCCAGCCATGTTCAGTTTGATAACAGGACAAGCCCCAAGGTTTGAAAAGTGTAACCTAGAACAGAGGGGCCCACCAGATAGGTCCATGCCAAGAAAGCAATTCTCTAAGCCGCATCCTCAGGCTTGTATGGTCTGGGGGTGACATCTTTCATGTCACATGTGGAACCTCTCTTGCTTCCTCAACTTCATTTGCATATCTCCTGATGCTCCACACTCGGCACTGAGTATGTGTTTATCCTCTAAAACAAGTCACTGAGTAGAAGTGTCATGTTATGTACCCTGTGACCGACCAAGGGACTCCTCGGTGTAGCAACACTGCTCTATTATCCATCACCCTTGGCTTCACAGGGAACGGGAATTGTGGTTTTCCATGAATCCAAGCCCATACTATTTGGATACTATAATGTGGTCCTGACCTGTGTCGTACATATCAGTCCCAGCCAAAATTTTTCATATTCATTGCATATCTTTCCATAAAATATTCACTTATCTCCAAGATTGCCTAATGACCAATCCTCTGAGCCTCTTTCATAATGGCGCCTCTGTAGTCTTTAAGTTAGGTGGCAAACTGGCGTCAAATGCTGAACTTGTCACACCATGAAAATTTCGTACCCACCGGCCTTGTATCTGAAGAAGCCATTAGCTATCCTATTCTTGTGCTGTACCTGTTGGTCTGAACTTCTCTTTCAGACAGGCTAAGAGCAGAAACCGGAAGGTGGAGAGTTAATGTCTCCTGAGTTGATAATGTGGGGAGTTGACAATGAACATTACACTAGAGCAGTAATGAAGCCTGAGCCTCAGTGTCACCTTTACAGTATGATGTCACTTTAGGGAGACTCTCACCTATGCTTCCCCTCTTTAATATGGCTAGGAGGGAAGCAACCCTTTCAGGTGCTCTAAGCAGAAATTTAGAGACATCTCCACATGTGTCTGTCATATGTCCCTTCAGTGTCCCAGCATGCTCAGCTACATGTCTGAAATGTATCCCCCTCTTTACCTGTGTCTTAAACTGTATCCTAATGCATTCTTGGTTAAACCATTAAAACTGTTCAGTAAATGACCCGCATTCCCAGGAGTCTTGTGAACACAACACATACCCCCAGTTATCTTTCTAATACGCTTTCTTAAACATAGCATTCAATCGGAGTCCTTATAATTCAGGCTCCAGACAGACGCTGTGTAGAGTCTTAGAGCAGCCCTGCCTGCAGTCTGGCTGTCCAGCACACTCCAACCTTCTTATCGCTGCTGTGGCTCTGCTCACCCTGTACCTGAAGTCCTCTCTCTCAACCGCTACTTCTTTTGCCCTAAACCTCAGTTTCACTTTTCAGTATCCAGCTCTTCTAAGAAGCAAAGTGAGTTCTTTATTGGCACATTCTCCTCATCCATGTGTGATGCCCCTCACACCATGCCTCCTCCCTAGAGCTTCTCTTCTCCAGTAGATCTTGGGCCAGTGATGGCAGGAAGCCTATTACTGACCTTTGCATGTTAGCATCTATCACTTACAGAAAATCCATCCTTGGTCTTAACCTAAATTGTATTTACCACTTGATTTAAAGTACATCAATTTCCCCCTAATAAGAAGAGCATAACTAATATTCTGCGACTGTTTCTTGGGTGGCAGCCAGTGTTTTGTGCACTTTATGTATCTGCTTATTTCTTCCTTGTTGAACTATTTAGTTTTTATTGTTAACTTGACACAACCAAGAGTGAAATGGAAAGAAGAAGCCCCAGTTGAGGAAATGCCTGGATCAAACTGGCCTGTGGCCATGTGTTTTGGGAACTGGCTTGATGATGTGGGAAGAGTTGGCCCACTATGGGCAGTGCCAACCCTGGGAAGGAGGTCCTGTGTTGTATAAGAAAGCAGACTGAGCAAGCCATGGAGACCAAGCTAGTACGCAGCCTTCCTCCAGGTGTCTGCCCCAGGTTCCTGCTCTCAGTCCCTACTCTGGTTTTCCTTAGTGAGGGAGTAACCTGGAAGTATAACTCAAACAAACCCTTTCCTCCCCAAGCTGCTTTCAACCACATTGTTTACCAAAGCAAGCAAAAAGCAACCTAAAACATATGTAATGGCCCGTGAAATGGACCCTGTGTATTGCCATTTACAGTTGAGAAAATTAAGGTTTAAAGAGGTTACACAAGTGTTTGAGGGGCCAGGGGGTGTGTAGGTGAAGGCACTTGCTACGCAAGCCTGGTGGCCTGAGTCTGATTCTAGGAACCCATGTCAGGTTGGAAAGAGAGAACAACTCCACAAAGTTGTCCTGTGACCTCTACATGCATGTTGTGGCACACTTATCACCACCCCAACACACAAACACATGTTCACCATGCTAATAAATAAAACTTTCAAAGTTGCAAATGCAGTAGATGAGAGATATCAGATTTGAAACCCCATGGCCCAAACTCTTTACTACAGGGCCACACTGAAATTAAAAAGGAAAATGTGTGTGTGTGTGTGTGTGTGTGTGTGTCTGCATGTGTGTGTGTGTAAAGAGAGAAAAAGAGAGAGAATTGCTTCTGCCACTTAACTTTTATTTACTTTCTTGTCTACCAAAATCAAGTTAAAATATTTTAACTATTAAATTGGACTAATTTTGATCATCCATTGACTCCAATAATATTTAAGCAAAGGATGTGGGGGAGTGGTGAGGTACAGTGCCAAACTTCAGTCCCCATTTAGTACCCTCGAGCCCACATAAGAGTCCCCAGGCATTAGCAGGGGCCTCGCACACCGCTTCATTGTCAAGCTATATTTATGTGTTCCATATCCAGTCACCCTTCTCCTACTGAGACTCCCTTTTAACACTGTACCATCAAACGCAGGTCTAAGAGGGAATGGTTTCTCCTCCTCCACTTCTCAGCCCATCAGCAGTGGGCTCAAAAGAATCAAAAGAATTCCTAAGACCACTGGAATTCACATAATGAAACTAAGTCCTAGCAATATTTCACTGCCCCAAAGGTTCTAAATGGTAAGAATCGGAACAGAATTTTTTGGCTTTAATGGGAAAAGTGAACCTTTTGTTAGTCATTTCGCTTGCTTTCCTGCATTTTTTTTTTTTAAAAAAAAATCTAACTTTGAAGCATTCATTTGGCTACGGTTGGGTATGAGAGCATCCAGAGATTTTAATATGTCTAATAAAATCCACCAAAGAATGGAGGCGCACCGGGAAGGGAGGAGCATTATGGTCCACAAGAGATGCATTTGCTCTGAAAGTGGAGCTAGATGCTCACCGTAAATGAGGAGCCCAGAGTGAGACGTTCGAGGACACAGCTGGGAATATGTGTGAAGCTCACTTTCATTTCCATTTGAATAGCATAGAGGAAGCACTCCGCTCACTCAGAATTAAAAAGTGCATCAAGAATGCAAAATGTCATATAAAATTCTAACCATGCTTTTTTAGTTGCTTTTTAGTCTTTTACTGGCTCCTCATCTCTCCATTTTTAGATAACGATCTTGGCCTTCTGTGATGTGTGTACATCTCCTCTCGGCCTCCTTTCTCTGCGGCTACCTGGGCTTCAGCTCTGCCTGCCTCCTGCACGTTTTCTTTACCGTGAAGTCTTTTCATTTTCCTTTGCGTGTTTCCATTTCACCTTCCTGTTTTCTTCCTAATCAGTTCTTCCCCATTCTTCCTTCTGTTTGTTAGCTATCTTCCTTTGCTCACACTCTATTAATAAATCATATATATATATATGTATATATATATATACACACATATATATTAATATATATACGTATATATATATTTAATATATATATTAAATCCCAGCTGAGAAAAGCAGACAGAAATGATACCCTTCAGTCCAGCTGTGCACGGGCCTGTGGCTCAATGTGGCTGTTGATATAAATTCTGGGATGCCTCTGTGCAGGGTTTGCCTAGAGACACAGGTAAGCAACAGGCATGGCAAGTCTGAACTCTGGTACTTCTGACAGGAAATGCTGATGATAATAATAATAATAATAATAATAATAATGAACATCAACATCATCTGATAACATACGGTTTCTCTGTGGAGCCTTGGCTGACCTGGAAATTACTCTGTAAACCAGGCTGGCTCTGGACTTGTAGAGATCTGCCTGCCTCTGCCTCCAGAATGCTGCGACTAAAGTCATGTGCCACCATCACCCAGCTGCAGGCTGGTAAAATTTAGAATCTTCTGTCCACTAGGTCCTAAGCTAAACACTTTTTATAATCACTCCATGAAGCCCATTGTATTATTACTCCCTTTGTACTAATAAGGAAACTGGAAAGAGACACTGTGCATGGTCCAGACCATGCATACTGAGACGGAGACCTATGTTTCAGAGCCCAGGCAGCATGGCTTCAGACAACCCCTCTTCACAACTGGGTTTTACTAATACATCAACAGCTGAGAGTGTGGCCCGGGCTCCAGGAAGGGCTGGCAAACAATACAGAGCTCTAGTTTGTCCTGTAGTGTCACCTCAGAGCAGCCACACAGGTGAACAGAGGATAAGCCAAGGTCACCACAGACAAAGCAAGGTGAGCTCAGGTGCACACAGGAACTGTACCAGAAGTATTTTTTTTCAAAGAGGGTGAAACTTTTAGGAAGGAATCTAAGACCTATGAAGGCCTCGTGGCAGGGGAACCATAGTGACGACGGAAGGAGGGAAGAAGGCGGGTCTTGAAAAGGCATGAGTGAAGTGGGACATAGTTATAGCTCAAAGCCAGTATCAGCTACTGGCTTAGGAATGAAGTCAACAGACAGACATGAGGCATTAGGTCAGATTGGACGAAGGGAAACCTTGATACTGTGAGAGAATCTTGAGTATCGCTTAGGCAGGCTGGACTTCAGCCCATAAGCCCTTGATTTCACTTGGGGATCTGCAATGTATACATGTGGGCATATACACACTGCACTGGGGTGACATCATGTCTTGTTTCTACAGTCTCTCCCAACCCCATAGAGTATAAGTGATCTTTAATGCATCAAAGTGAATGGATGCAAGGTTATCCCAAAAATATGTTTCTTTCACATTCTGACTTGATTTCTGAAACAGCAATGAGTGATACAGACACAGTCAGGATGTTTGCATAGCCCTGGGGATGCTGTGTGAGTGTGTCATGCATGTCAATATCCACTATTACACACAACTATCAAAAAAAAAAAAAGACAGAAAACCAACCTTAGAGACATCAGAGGGTTAAGCTGAGGCTGTACGAGGCGAGGTAAGAATTGAGTGTTTCTGTGACCCCTTCTAAGATGTTTGCAATTTGTTATTATATAATAAACCTAAAAATAAAAACGTGTCCAGCTTAATTATCAGGCTATTAGTCCCACTAAATAAAAAGTGGTGTTGTGGTAGGGGACATGACACAGAGAAAATATGCTAACACATTATTGTTGCAGCCAGGAAATCAAGAGAGTCTAATTGGCAGATTTAAAAAAAAAATAGTAGTTAGGGGACATTTAATGTGGTCATAAAGAGGTTCACACACCTCTCAGAAATCATTATGAAGTGGCAAGCATTATGTTTTATGGGACCAAGGGCGATACTGAGCCCTCTAGTTAAGAAACGAACACCCTAGCACCCTGTGTTTAAGGAGGCAAGAAGCCAAGCAATATATTTTGGCAAGATTTTTTTTTTTTAAATCGAGAATTGCCTAAGTCTCAAATGGATGGTGTTTCTTATGCTGTTCCCTCATGGCAGTTAACTACCCCATTTTTTTTTCCTAAATTTGATTTTCATTAAACCTTCCCAACTAAATACATGTGGGGCCATTTCTATTTGCTTCCGAAATGCTCACAAGGCTGCCCCTAAAGGCAAGTGGCTCTCGTGTGCTGCCGCCTGTCTTTCTTCAAGCCACTTCAGATACCCACTCTGCTGTAGGCCAAGGCCATCAGCAACCCCTGGCCGGAAATAGATCTCCTCCTGCAGGAAATGGTCTGAAGTGGGATGGGACGGTGTCTTGTTCCCACCCAGGCCTCTGAGGTGCTTTGCACACAGGAAGCTAAAGTCCTTAATCAGCTGCCATCCTTCCTCAGTTCCATCTGGCTGCCTGAATAATTGGGATTAGAAGTGTCTGCTTTGATTGCTGTTGGGGAGAAATGCTTAGATTTTGGTGAAAAACCTCAGTACTGCCTCTTTAATAGCTGGGTTTCTTAGGAAATTTCATTTCTGTTCTCTCCTGTGTTTCAAGCAGAGCACTAGAAAAAGGTCCCAAAGTGGCACTGCAATTGATGCTTGGGGTTCTCAGTTCAATCTGCAGCCCACCAGGGTGCCCAGCAGCCCTGGGACAGGTCTGACCTTTGCTGTTGAAATGGAGCCTCAAAGGAATTTCTGGCAAGAGCTGAGCAGAAAGAGACAACTCCAGCAACCTAGAGTGAGAGCCACCTAGTCCCAAGAAAACAGGGCAGCATGGAACTCCACACATGGTCCCCCTGTGGTCACACACACTCTGTGGCCTGCCTGCACCAGACTTGGGGGTCTTACCCTAATTCCCTTCTACTCTCTCTCACTCCTACCCCACTCCATTCCCTTCTGTCCTCCCTTTCCTTTTCTTCCTCTTACCTTTTCCACACTTCTTCTTAGCACGTCCTACCCCCTCAACCCCCCGAGACACACACACACACACACACACACACACACACACACACACACACACACCGCACATGTGTCCTTTTCGCCTTCTTAAATGAAATAATTGAAAAACATTTCCCTACTCAACTGTGAAGAATCAAACGCTAGTCCACTAGAAGCCCTCCCCAACAGCCTGAATGCCACAGATTGAGACAATGAAGAGCTGTTCCTTTGGGGTGCTCAAGCGGAGAGGCTACCTGTGCCCAGGGTATCCTGATTTTCAGGACTTTGGAACAGGCCTCATCTTCACTATGGCTGTTGTCCTGTCACCAGCTCATTTTCTGAGAACTTCTAGCTCAGTCTTCACCTCCAACCAGATGCCTGGCGGATGACTGAAGAGATATTTGAGGAGGGCAGTAGAGGCTGAAGGCTGCCTCTGCAGGGTTCTGTTGGAGACTGACTTAAGTGCTGCCGCCCACTCACCCACTTCCTCCCACGCTCCCAGCCCATCCCCAACCCATGGGGTCTCTCACTCTATGAGAGAGGAAATGCAATCATCAGGGCCCCTCACTTGCTCTGGCTCTTCCGGCACCCTGGGAAGAATCCCAGCTTGGTGTTCCCAGGGTCTGTGCCTCTGTAAGACTTGGGAGAGGAGTATGGTTTAAACACAGATTGAACTGCTGTTTCTACTAAGCTCCCCACTCGCCCTCAGTCTCCTCTGATAAAATGGCTGTGGGCAACTAGCGATCCAACCCAGGAGCAGCTGAGGAGAGCATGTATTTCACGTGCAGTGAGTGGGATCCATTTATAAGAGCCACAGTGACCTCTGTGTGTGCAAGTCACTGCTGGTCGTCCTGGAGTGGGGAAAGCTTATAGAAACGGCACGGAGGCTGCAATAGATGTATACATATCCCTTGGCACCTGGCAGCAAAGGCCTGTGGGTATTGGGAAGTGTGGGCACAAGGAGTGAGATACACAGAGCCAGAAGCAATTCTGGAAAATGAAAACTGAGTTCTCTTTGATGCCTGTCAAAAATGGAAATGCCAAAATGTATTCAGTAAGGAGGCAGGCGTGGAGATCAGTACACTGTACGTTGTTTATGGAAATTGCGTGAAGTGAAATTTATCAGGAATCTTGCATTTGGCAGATTAGCATGACAGTGCTGCATAGAGCAAGCCAGTCTGGGTAAAGAAGGATGCTTTATTTCCTCCTGGTTACCAAGAATTTCCTTCTTGCTGAGGAAGATTCCCTCTTTTTCTTTCCATCCTCATGTAAAATTATTATCAGATAAAGGAAACCTCAAAGTGTGCAAGCAAATTTTACAGCACAGAAGTGATTTTAGAGATGTTAAATTAAAACATTGTACAGTTAATTAAAACATTGTAGTGATTATATTATTGTTGTTCTTATTATTTTGTGATATTGCTTGCATTTTCTAGCTTTACAAAATGTCTGTGGTTTCTCCTTTTCTAGAGAGTCTCTTTAGAACATTCCGTATTTGTGTTCTATATTATTTCCTTTAAAAAAAAAAAACAGTCCCCCAAATTGTATAATGTTCAGGCCCTGCAACCTAGACCCTCTCTGCGGATCACCCACGTGAATCTGGACAAGGCTTGATTTTTCTCTGCATTAAAGAACCCTGCTTCACGCTGGGGACCCATGATTCTGAGACAGTTTGCTTGGCGAATCCTGTGGGGTACCCCTGGTTTTGAGGCTATAGAGACCTTTCTCATAATGGCTCCTATCCCAAGTTCTCAGGGCCCTACTCCTGTACTGAAAACCAGTATCGATGAACTGTTGGATGCTCACATTCTCCTGCTGTGCTGAGCCCAGCTGCGCAGGGCCTGGCTGTGATCAGTCTACTCAGGCATCTGTCTCTAAGGAAGCCAGATGGTTTTCTCAGCAAACCTTTGCTCACATTTACATTGTGTTTAGGTCACTTGATGATTTGATTGGTTGATGCTTAAGGTCTTGTCTCCTCAGCAGCAGGGCACTTATGGTTATCTCCTCTTTTTGTTTTTTTTTTTTTTTTTTAATTTTTAACAGAGTTGGCGTGGACCTGGATGAAAGTCTGAAGGAAGAGCCCTCCTCACAACAGGCAAGTTGGATAAAGTCGTAGATAAAACATGGACTGGTCCATGGCTCATCCATGCTTCTAGGGCACGTAGCCAAGGGAGCTATTTCTAAAAAGGAGTTGCCTCTGCTGATAGTGCCTAGGAATTCCCAGTGATGGTTATGTTTAACATATGAATGCTCAGCAGCAACTCACTACCACCTCTTGGGATATCAAGAATCTTAAAAACACAGTACAGGATCTAGACTAGAACCCTAAAAATGAAACTCCCCATTATGCCTCCTGCCCAGCTGCTAGCCTGTTGATCTCAGATCTCAGTGAGGTCAATCAAAGCTTGTTTTGCACACAACAGATGGCCCTGTTTCTCCTGAATGGCTTCTTCATCAGATCTGGGTGTTCAGAAATCGTGAAACAGGCAAGAGACAGAGAAACAATTTAGGTGATCCATTCCTGTCCTAACTGAACAACCATTATCTACAAGGACCCAAAAAGCCTTTGAGGAAATTGCTCAGAATAAAGTACTAATCCCTTGAGTAGAGGAAAAGTTTTCTCCAAACTTAGTTTTGAATGTGCCGTCAAGGTAGAATCTGCCATTAGTGATGTTGCCTTAGCCATTCCTAACTTGGTCACTCGCCTTAAAATAAAAGGACAAACGTGTGGGAATCTTTGTTGTTTGCTGTAATCAGAAGTCTGCAGACATGACCAGAGTAATGTGGTAAATATGTGGCATTGCTTCCTAAACTGTGTTTTCATCATGTTTGGATTTGAGAACAACCCCTGCTTTGATAATAAGGGTTTCTCTCTCTTACCAACAATGTACCACAGCCAGCTGGCACTCCTAGGCAAGAGACCTGGGTCAGACATAGAAAGAAGGAAGAGCCCTGTTCCGCAGAGAAGGGTGAGAAATGAAGTTTGTAATGAACACGACTCTTGTGTTCTATGAACATGGTCACCACATGTGTTCCAAAGACCGTAGGTGCTCTTTACAGAAACTGATTGCTCCGGGAACAGCATCAGTGCGGGACAGAGCACAGCATGGCTGCCTGGATTGGGGCCAGCCTGACAACCTTAGAGACAGAATCAAAGCCATCAACTGTGCTGTAATGAGTAGTGAGGAAGGTCTGGCTGTGGCTGAGTTTTCAGAAACATTTTCATCTACCATAGGTCAAATTATATATTCTCCGACCTTCGAGCAAAACCTTTATCTAAATTCTGTCTTCTTCATGTACGTCTTCTTTTTAGAAGACAGAATGAGAAAAGTCATCAAAGAAAACCCTTTGTCTTCCTCTAATGCCCTAAAATTTTATAATCACATATAATTATTGGTAAAATTTCCTACTAGCCTAACTCATTTTTAAAGTTTAGACATATTTTAGCTTTTTCATATAACACTTTGAAATAAAGTTCAACATTGTTAGTTTAGCAATGACTCTTACCTGGTGATATTACTATAATGAAAGGGTTTTTTCTTCTTCTTTTTTTTTTTTTTAGTTGTTTTAGAAATGAGATTGTGCCGCAAAGAAAGTGAATATCATGTGACATTTGGGTCCTGAAAAAGCTTTCACATCTTGGAGTCTCAGCTTCCCTGTATTTCCAAAGAGAATGATAATGATGTTTACCTCAGCAGGCTGTCACAAAAGACACAAACTTAAGGCTAGGGAGATGGCTCAGTGGGTAAAGTGCTTGCTGTGTAAGAAAGAGGCCCTGAGTTCAAATCTCCAGCACTCATATAAAAACCGGACTTAGAGGTGCAGAGCTGTAGTCACAGGGCTGGGTAGGGATGGGAACGGGCTGATACTGGGGTTCACTGACTGGCCAGCCTGGCTGGAACAGAGAGCTCTAGTTTCACTGAGAGTGGCAGGCTAAGAAAAACATTAGGCCAGAAAATAATAGAGGGAGACATCCAATATCAACCTCTGGCCTCCACATGCATTCACATGTATAAGCTGGCACGCCCATATACACATATACTTAACACACACACATGCACACACACACACACCATTAAAACAAACCAAACTCAACTTATAAAAGATTTTAGATACTTTACCTCACTGCATTAAATAATTATGTGTTTTAGATTTCAGTAGAATAATCAGAACAGAAAGTAAACACACAGGAGCAAAGAGAATCCAAATCAGCAGGTTGCAGGGCTTCCATCCTTGCTGTGCTCCAACTACTAATGAATATTCTGGCACCCAAAGGCACCTGGCAGAAACAGGAAATAATCAGTCATATACTAAATCCTTATCTTTAGGGGACACAAAGCATACCCCTGCCCTGGTGGTGTGAAGAGTGGCACTTACTGTTTTTAAGCAACCTATCTCCCCAGAGCTTCCTGTAGAGGAAATGAAGGGGCTCTCTCCATGTTAAGCCACTCCCACCTTAAATTACATGCTCCTGGGGGAGCTGCAGTGGCTTAAAAAGAACTTTCAGGGGATTCTTCTGGGCATCCTTTCTCACCATGTTCTTTAGCCAGCAAAGATAGCAAATGACCCTTAGTGTCAAGTATGTTAAGCAGTGGACTCCAACCAGAAGCAATTGGCCACGGGATCCATGCAACTGCCATTCAGAAGTTTGTTTGGTACTTTTCGAACCTTCTGTCAAGATGCTCTCTGCTGTCCTTTTGCCTGGCAATGTCTTACTTGTTATCCGTATCTATTGATGCCAAGCATAAGTCTGATTTTTAGCAAGACTATGTCCCTACTTATTTTTCATTTATTAAATGAGGTTTAAATTAACAAGATTAATAAGTAGGATAATTTCTGCACCGACTAACTATAACAGCAGTTCCTAATGAAAAGCTAAAAATGTTTAAACTACTTACAGCCATTCCTGACTATGCAGTCTCATAGTCAATACTAAGCATGTATGATTAAATGTGGCTGCTTATAAAGGAATTTCCACCTTCTTAGCTTGTAGGGAATACCTCTGGGCTATAAGCTTGAAGCACAATTCCCTTTGCAGGGCATGACAGTGCATCCTTTATTGTGCCGGGCTCAGAAACTTTGCAGACCATGCTCCAAATGCAACTGTTAAGCTTTAAATGCACACTGTTTGTGACTTTGTTGCTCTGAGAAGTGGGAGATACTGTATGTATCTCTCGCTCATGTTTGAAAACCAAATTGAACTTCCCTTCCCCGACCCCCAGATAGTTCTCCTTGTAATTGCTTCCCTGTTCTTGGAAGCATGCCCTTGTGAGATAGGTAAAGTCTCTGGAGTACAACTCCTGCCTATGATGGAAATTTCCAGCACTTCAGAGGACTCAGCAGGGCTTCTCTTCCCTTTTCATCAGTCTGTGATAATCTTCCCACTGAATGCTGGCTATGGTTTTTAATACTATTCTAAGCATATTATATGCATTATCCCGGTTTCGGAGCTAACCCTGAACAGGTTCTATATTATCCGATATACGAGCAAGGAAACTGTACACAGAAAAGGTAGATAACATGACCAAAGGCGCAGAGAAGGCAAAGGTAGAATTTGAATCCAAGTACTTTGGTTCCAAAACATCCTATTTTACCAGATATGCCTGCATTCATGTAAGTAGTCATTGGCCCCGTGCCTGTCACATACTAAGCTGCTATGCATACAGTTCAACTGTTATTATTTTGAAGTCTTTTCCCACACAGAACTTACGCTCCAAGGAGGAACACCTATCAGAAAAAAAAAAAGATAGTATGTAAAGGTTGTGAGTACAGAAAAAGATAATAATAAAGCAGGTGAGGGGTGGAGAAGGGAGGAGAGGTCATTGGCTATATAGGGCAGACCTATGAAAGTACCATTTGATAGAAACCTGAAGTATGTGGAAGCCAGCCAGGTGGAAGAGAAGGCAGTGGTCCAGTCAGAGGGCACAGCAAGGATGCAGGCTCCGAGTCAGTGGATTGGTGTGAGCACAAACAGAGCCATGTGCAGGCCCATGTGGCTGGAGGTGAGTGACCAAGGCCGAAGTAGACATACGAGCTGAGAGTGGTGAACAGGGCCAGTACCTGAGCTTTGGTGGCGAGTTCCATCTAACTCTGCATGTGATGGGCACACTCAACAGTTTCTCAAGCTTGGAAGGTTTTCCTTTCTCATAACCCCACTCTGTCAACTCTTACTTTTGTCATTGCTAACATAATTTTATTTAACTTTTTATTTAACTTTTTATTTAACTTTATTTAATCCTTTTTATGTAACTTTATTTTTTAACACAGTGCTATTCTAGGAAGGGTTTCTCTTAAATATTAGCTTACACTTTTCTATTACTCCCGGTAGTCCCTTTCCTGAAGGTCTGGTTTTGGTTGTCCATTCTGTGTGAGCATAACCTTGGTGAGTTGGTTCTGATTGCTGTGGCTCCAGACAGTCCAAGCCCAGCTGCATAAGGATGCCTGCAGTAACTGAGCGACAGGGATTTAAAGATAAGATTTCTCACCCAGAAAGACTCAAGCTAAGCAGAGACACAAAGAAATGTCTGTCAAATATGAAGGGCGTTAAGTACAGTGAGCAAACGCTTGTCTGCCAAGTCTCCGAAGCCATCACCTTGAATACCTTTGAAACCTGCAATTACTGGTACAGAATAGAGGTATTTGTTCCTCTGCCCAAATGACACTTCTTATCATGGGTCCTACAGAGCTGTAGAGTTCAGAGACATAGGTAAGTTCTTCAGGGGGAAAGATAAGCTAAAGGTAGGGTCATTTGATTCGTTACCTAAGAGTTATCTTTTCCTTGTTTATATTTTCAAATAATCCTAATAAAATTGTGATGACAGAACAATGAAGTCCACCTAGAGCCATCAGACTTAGCAGTGAACCTTCTCGTGTACTCATGTACTCACTTCCTTTCTTGGGCTTTTACAGCTGTCATTGGTTTACACGGAATGTAAATTCCACACGACAAGCCACAACTGTGTCAAGAATTCGATACTAGGCACAGAAATTGATATGGCTCAGATGAAAGTTTTTAATACCACATTGTAACTAAAACTATCTAGATTTAAAAAATGAATATTCCTAAGTGAATTCCTTGGGTTTGCCCTGACTTACGTTGGCATTTTTGTTTGTAACACTTACCTATGTCATACACACACAAAGGAAGACACCTCACTAGCGTGTTTACATTATAGGGCCAACAGTCATATATTTTTCTTACCAGCAGATCCTTTAACTTCATGTTCTAGAAGGCATGAAGAATACAGAGAAAGCAGAGGGGAATGGCAGAAATGGGAAAGGAGCAATTTTTACATGTTTTATATACAAGATAAATCATCTTTAATTTTTACTTTGCCCAATCAGGATACCTATTACTATAGCTCTCTGTAAAAGTGAGAAGATGAACATTTTAAAAAGGAACCATCCCAAGACAACTAACCGGTGATGTGTTGAGCCAGGAGTGAGAGCCAAAGCCATCCATCCTGGCAGTCCTCCATGGGCACTTGTCTAGTTTGTATAAAGTCTCCCTGATCATTAACACTAAAGCCAGTCCTTTGCTGCCAAGTCTAATTTCCCAGTTCTATCGAGAATACAAGCAGATCCTCATGTCAAGGACCTAGAGCATCGTCCTCATCCTTTGCTCGATTATCTCCACACGGAATCCTCTCCTTCTCCCATACCCACCAAGCTAAAAGCCTTGTTCCATTGTACAGGAAGTCATCTACACTCTACACAGTATGTCAACACTCAGTTACAGTAGAGTCGGCTCTACACCCTCCCCCCATTATTCAGTGCTTCTTCGTTTCTTCTTAGAAGAGCTGCCTGTCTAAAACTCTCGTTCCTGTGGAGGTCTAAAGGAGGAACATTCCACACAGGACAAAATCCCAAAGGGAGGAACATTCACAGTCTGTGTGATGAATAGAAATGATGCTGTCACAACTGGAATAGCCACAGGGAACATTAGACACTATGAGTCTGTAAGAGGTGGAGGCAGGAGCCAGTTTGTGTGATTATCCATCACGCTAATGCTGGGTAACACTCTCAAAATCTAAGAAGTGTGCAACAGGAGTCTTTCTGCTGTGTACCACTTTGGGCATGCCATTCTACTGGCAAAGAAAGAGAACAAGAACGTAAGAGAAAGTATGTAATGTTTCTTGGGGCTAGCTTCAGCTCTAATGTTCCAGCACTGCTGCTACATTCTATGCCTCCGAGAGGGTTCCAAGGACATCCTAGAGATAAATAGGCAACTCTTCTTTGGTGAAAAGTACCACCAGGTATCGCTGGAAATGCCACTGATATGGTGAGAGACGAGAAGTTGGAATCTTTTCCTATAAATCTGCCATTTTATAATAGTTTCCATTTTATAATAGAATTTTAATCTTATGAAGATGCATGGCTTTATTTTATAATTATGATTGGTCCATCTTTGTAAACATTCCTTGTGTACTTCAAAAGATGTATCTCCCAGCAACTGTTCCAATAGCACACTCAACAACTGCAGAATATAGTTGGTGTAATATTACAGAGGTGTCAATCATTGGAGAGACGATGTAGGTCAGTTGTTGAACTGCATGCCTAAAGGCATGGATTCAATCTATAGTGGTGCACAAACTTGGAATTGTGGTACACGTTTGTAATTCTAGCACCTAAGGGGTGGGAGCAGGAGGATTAAAAGTTCAAGATGATCATTGGGTGCAATGAGAGTCTCACTCCAAAGGCTGGGAAAGTGTTGGCCGAGAAAACATGAGTGCCTGGTTTTGGGTCCTCAGCACTCAGATAAAAAGCCAGCCACAGGGATGTGTGTCTATAAACTCAGTGCTGCAGGAGCAGTGACAGGAGGGTTGCTGTCATCAGCCAGCCAGCCTAGATGAAATCAGTGAGCTCCACTTTCAGGGAGTCTCCGAAAACAAGGTAGAGAGTTACAGTCATCAGTTTCTGCCCTCCATCTGTGCACATGTTCTCACATGCACACACACATATGTGCTATGCACCAGACATCTGCACACAAATGTCAACTATGTCAGGTTGATTCTTTGTTTTAATCTACTCACTCTGCCAGTTACTGGTGCAATTTGCACCCATTAGAGGCTTGTCTGGGTCCCTGCTTCACAGTTTGGCCAATACTGCCTGAAAATACTTGAGACATTCACTGAACATAGGACTCAGTTTGTTTCTACACTTTGAAAATTCTATCCTCTTGCCTTCAAGCCTTCATTTCTTATGAAACAGTGGAATTTATTTTATTTTGCTGAATGTCCTAGCTGGTTCTGTGTCAAATTAACACATGTTAGAGTCATGGGAGAGGAAGGAGCCTCAGTTGAGGAAAAGCCTCCATGAGATCCAGCAATAAGGCATTTTCCTAATAAGTGATCAGTGAGGAAGAGCCCAGCCCATTGTGGGTGGTGCCATCCCTAGGCTGGTGGTCTTGAGTTCTATAAGAAAGCAAGCTGAGCAAGTCAGTAATCAGCACTTCTCCGTGGCCTCTTCATCAGGTCTGCCTCCAGGTTCCTGCCCTGCTTGAGTTCCTGTCTTGACTTACTTTGTGATGAACAGCAACGTGGAAGTAAAGGAGTCCATGGTGTTTCACTGTAGCAATAGAAATCCTAGTTACGATACCAAACATAATTTGATCTGTTTTAATCTCATCTCTCTCTCTTTTTTTTTATTTTCAGTTTTAGAAGTCTGACTATGGTTTATTGTTCTCTAAATTTATCCTAATCCAGATTCACTGACTTTCTTGGGTTTCTGTGTAGATGTTCATAATCTAATTTATAAAATTGAATTACTGTCTTCTTAAACATTCTTCTTTCTGTGTTCACTGTTCCCTCCAAGTATTCCAGTCATAGAATGTTAAACTACTTTATGCACTTTTCTTATGTCATATAGGTACTTTCCTACTATTCAAATCTCAGCTTACTATGTTCTATTAGTTGGGTGTTTTAATCTATATCTCTTTTCAAGTTCACAGTTTCCTCTGAAGCATCCAGACAGCCCTTAAGCCAATATAGTAGAGTTTTCTTTCTAGATATTATACATCTTTTTTCCTGGAATCTTTTTTCTTTCTTTCTTTTTTCTTTTTTCTTTTTTTCTTTCTTTCTTTGTTTTTCTTTAGATCACATTTTTCTTCTGAGATCTTCATTTTGTATTATTACCTTAATTTATTTAAATCCTCCGGAATCTTTTTTTATAGCTGTCTTAAAGCCTTTGCATATTTTTTCTTTTCTTTTTTTTTAATTGGATATTTTATTTACATTTCAAATGTTATCCCCTTACCTCATTTCTCCCCCCACCCCCCTGCCCAGTAACCCCCATCCCATCCCCCCTCCTCATGCTTCTATGAGGATGTGCCACCACCTACACCCCCACTCCCACCTCCCTACCCTCGAATTTTCACACACTCGGCCTCCAGCCTTCATGGGACCAAAGATCTCCTTGCCCACTTATGCCCAATAAGGCCATCCTCCCCTACATATACAGCTGGAGTCATGGGTCTCTCCCTATGTGCTCCCAGGCTGGTGGTTTAGACCCTAGGGAGCTCTGGCTGGTTGGTATTGTTGCTCTCCTCATGGGGCCACGAACCCTTTCAGCTCCTTAAGTCTTCTCTATAACTCCTCCATTGGAAACCCCTTGATCATATCAATGGTTAGCTGTGAACATTCGCCTCTGAATATGTCACTCTGGCAGACCTCTAAGGAGACATCTGTATCAGGCTCCTGTCAGCATGCACTTCCTGACATCCACATCAACGTCTACCTTTGGTGACTGCACATGGGATGGATACCCAGGTGGAATGGTCTCCAGATGGCCCCTCCTTCAGTTTCTGTCCCACACTTTGTCTCCATATTTGCTCCTTTGAGTATTTTGTTACTCCTTCTAAGAAGGACCAAAGCACCTACACTTGGTCTTCCTTCTTCATGAGTTTCATTCAACTGTGAGTTGAATCTTGGATATTTCAAGCTTCCAGGCTAATATCCACTAATCAGTGAGTGAATACCATGTGTGTTCTTTTGTGATTAGGTGACCTCACTCAGGATGATTATTTTCTAGTTCCATCCATTTACCTAAGAACCTTTTTTATAGCTTGTATTAAAGCTTTTGCATATTAATTCTAAGACCTGAGTTATTTCAAAGTTTGTTTCTATCAATGGCCAGTTTGGGTGTCTCATTCTTGTCCCTACTTTCTCTGTAGCTTACCCTGTCATTGTCTGCTGCTGATAACACAACCATTGAGTCCTGTTACGTCTGTGATACCAGGCATCCCACATGGCTGGCACAACATTACATATTCCAAAAGTGATTTTGCATAGTGTCTTAATTAGGGTTTTACTGCTGTGAACAGACACCATGACCAAGGCAACTCTAATAAGAACAACATTTAATTGGGGCTGGCTTGCAAGTTCAGAGGTTCAGTCCATTATCAAGTTAGGAGCATGGCAGCATCCAGGCAGACATAGTAAAGATGGTGCTGAGAGTTCTACATCTTCATCTGAAGGTCACTAGAAGAAGACTGGATTTCCAGGCAGCTAGGATGAGGGTCTTATAACCCATACCCACAGTGGCGTACTTCCTCCAGCAAGGCCTCACCTCCTAATAGTGCCACTCCCTGGGATAAGTATATACAAACCATCACACATAGGGCAAAAGAATATTGTTTCTTTCACTTTGTTTTCAGATTCATGCAGAATGCTATATAAAGAAGCCTCAAGTCCTAATGTGAGACTCTTGGCTTTAGTGTGATGGTTGTGTTTCTGGGGGTTAATATTTGACGGTAGCTGGAACTGAGATTTTGTTTTATAAGATGTATTTTTCCATTATGGCATGTGAGTGCATGTGGATGCCATTATAGAAAATGGTTATCATGCCAACTAAATCATTCTAAAAGTCAAATAACAGGTAAGAGTGCTGTGAAGCAAGAACAATGACGTTCTGTGAGCATCTGCCCATCTTTAAGTTCATCCATCTTTTTTTCTTCTTTTTTTGTCTTTATCTTCAGTCTTCAGTTTGTAACATGGTTATTTTGAACCCATGGTTAGTTTTTGATGTAGTGTTAAGAGGGAAAATAAACCTTCTAGCTCACAAATAAGTTATTTGGTAACTTATTTGTAAAAGATATAATTCCTTTGCAAGGGGACTATACCACTGCAGGCATCATCATTTATTAAATTTTTCAACTCCCATGAGTATCTTTTCTATCTAGAGTTCACAATAGAGGATACTCTTGTTAGTATTCATTATCCAAGGTTCCATGATGGTTGAAAATACTACATATTTATTAGCTGAAAGGTTTTATGGATCAAGAGTATGAAAGCAACTTAACTGAGTGTTTCCACTCAGGGCCTCCCATGATGTTCCAGACATGATGTCAGCTGGAATGACTGTCTCTGGAAGACATGCCTAGATCCAGAGAATCCATATCTATGTTGGTTCCTTGCTATCTATTAAAGACTTCATGGTAACTCATAGAATGCTCCATAGACCTGCTACAGAGCCATCACTTGGAAGCCAGCTTTTTAGAGCAGGCAGTATAAGAAAGACAGCAAAGAGAAGTCCTGGTGCCTTCTGATTAATTGAGAGTGTGACATACCGTCACATTATTCGTATACTACATTTTATTCATTAGAAATGGGTTTTTAAGCATATCCTATAGACGGTGCTTGAGAGAAATTAGGTTCCAGCGTCTAAGGAAAATAGAATCAAAGAATTTGTAGATAATCAATTTAAAAAACCAATATCGCATTTTCTTGAGCCAAACAATTATCTTCCTTGTATGAGTGGCCATCTGTTACCAGCCAAGGTCATATGGACCAAGCCCATTCCTTTTCAGCTTACCCTGGAGCATCTGGGAGTACAGGCTAGCTGTGGGTATCTGGAGATACCTGGGAGGCATCTCAGAGTTTTGCCCATCTTTTGATAGTTAACTGCCTTAATGTTTTCTTCTTACACATACATTCCATAACTCCTTTCTTCAGAAAATTTATGAGTTTATTTTGGTTCTGGGAAGGTGAGAGCATTTGCATAAAGTGTTTCTATGTAGGGACTGAGAGTTGATGGTTGACCTTTTAAAAGGTAACTTCAAAAGCTTTCCCTTTACCTTTCAGTTATGTGATGTTCCTTCTCCCTTTGGAATCCTGGAATCTTTCTCTTTAGAGCAAAAAAATGTGTTTCTCTCCCTAATAATTAGTAAATCAAAGCATAAATTTGAGATTACCACGTAAAACTCTTCATCCTGGAGGGAGATCATAAGCCAAAATACCAAAAGCCAATTTCATCTACATGAACCACCTAAAAAGCAACTTGGGAACCCAGAAGGATCCTCATTAGCATTGTTGAAATAATTTCAGAATCCTTATAATAATCATTTCACTTGCTTCTTGCTTCCATGTCTGGGTTTTGTAGATTTCTGGCCAGAGCCTTTGGTTTTTCCCTCATCAGTCTAAATGAACCCCAAATCTAGAAGTAACTGTTCCTCTCCTGGTTATGCCACATTTGCAGGGCTCAGTAAAAAGAAAACTGGCCACTTCCTGTTGTGCGCAGTCATTTCCCAATCTTTACTCTGTTCTCTTGTTTGAAGGGGAGAGGAGGAAGAAAGATCAGATTGCCTAGCCATTTTTAAATGTTCCCAGAAATAGAAGATAATAAAGGAGCCAGAAATCCCATATACATCCATCATTCTGCTTCTTAGATGCAGCAAGGCAAATAAAAGGTACAATTCGACACTCTTAAATTTCCAGTTCCCATGCAGAGCTGGGAAACCTGAGGCTCCGAGTTCATGAATGTATCATTGTTATTCAATGGAAGAAAGTTCAAATCTTGGTCTTGGGAACATTTAAGAATTCATCTGGGAATAAGAAAGGTGAGGATATGTTGTATCCTATGCTTGTTCTAAAATGCATATCACGTCTCTGGAATAAGGAAACTTAACAGAGAATAACTCTCGCTGATGATAAACAGAAATACCATGGAAAGGTAGATCCTCCTACAGATGACTGCTCACATTCGTTGTCCTTGGAACATGCATCAGTCCCTGTTTCAGAATCATGCAGATAGATTGATGGCCTCTCCTGGTGCTCTGCACATTGAGACCCTTCCAGTAACCTGTTTTCCATGCCGCCTTATCAGATAGCTCCCTCACTGCAGTGTGACTGTGAAGGCTGGCCTTCCCTCAGCACGTTTATCTTTAGCCCCCACTGGACAAGCGTAACATGCACTGGACTAACTCATTTATTTCTATTCATTTATTAATGGCCTTTCATAACCAAGTTATTAAGTCATCAATAACTCCAGAGAAATGAATGAATGGATCCAGAACTGGGCCAACAGATGTTTCAGATACGTATTGAAAATTTTAACTAGGATCAGCAAAACAGTCATTTCTTGATCATCAGTGGAATTTTTCCCACCTGGGAAAACACATTCTACCCCTATCTTATTAGAATTAGAACTCAACTTCTTTACAACATAGTGAGACGAATAACATCTCCAGTCAGTCAACTAAAATAAAGGTTGTTTTTAAGTATATATTGCACCTATCGGATGACAAAATAAAAACCACCCATAGACATTTTTACAGGAATAAGTCCTCTTAGTGCTTCTATGTTCCAATATTGTAGCCTTAGGAAGCAAATGAAAACGAGGGGAAAGGAGAAAGACAAGAGAGAGTTTCTAACATCATAGAAAACCCTTGAGAAGGTCGCGGGAGTGTAGGTTGTGTGTAGTTATTCCATCTCTGTGTCTGTGAGTATCCCAGCATCCTGACCTTGCTTTCCTGCTCAGAGACCCCTTGTGCCCTCATTGGTTTCCTGTTTACGTGTCAGAGCTCTAGCTGGATGAAGGAATTCCTGCTGCTGGGGAAGTTAAAGAGTGTTTAGAAATTTCCACGCTCCGCACTCACCTTGGGTTCCTTGTCCTTAAAACAGAGGCAATGACAAAGCATACGTTCATGATCTACAAGGTACAAAAGTCACCTAGGATGTCATCTGATATTGAAAGGCATATGTTCTAGAAGCATCTACTGCTATTATAGTGGTCAAAAATACAAATATAGTCATTCCAAATGGCTTTACTTTCCTTAGAGTCCAGTCTGATTTGTTCAGTTAATTTTGCAGCTAAGAAACTGTAACTCATACTGCTATACTCCCAGCTTTTGGGAGGCTGAGACAGGAGCCTTCACCCTTTCTTTAAAAAGAGGAATGGGGCGGGGTAGGTGCAGTTTCAACACTTTACTTAGTGACTGTTTTGTAATTAGTAGGTGCTACTCCACTATCAAAATCAGCCATGCCTGTTGATGGGTAAAACCCCAAAAGTCCTCGTTCTTAAGGAAACTTGAGGACGTCAAGTTTCAGGTCAGCCTATGAAAGACTCTGAGGAAGGAAGAAAAAGAGACAGGGGGAGAGAGGGAAAAAAAGAGCTATGAAATGATGTTGTCTATTAGAGAGTGGCTGTGCTTTCCAGTTTAATATGAGACACTTGGAGGAGACACCATCTTTAGAGTCTAGCAATTCAATCCCAGACTCAAATCCCTGCTGTTTTTTGCTATCTGGGTGATTTTATATTCACAGCGTCCCTTCTCTAGGGGTCTCTAGGTCCTTAAGTGCAAAATATCCACAACTCAACCAACCTAGATGGATTATGTTGGAAACTGAAAAATAATGATTGGAAAAACTAATGGCTGGATAATGTGACTAGCATGCTGCCTGGAAGTTAACGAGCATTCAATAGCTAGGAACTGTCATTATTGCAAAGTCACTCAGCTGACTGTTGAAGGCTGGCAGCTGAGCCTCCAAATACCATCCAGCTTACCTCCACAACTTTTCTTTAGAAAGAGGCAGTGTGGGGAGGTGCAGTTTCAACACTTTACTTAGTGACTGTTTTGTAATTAGTAGGTGCTACTGTTCATGGGTAAAACCCCCAAAGTTCTCATTATAAGGAAACAGAGAAAAGGAGACAGAAAGCGTCCACATTTGGTGCAAAGCTTTTTGAACTACTTCAGCTCATGATGAGAAGTTTTGTTCTGGAACCTTAGCCCTGTGATGATGTGGGCAGCGGAGACCCATGAACAGCTTGCCTGGGTTGCCTCGTGATGTAAAAACTGCTGTATGAAGCAATTGCTCTGATGCTGTTGTTTAGGTGAACAGAGAGACATAGACGAGCACAGAGACACTGAGCCAGATGACTACGTTTCTTTTAAAGAGGAATGGGAAAAAATTCTAACTCCCGAGACCAAGGCATGGCACTTAATCATTCACAGAGCAGAGACCCCATAATGCCCATGAAAGACAACAGGGACTCATGGAAGAATTAGGAATGGAAAATGAGGTCTAACCTGAGCGAATGTGAAAACATTTATCTTGATAATTTATCTTAATGGTCATTATAAAAGGTTAGAAGGTGGTAGCACAGGTCTTTAACTCCAGCACTCAGGAAGCAGAGCCAGGTGGAGCTCCCTGAGTTTGGACCAGCCTGCTCTGATCTACACAAGCATGTTCCAGGAGAGCCAGTGCTACATAATAAGATGCTGTTTAGAAAGAAAGAAAGAAAGAAAGAAAGAAAGAAAGAAAGAAAGAAAGAAAGAAAGAAAGAAAGAAAGAAGAAAAAGGTTGACATGTTAAGGCTTTGAGGCATCTGTACTCACTCATTGTTTGCCATGGACTCTCCATCAGGATCACAGGAACAGTGGCATCTCAAGTATCAAGTGTCACATAGGAAGCTTTAAATTTTGAAAGTAGAGACCTCAACACAGAGAGATGTTGAGTTTGGGGTTGGTGTGAGTCTCTGCTGCAAAGGGTAACTGCTAAGTAACAAAGGGACACACCTGCCATCTCTGTAGTCCCATTTCTTGGAGCTGTAGCCTTTACTGGTAGAGATTTCACAGAGCAGAATGTAGCTATTCATTGTTATCAGTAATGGAGCTGGCTGGGAAAGAGCAACAAACAAGTTAAATCCAGAAGGAAAAAAAAAATCAAACCATCCTGGGCTTGAGGGAGAGGCTGACTTTGGTATAGTGGGTGGGGTTTCTATGGTCTCCCATATGCTGTCATCCATCAGAACAATGCTCACTGCATTCCAGATCAGCCAAGTCATAGAATAGTTTAAAGTTGAAATTCTGGGCCCAGACAAAGAAGAAAATTCACACTAAGTCCAGTATATGGGGCCATCACAATTGAAATTGAGTAGAATTCACTTTCTTTAATATGAAAAATGAAATACGCAGATATCAGATGTTCCGAAAGATCCGGAAGATCCGTCTTACCGCAGTGCAAGTATCTTTAGCACAAAGCCTTTCCATTTGCCCTCTTTCTTCTGTCTCTCTACTCCATGCCATCAAATACACTGTGTTTCTCTTTTGTCTTGTTTCCTTCTCCCTTCCTTTACGATGCTTGGGGGGATAGAGAGGGAGAACAATCACATCTATAGTTTTTGAATGACTTCCCATCAGGAAGGTCTCTTTGAACTGTTTCTAATCCTAACAGAAAGGTATCAAAAACCAATCACAGCCTGTAAGAGTGACCTATCAAAAAGAAAATGAGCATACTCCAATGTAGCAATTATAAGGCTGTTATTTAGTCATTTCCCAGCAATCCATAAATAAATGACACCCAGATTTGACTTAAGTGGACTGCCATGTTCCCACAACAGCCTTGCAGCAGAAGCAGCTTTGTCACTGATGGCCAGAAGTGACATCTCTTAGCTATTTAATAAAATTGAGATGATTAAGAAAGCAAATACTGAATTGCGCCAACCACTCTCATCTACACAGAAAGATCTCTGAGATAATTTGAAAACCCTTTCGCCATTAAGATGAACATGCCTATACTTTTATTTTAATGTTTCTTTAATGATGCAGTTAAATTGGATTTGGTTTGACACATATTTAAGATGTACCATTTTCTATGGTCTCTTTCCAGGAAGCAAATAAGTTGGATAAAAACATGACGAAGACAGAGAGTGCGCAGCTCTTCAGGATGTGGTATGGATTTGACCACAAGTATCCTTTGTAATGAAAGCCTGGCAGCTCCTCCTAGGGGCAGGCTACTCTGCATCCTTCATGAAGGAGTGAGGCTTGCATCCTGAGGAGCACACAAAGGTAAAGTAAACCCACAGGCAAACTTACACCAGGGAGTGATTTCAAAATCTAGAACCATGCAGACCACGGCTAAAACAACGGTTTTAACAGACAACGGTTGAAACAGCAAAGTGAAATCTCAGTGTCAATGGCGCGTGATGTTTTTTGTGGTGATCTGATATTTGCTAATGTCAGATAGCAAAATCATATGATGCTAAAGAACTTACCTGTTTTGTTGTTACATAGAAAGATCTTACTTGGCTCGAGATCGCCTCCTTCAGTGAACAGTTCCAGTGGCCTTTGTAGTCTCTGGCTGGTCTGATGGGCTTGGACAGGACCCAGCTACACCTGTCTCCCAGGAGCCCACTGTATATCTTTGGTTATATATATGATGGCTAGGGCTAAAAAATGAATAAGCTGAGGACTAGGAGTCAGCTTTGTCATAGTACAAAATAGCACCACTCTTTAATTTCCCTTCAGGAACACTGAGGTAAACTCTTTCCTCTGAAAAGCAATTTTTTTTTTTTTTACAATTCTACCTATCACTGTGAATGCAGCTGCTCAGACATGCTGCCATGTGAGTTTGAGGGTTGAAAAATCAAACTGAAGTATCTTGCCCTGTAGAAGCAAGCAGCCCATGGCTAATCCAGTCAAGAGCACCATGCAGGAGAAAACAGACAATTGCCGTGAACTGAATGTATTGGGTCTTCACAGCTGGTTTTCTGCAATGATGAAATCCCTCTCCTTTTAGTAAGAAAAAGTCAGTAACTGAGTGATTAAAACCCAAAGCGACAATTAAAGCCTCGGCACAGCAATGGGAGAGGAAAAGGTCAGATCAGAGAAAGGGTCTTTTTCGGAAGTTTGATAGAGGTCACCAAATGGGTAAAGAAGAGGAAGCTCTAATGGAAAGGCATGAGGCAGTGTGACAATTCACATCAGGGATGAAAGGAAAGCAGATTGGAGGAAGTCCCAGAAATTAGAAAGGAAGATTAAGAAGGAATGAAGAAAAGGCAAGAAGATGCAGAGATAAGCAAGGGGATGTCCGTATGCAAACTGGAAAACATCCCTGTGGTGCTCACATCACATGGTACTGTGGAGGGCAAGGCTTGGAGCTTAGTTCTCCTTAGACACACCGCTCTCCTGTCTGTGGCCAGATGTCTTTCCTCGCGCCAGTCCTGCATTTGTGTGGGCAGTCCAGGTTACCACGCGGCAAAGAATGGTGCAACCTCTTGCTTGCTCTGATCTCATTAGTTACCTGGAGCCTTCCCAGTCTTTAGGGGGATTTGTAATCCTGGTAGGTTGTTTCGGGATTATACTCCTGCTGAACTCTCTTCCAGAAACAGGACTGGCTCCTGCCATTGATTTCAGTCTCTGATAACCAAATTTATAGGAAGGTGTGAGAAATGATTGAAGCAAACACCTAATGAAATACACACAGCTAGGAAATGGGAAATCAGAAACCTGGTACGAGGTTTGTATTTTCATCCTCCAAATTCTGAAAGTGCTGTGAGGCAGCTTTGCAACAGAAAGGAATAAAGTAGAAAAATTAACTTGGAGACAAGAAAATGAAATTTGGAGCCCACTCAAATTTTTTGCTCCAAGCAGTGGCTCTAAATTTAGATGATGTCATAGTTTTTAATCTCACTCTCTACCAAAGGTTTATTTCCATACGATTAAGGACAGCCTAGTAGAAATGAAAGCAGATTTATCCTCTCTGTAATATCTCTCTGCGTTGCAATTTGTCCTCCTGTGCATACCTTCTGGAAACTGCAGTGCAGCCATCATGGCACGAATATATTTTTTTCATACACGACAAGGGAGTTGTGCCCTAGTTCAAGTCTGAATTTTACCTGGAGAGGAGCATGCCAACCAGTTTCAACTCTGCAACCTCTTGATATAGGTATATTTTTAGACGAGTTATGAAATTAGCATTTACATTCACTCTGTTGGTCACTCTACACCCTGGTGCTGTGCCCTAATCTGACCCTAACAGATTAGGCCATGCCAATCATCGACAATGTAGGAGCAGCGGTCCCTCACTGGAGTCAGGTTGCCTAGCCTTGACCAAAGGAAATTTTTGGATGCTGATAGAAATGCACTATATAGTGTGGAACTGTTAATACTTCATTTCTTTAGAATGTCATCATGTGGTTAAAGCAGGATAAAGGATGTTTGCTTATTTTTATAGTGCTGAGGGTTTAAGCTCAGGATCTTCCACATTCTAGACATGGGCTCTACCACTGAGCTATATATCCCCAGTCCCCCTCCTCCTTTGTTTATGTATATTTTTTTTAATTTTGAGATAACATCTTACTAAGTTACCCATACTGGTCTTGAACTCAGTCTACAGCCCAGGCAGGGCTTGAACTTGCCATCAGCCTTTCTCAGCTTCCTACTGAGAATTCCTGACAGAACTGAGAAAGTGATTCAATAAGACACTTACCTAACATGAAGAGTCCTGAATTTGATCCCTAGTTCCATAAAAAAAGGGGATTTTTGATAAGAGAAAAAGAATTAAGAAGCCTTCAAACACACCTGAATTAGATAGAGTTCTCCAAGAAAACAGGAACCGCTGTTGGAAGTAATTTATGTGTGTTTATAGACATACACAGACCCATTTCAAGGAACTGGTTTGTGTAATTGAAGAAACTAACAAGCGTGCAATTTGAAGGACTGACTATCAGCCCAGGAGCTGGGGTAACTGCTAATGCTGTAATCTTGAGGCAGAATCCTGCAGAGAAGCTTAGTCCTGCTTTCAAGCCTATGTGACTAATTACAGGAGGCCCGCTGGATAATTTATTTTACTTAAAATCAACTGATTGTACATTCAACCCTGTCTACAAAATGCTTTTGGCAGCAATGTCTAAGCTAGGGTTTAATTGACTAGCGAGGTACACTCTTAGAAAACTAGCCATTGGAGTCTTCATTCCCATACAGTTGATGCCCAATGTTCAGACTCGAGAATGGCTTGTTATTTCATCATTATTAGCAATAAAGCTGGGGCTCACATAACGTTTTTGTTTTACTTTTCTGTGGCATTAAGCAATTCATATGTATATTCTCATAAAAGTTTTCCTCAAAATTACAGTGGTTGGGGACGGGACGGGTGTCACACAGATGCATATTTAATGAAGATGAACTCTGGCCAAGCAGAGTACAAGGAGGGGCTTTCCATTCACTTTTTTTCTCAGGCTGTACAGGAAGTTGTGGTTAGCCTTCTTCTATGTTTCGAGGTTGGTCTCAGTACAGTAACCTGGGTTCTCCAGTTCAACTGTGGTTTTGGAAGCCTCTGGTGCCAAAATTGATGATTAATGATGATCTCATTAGAATTCACCATGGGCAGCGATTCTGAGTCACGCAGCAGAAAGAAGAAATTGAGACATAAGGGGATGGTAGGCGAGCAAATGCTACTGAGCCCCAGGCGCCATCAGGCGCTGCACTTCAAGGATCTCACAGTCATTCTTGGTTGGAATTCTTATCCTTGTGACAGAAAACCAGACTGCCAGATCTCTTGTAGAATTAACATCACATCACAGCTGATAACATTTGAGTCCCTGATTCAAACCGAGGTCTCTCCCAAACCCTAGATCGCTGTGAATGATTCTCTTAGTCTAAATATACTACTCCAGGTCTCAAGAAGTTCATGAAGTTCTCCTTCAGACAAGGAGCCATCCTGATTCCCCACCATGTAGCACACTCACCTCTCAAATACATGTTGACAATATTCACTTGATATCAGGGTTAGAAGTCAGTGCTGGTTACAGAGAGAATATCACCATGAAGGAGCCGCTAAGTTTCCAAGTCATACCTTCAAAGTTTGGACTGGAAATAGAACACAATAGAGTTGTCAGAAGGTATGAGGTCATGGCTTCAGTTCCTGGCACCAAGAAACAAAATCATATCTTTAGCTTTTCAGGAGTAGAAAGCCAAGGGACTTTAAGTTCTCCAATCTCCCCAGAGAATAGATTTGGTCTAACCAAGCTCAAAGGAAGCAGAAATGTAAACCACACATCAAACTTCTGGATTCCCATGTGCCCATGGGGTGGAAAGTCCTGTCTTAGCCAGAGAAGGACTAAAGTCACAGCCTGGCCCCATGTTCCCAGCTGGCTCTCCCCTCAGACTAAAATGCCCCTACCCTTCTCTTACTTCTCTTGCCTGCAGGACCTTCCTGACTTGATTTAGCAAGTGCCCATGGCATTCACTTAGTTTTTGTCTACCTTATAATTTTTCTACAATAGAGCCTTCCAATATACCATGTACCTTATTTTAATTGCCTCCTCTGATAAGGATATATTCTTTCTGGAGATGGAGATTTGGGTCTGTTCTTGTTCTGTGGTTGTTCTTTTAGCATAGAACAATGCCTAGCAGGGAGAGAACTCCCACTCAATAAATATTTGTTGAATGAATGAATAAATGAAGAATGAATGAATGAATGAATATCAAACAGGCAGCAAAAAAGAAGGCAATGTTTTCTGTACAAGGCACCTTTACTTCAGGTATTGAAGTAGCAAAATGTCTATTAATTATCTGAAGGTTACTCACTGAGCCTTCAAGCAGGACATGGACAAGAGGTTATTATCTAGGCTGCCCCATGTAGAAACCTACCCATAGCCCCTTAACCTATTTCACTATTTGGACACAGACAAACATACACAGCTGGCCTGGATTCCAGGTATTTTAACTGGTCTGAAGTCTGTGGTTGGTTTCCTTTTCCCTAGTCCCTGCCATACATAGGGAGAAAGAAACATGTTTTGTTTGTTTGTTTGTTGTCTGTCTCATTAATTTTCTACCATAAGCACTGGAATTTTTGCAACTCATTAATAACACAGGAGCTCAAAATTTCATGGCTAAGATTCTGGTTAAATTAAGATGATTATCTGTTTCATAGAAGGGAGGATTATTTTTATGGCTGAAAGCAGTCTAACCTCTTAAAGGATAAATTCAAATGACCTGGATATTACATGTCGTCACTTTATGGTCCACTACTCAACTGAACTGCTATGTTCAGTCTGGGCCTGGCTTAGAAGCTGCATCTGCTTTGTGTAGGTGACTAAATACATCTTATCCCACCATTTACATGCTGGCTCTATTAAGACCAAACTCCAAATTTTAGAACCACCTATCAACCTCTGACAATCTCATATAATGAGCAGCTTAGAAGCTCAAATTGATGCATCCTTATTCATATTTTAAGACACTGCATAGAATTATTTGCTTAGTTTCAGGGTGTTACAGCTGGTGTGGGAATCATGCATGCCTTCTTCATGACTAATGGTCCTGCTGGGCTGTCTGCTTCGTCGAGTCTTTTTCTAGTCCGTCATTTATCATCGTTCTCCTTAAGCATGTGTATATATTAGTCCTACAAAAGCGAATGACACGAGATAAAAAATGACCTTTTCCAAAATAAAAAGGGCAGCATAAAATCATTCTGAGCACTTCTCCTGTGCCAACATCGACAAGCATAAGAACTTAGTGTGTGCTTGCCCGCATTTTACATGGTATGAAGAATGCTCAGAGATAATAATGAGTTGGCAAATTGACCCAGTAATAAAATTTCAGAAAACCGTGTGAGTAGAGATCTCCCAGAGGCTCACAGGGAGTACCGATATTAGGGGGTGTGACCTTGTTGGAGTAGGCATGGCCTTGGTGAACACAGTGTGTCTCTGAGGGTGGGCTTTGAGGTTTCAGATGCTCAATTCAGGCCCAGTGGCACTCTTTCTTCCATGTCTACCTGTGTACCACCATGCCTCCTGTGGTAAAGATGATGGACTAACCGTCTGAACTGTATGCTAGCCCCAATTAAATGTTTTCCTTTATAAGAGTTACCTCGGTCATGGTGTCTCTACATAGCAATGGAATCCCTAAGACACTCACCAGATACTCACCAGATGAAAGGCCCATTGCAGGATGTGTGGGTGCTGTGGCTCTTCTAAGTTCCTGCTGGTAAGACTCCCTGTAACCCTGAAGTATGAGTGGTTGGGACTCCACTCCAGGAGAGGTAAACATTGTGTATCTTTGTTGTTTTCCTACATTATTTAGGACCATATATTTAGAGAACTTAAATGAAACAGTATACTAATCATAGCTGGGGGGATACAAATAAGGAAAAAAAGAAAACTCCTAAAACTTGATAGAATGCTTTCTATCCCACAGTCACACTAATGTTGAATCCTAGGTATGAAAGGACCTCTGCTTTATAAAGGTTGAGCCCAAAGGAGGGAAAGGCTCTTCTGAGGTGTTTAATGTTGCTAAGGACCTAAATCTAATTGCACAGTCAATTCAATGTGCCCAACAGAACCCAAGGCTCCTGGTTCATCTACTGAGCTCTGCTGTCTTTGATATGTGTGAAATGCTATTGCTGCACATGTGTCTGGCACTGTTTTTAGTAATTTTAATGTCATCGTTTCTTTAGTAGCTCATTAAAAGCTTTGTCAATCTGGGGATAAGGTACATTTTATTTTGATTAGTGATCAAGAAAGACAGCAGAAGCTGTAAGTAACATAGTAATGAGTACCCATTATGTGCCACTTGACACAGTAGGTTTCAGAGGCAAACATGGTAGGTGGGCCTGGTTGTCCCTCATGAGGTTCTGCTGTTCACTACTGTGTTAAAATGAGTGTTGGCCCCAAATCGTTTTGAAGTTGTGAGTGAGAAAGAGACTTGGGGATGGGGGGGATGTGTTTAAAAGAGCTACAGATTACACTCACATGCAAAATGTAATCAGATGATCCCACAGTGGCTTCAAGAAGCACCATAATTGGTACATACTTGAGACAAGAAAAAGTAATCCACTTCCTGAAGGCTCTCTAGGAATATCTCCCTTTCTAATAGAAGAATGCCTACAGCCCTGCATCTGCTTCTCCAAGGAAGCTGGCCAGAAGGTGTATTCTTGCATGGAGTGGCAGTTAGACAGCTGTCCTCCCCCACACCCCTAAGTCAGTCTCTTGGGCTATCATAAATGCCACTGTTGAAAAAGCTTGTGTCTAGCCCTTGATTTTAGTCATCAAAAGACAACAAAGTAAAATTAAGTGCAAGAAAAAGCCAGTGTCCTAGGCCTCTGGGCTCTCATGACTTTTTGGTGGAAGCAACACAAGGGACTTTGAACAGGAGAACAAGAACTGCCATGTTCAAGTCATAATGCGGGTCTTCCCTGCTTCCTTCACCCACATCATAGGGTGAATGCATGGTATCCCTTATTTAGTCTGACTTCATGAGAAAGCTGGCTAGTTATTAAAAGCCTCTTGCTGAAAGCAACCCACTCAGTAGCATCTCAGAACCAAAATAATGAATACACTCAACGAGTGCTATTTTCTGAAGACCCTACAGCCTAAATCCATAGTTGGAGTAAGTTCTACAGATTGCAGATTTAGCCTTCTGAACTGTTATCTAAACGCCACAGCCTCCACCCTGATTGTGAAAATCAGGGTCCAAAGATGGTGACCAAGTTTTCCACAGCGGTCCTAGGGTTCTATACAAGCTTAAAGTCCACTACAATGTTTTTCTCTTTTTCCCATAAATATGTTTTTAATAATATCTCTATTAGATGAGAATGCTTTCTCATTTCACGTTCACTTTAAGCAAACCAAATGAAAATTGAGATTTATACAGCCGTGAAGTCAGAACACAGCTCTCTTCCTTTTATAAAAAATTGATTCACAAATTCCTTTAAACTGTGACACCAAAGCAATCTATCGAGTAGTGTCCCAATGTACAGCACTGCCTTAGACATTCCCTCTCCGGTACATTCTTTGATTTATTACATAATTATCAAGAGACTTCTATGGACCAGTGGGATCCTAAGCTCCAGATGCGTGGTGTGGACAGATTCCACAGAGCCTGTGTTCTAATATGGTTTTGTTTGAAGACTTCTGGTTTATAACATCCCTTTAGGAAGGCATTTCTAGAATAAAGAAAGGCACACTCAGATGCCCCACTGTTACTTTTCATCAAATAGAAAAGACCTGCTTTAATGGTCAGGCATTGATTCTCTACCATGACTCCTTTGCCTTTTGGCTTGAATCAACTACGATTTGTTGTTGTGGCCTACCCAGGACTAGTTACATAATAGTTTGGCTTGTTTTGATCATTAGAGGAATTCACTTGGGGCACTTGGAGTGATGCTTAATAAATGGTAGGGTTCTGTTAACTTTACTACCTATTGACAGCCACAGATCTAAGAGAACAGCAACATCTACTGTATCTAACGCTCATTATCACTTGGTGTCTGCGAGTTGCCCAGCTGCCATTATTTTATATCCCAGCATCAGTCTTCAGCTATAACAGCAATACTTTAATAGTGTAAGGAAGACTTCCGTCTCCGTAAGCAAAAGGCTTCACTTGGGCTGTGAGCCAGCCATAATTCCCATTCTATCTCCAGTCAGGCTGGGGGCTAAGCTGCTCTTCTTTTTTTTTTCCCCTCTATGCTACACACACAGTTGTTTCACGTATAATTTTTCCTAAGTTACGAACCATCCTCCTATAGTTATTTTTTTTTCTGAAAATTACACCACGGATAACAATTCGGACTTGATAGAGAAGTGCAGTGATTTTTTTTTTTTTTGATTCCACAATGGAAGCAATATGAGGCTTTGATGATAATTATTCCTCTTGTACCTTCCGCGATAAAGGAAGTCTTTCAATTGCCCCCTTGCAGGTGGAGCTGTGCTGTTTTACCATCAGCAATGCGATGTCAGATTGATGATTTCTAGGTTGCTACTGTGTCATTTGGTTTAAAAATATTCAAAGGAAAAAAATGGAAAGTCTTTCGAAATCAAATACATAGACTGCCTCAATGTTGCAGGTATTGAATTTCACGTTCATATTTTTTTCTTCCCGGTGGGGGCTGGTGTCTTCTGTTTAAAATTTAATTGTTACTTAGTCACTCTTCAGCTGTGGCAGCCAGGGCATATTCAAGTTGCCAACAAATTCATGAGCTACCAGAGACACATTATCAGCATGAATGGCTGCTGCTGGCTGCACAGATTACACTTGGAGGAGGCAGAGCCTGGTGTCTTTGGAAGACAGCACCTGTCAGTATGTGAAGCCCTTGTAGAGCCCACACAGCAGAGACCACCCTTAATTAAGGTTTCCTTCACTGGGTGGAGATGTTGATGACACCCCCTCATGATGTTACACTACTTCATAAATGTGTGGACAAAGCTAACCGCACTGATGCTTAACGGGAGAAGGACTTGATGGATAAGAATAACCGTTCTTTCCATCGTGTGGGAAAGGGTCCATGGAGGAGTTGAGGTTTCCTAAAGTGGAATTCAGTAACAAGAAGGGAGCTTGAGCGTTCTAAGCAAGGAGAATAACAAGACAGAAAACCAGTGACAGATGCAGTTATCCATGGATAAAAGAGAGCTTGCAAGGGAGGGAGAATCAGAAGGAAGAGATGAAAGGCAGTCTATGGGGGGCAAGCTAATTTCCAGTGAGGAAGGCCTTTAAGCATCCCACAGTTATAGTTACTGGAAGAATTCTCAGCAGAATGTTTGGCGATGCGTGCCTTTGATCCCAGTACTTGGGAGACAGAGGCAAGTGCTTGAACTCTGTGAGTTCAAGACCAAAGTTCTGTATGACCTCCAGGGAGACCCTGTCTTAGAAAGTGTGGGAGGGGAAGAAGAGGAGAAGGAAAGAATTCTCTTACTGTTATTGATTTATATGTTGTCTGGTGGCTTGGGTGGCTTAAAATGAATCAAAGTGTCTTTCATTCATTCCTGTGACAGTCATTTATCAGGCACCTACACACTGAATACTTCCAGGATTGGATTTAGTTTCAATGTCTTCCTTCACAAAAAGTAGAGATGTTTCACTTGCATTTTCTTGATTTTTCTTCTTTGGGGGCCAGGAGCGGGGTATGTCTTAAATCTTGTTTCCCAAACACCCACCAGTCTCCTGCTTGGGTAAAAGTTAGGGCAGACAGTCTCATTTCTACTTTGAATGATATACTGGGGCCCTCGACATGTATCCTAAAATATAAGTGTGTTAAAATACAAAAGTATCCTTCCATGAACAGATCAAGTCTTAGCTTTCCCCTAATGAAGATGATCCAGTGGTTTAAGTATTCCAGTCAAGGTCAAGTAGAATGCCTCCGAGCTAAAAATGCAGTCATCTGCCTGCTGACCTGGCATTTAGCTAGCGATCTACTCACAGAAACTGCAGGATTTCTGACAGAGGCCTTCACTAACCTAATGGAAAGTGTGTGGGTCAAAATTCACTTTTAATGAAAAGGTTGCTTTTTTTGTTCTTTAGCAGGTAAACTACAATGTCACCGGCATTTCAGTCACACTCAGCCCCTAGGGCAGCCTGTTGCCTACAGTAGAGCTAATGCTGTTATCTTCATGAGTAAGGGAAGACGCACAGGGGAGTCACCCTCCTCCCAGAGGAAGCAGACACATCCTGAAACCATTGCCTTTGACACCCCTTGAAGCTATTTCCTCAAAATTCCTTGAAATCCAGCAGTGTACTGGGTTTCATTGACGTGTTGCTTGTAAACACAGCCAGAACACAGGATGCTATGCAAGCCCATGCCTGAGCTTCCAGTGTGTGCTAAGGAGCGGTCACTGGAAGGGTCTGAGACAGTTTTGTGCTATCCTCTCTGCTTTTCTCTAGCAACTGCCGACACAGTCCTCTCCATCCCATGTACTGGCCTAAGCTGGGGTTACAAGTGCCTTTCTCTCTCCTGTTCCAAGTGCACTGAGTCATTCCAGGTCCTCCCAAGCGTCACATGCTGGTATCTGTCAGGAGAGGCTGCACTGCAGGTTCAGGGTGCTAAGAGATGAAGGGATCTCCAGGACCAAGCATCCCACATCGTAAGCAGCTCCATCCCACCCTTGCAAGCTCAGAAGCTCGATCTTTAATTGACTTGACCAATGTTTCTCATTTTGAGGGGAAAAAAAATATTCCCTTCCCTCTATATTTGAAGTCCTCGGGCCCTCTGTAAGCTACAATGCTCAGAAGATGAACGTTATGGTAATTGGTAATTGTACAAGAGCTTTGCAAACATCAAGTGCTTCATAAAGTTGAAATGCTACTAGATTCAGTGACAGATTTACAGGCCTGAAGGCCTGCAGACTCTCTATGCAGATAGAAACAAAAAAAAAATTATTACATTTTTATTATTTTTAAATTCCTGCTGATTTCCCAGTATATCCAAGATGATGACAAGCATGTAAGTTTGCTCTCGGTCTTCAGACAAAGCCTTTGAGAAATCTTTCTCCCTGCATCTTTGGTTCCCACAAATGTCACATGACCCCTGTGACATAGCCACCTCTGACCTTCCTGCAAGGAGCTGTTGTCCTCTGGCTGGCCAAGACCTCCCCTTCCTGACCCAGCCTTGTCAGAACTGTTTGTGTTTTCAGTAGGAACTGCACCTAAATTCCTGCTGAACATGTTTCTCTTGTGAGTCTGGTCTGGTGCAAATGTCTAAAAATACTGAGGGGCTTTCGGAGGATTTTAGTTTGAGATTTTTCAAACCGTTCTTCTGGGCTCCTAAGTAGGTCTCGCAATCAGTTTCGTAGGCTCTTACTCAGAAGTTTTTAGTGCATCAGAGTGCACTGCAGAATTAGAAATGAATATTATTTGTGTACTTGTTTCAGGGCATGTGTGTGTTTGTGCTTGGTTTCAAAAAAAATATGAAAACAAAACAAAATCCTTGAAGTGGTCAGAAGTGGTGATGTTCAAAGGATTCTGGAAGCTTGAGCCCTGTTGGCGTCGTGCCCTCTCATGCCCTCGTGCAGAGAGTCCCAGGTTTTCCCACAACTGTCTTAAGTAGTCAGCAAGTTAGAAAAGTTACTATACAACTTCAGAAGAGTGTGCTCATCCCTTGCTTTTGGAAAAGTACAGAGTTGATGCCTTGGAGCTGGACTTGGAGAGGAAGGTAGAATCTGACCGGTTCCGGGATGGGGAGGGTGGGAACAAAACGCAGTTCTGACTTCTTAGATAAGAAACCTCAGGCTCCTGCCCCACTCCAAGCCACAGTTTTTAAATTAAATGAGTGCAGTCACATTTGTCTTACAGAAAGACTGTAATGTCCAGATGGAGCAAGCAAAACGCAAACAAGTCAAAAGAACACTAGGTGCACTCACTGTCTCTAGGCAAAGCCACCTTCAAAGAGAAGACAAGAGAGGCATGTATTATGTGTGCTTGGCAGGGAGAGTTGCAGCCTGACACATTGAGGACTGGCCAGTAGAAGGAGAGACTCTAAGGAGCCATGGGTTGTGAAATTTGTAAAGAGTCTTAGCTCTGAGTCCCTGGGGGATTTTGTCCAGGAGCTGTGTAGACACAGGAATTACAGAGGCTGCTTTTTAGAAAGATTGACCTAACAGCACTGATTTGGGAGAAGTCACGGGGTACCTAATTATGGTACTTAACTACGGGAAGAGATGAGAAAGGGGCAAGAGCTAGGAAATTCTTGCTCTCAGTCCTCAGGATTGGGTGTGGTATTTGTGGGAACAATAGAGTTACAGAGAGAACCAGGCCAGGCTGTAGGAAGCAGGGGTCCAGGTGACCATAGGTGTCCAGCTAGATGATCCAGCCAGTCACAGACTAGGGGGAGGAAACTAGGAGGTGAAGCCCCCTCTCACCCAGGGAGACTGATGTCTGATAAACTCACGCTGAGCCAGCTCTTGGGAATAAGCAAGTCACTTGCCTCGCAGGTGGTATTCTCTAGTGAACTTGCTATTTCTCTCTTCCAGCAGCTCTCTTACAGAGGAGCGCTCCACAGTTAACACCCGGCACAAAGAAGAGGCAGAACATTTATTTCAGAATTTTGTGCTAATTCGGTCTCATCAACTTGTCTTCTGTCTGTAGACCTCACTGAAATTCACCTCAGGCTAACTCATGTTATGAATAGTCGCGGCTGCACCACATCCTATCAAGCCAAGTTCAGACTCATTAGCCTGAGGCAGCACAGCCACAGCGTGAGTCAGAGGGCTTGGTTCACACTGTTGGCGCTTACCAGCTAAGTGATGGGGGAGGGGCACCTCTTGAACTCTCTGGACCCTGATCTTTAAAATAAGGATGATGGCAATGACAGTCTCTACTTTGCAGGGGTTGGGTGAGACTTCCACAACTGTACTCAGCATGTGTAACAAGGAGCTTGGGGTTGGGGGGCTGTTATTACTCAAGGGCATGAATTGATATTGCTTCCCTGTAACCACCCCACAGCCTTTTCCTTTTTCCGTAGAAGAGCCTTACCTAGGTTCTGTCCAAATAGATGCTCTGCCAGAGCTGGCCTGGCCCATCCTGTCCCTTTAGGAGCAAAGCCTTCTTATTGCCCCTCTTTTCTCTGGACATAGTAAAGCTCAGTTACATTCTCTCCCAGCAAAATATCTTTGTTTCATCTCAGCTTGGTTTGGAAAGGAAGACCAACAC
>JANHMN010000020.1:14203592-14276797 GCA_030674055.1 Rhabdomys pumilio | reverse complement strand
GGGAGGGAGGGAGGGAGGGAGGGAGGGAGAGAGGGAGGGAGAAAGGGGTGTGTTTGGCTGCAGGCAACAGAGTCCTGGAGTCACTGGCTTCCTCTGCCTCACCACCTAGTAGAATATCGCCCATTTTTTTTCTATCTTAAATTGTGACTATAATCGTAATATATATAAGTGCCTTTATTCAAGTGAATAGAATGGCCACTGTAGGAAAAATCAGGTGTTTCCCGAATAGATCCAAACTCATCAGAGTTCAGCTCCAGAGGTCTCCAGCATCGAGATGAGGAGCCAGTGGATCAGGCTTTCATCTCAGGCTTTGCTGGCCATGTGATCTTGAACCAGTCCTTCAAGGACCTGTGTCTTCCTCTGTCAGCTAAAGGGAGCTCCCTCCCTCTTCTTCTGCTACGAAAGCAACCTCCCAAAGCCCATTCACTCTTCATGCAAGTTTGTGTAAGAACCCTCACATTCTGAAAACCCATGTTTTACATTACCTTCTTCATGGTTTCAAGAGGCTTGGAAATTAGAGCTGGTTTTACAGTTTTTCATCCAAAGCAATACTACAGAGTGGAAGTGTTTCATTCTGTGAAAGTCCGCCCTCTTTTTAGCCAAACTAAAGCTGCTTATTTTGAAAGGAATAACTATTCTTCATGGTTTTATTTGAGCAACAGAAGAAGGCTCCTGTTATCCATTATGTGTTTGAAATCTGTCTTCCAGAACATTTGCCATGTGTTTATCCTTACAAATTTAATAAGATGTAATAGGTTTGTTTGATGGCATGTACTGAACAGGTCTGCCTTCTAAGGCTACCAGGAGGTAATTGACACCTTAACTTGATATAATTTGGACACAAAATCATGCATAACTGAAAAAGAAGGACATGATATAAAGTCCAGCATATTTCCCTAAATAGCTGCCTAACCTCAGACGTGGCGCCCAACTTACCTTCCTTCTCAAAGAAACAGGAGAACAGCCTTGCCTCACTCCTGAGAAGTCCCAACCTCATCATCTATTCTATGAGGCTCTTTGAGTTGATTGTCACCTTACAAATGTATTTTTCCCCCAACTTTGCCTCATTCAACAATCTTTTCAAGGACAAATCAGGAACTGTTCACTCCACATCACCCAGAGGCACATTTCCAACATTTGGGAAAAGGACTGAAAAGACAACTGTCCCCTACCAGTCAGGCTGGCTGTGGATGGGAGACAGACAGTAACAGTGCTCGGTAGCCTCTCTGCCATACCATGGACCAGGAGCAACCCTTGATCCTTAGAGGTAGATAAACTGAGGCTCAGAAAAGCTAAGTCTGGACTTCAAAGACACATAGTTTCCATTTGATTTCTGACTTAGCCTAAAATGGCGGTGTTTTCTTCTGATGAATCCTCTTTGAGGACTTTTTGTTTCATTTTTCCCAGTATCTGCTTCCTTCGAATACATATCACCTTAGCTTCCCTTCTAATCTTTTTAATTATTCCATTTGTTGATGCAAAAAAAAAAAAAAAAAAAAAAAAAAAAACTACACGGGTTCCCTTCCTACCTTCCCAGCACAGAGCCCTTTCTCCGTGGAAGCCCTTGAGACTCGGCAGCCATGCTTGTAGAAAAGACTGCTGTGACAGTCAAAGGTGTTCTCTGCAGAGAACTGGATGCCTCGACTCAGCTCACACACCAACACACTCTGGGATTCCATGCCGCTGTATCAGATCCCTGGTTACGGCACAGGTTGGTCCCTGAGCGGTTTGGTCGTTTCTTTTTATTTGAGGTCTGGTTGGTAAGCAGAAAAGTCCATTTCTTTATTTGAAATGACTGGTTGCTTGCCTTTCGGGGGTAAGGGGATTAGACTTGATATTAGTCATTATTTGAAGAAGAAAATTGGAGAGTCCGCTAAAAAGTGCTGTGAAGTCTGACTAAATTATCTCATTTCTATTTTTTCTATTGCTTTCTATGTAGCAAATGGTCCATTACTTCTCTATTTCATCTGATCTACATATTTTTTATAAAAGTAATGTCAAAAGGCCGCATGGTACATAAGAAGGAACAACACTCTACAATGAGCAAAATTTTCGCTTTGCAGCGTCACGGACCCATTTTTCTCTCGCAGTTAGCTCAGATCTCCTTTCACTGGAATGACAGATAAATGGGGTGAGGCTCCTGCTTGAGCCTGGTTTGGTTATTCATTCTCTGCCTCTGCTTTCTCCTCACCTGGACAGCAACTCTAGCAGCCAATGCTCCTCTTTTTCTTTAGTCAAAGGCAGAGGGAAGACAGACTTTCCCTACAAGCTTCTTCTGCATTTGGCATATCAGAAGTTTCTATTCACATAAGAACATGCATTAGCCTGGACTTGCCTGGTTTGTTTGTCTGCTGTTGGGCCTCCTGCACACCTAAAGGGAAAAGAAGCAGTTGAAAGTTGGATCCATTTCTCTTTCTACTTTATTTTAATTAAAAATAAATTCTTTATATTAAAGGCCTTAAAAAAATGAAGTTACAGCTTTCAAAGGAACACATGCTTTCCCTCCTCTGTGTTAAAGGCGCCATACCAGTAAATGAGACCCCTCTTTTAGCTGATAGAGACCCTGACTCCCCAACACACACCCTTCCCCCTCATTGCTCTTTGCCCAGGTGCCTCACCATTTCACAACCACCCTGCAGACACACCAGACCCTTCTGCCCAAGCAACAACATTCTTACCCTTTGTTTTCAGAGCAACCACAACTTGGTTGGGTTAATGTCCTTGTTGTATTTGGGGGTCACATGCATGTAAGGATGGTTTCTGCCATCCTTATAAACGTTGAATCATCAACCTCTAACAGAAACCCAACACCCCTGTGCCCCCCCTCCACTCCACATCTCATTCCCTTGTCTTCAATGATTTCATAGCATACCCCAGACCTTTCCCAAATCTCCAGCCTTCTGACGTCTCACTCTGAACAACTGAGCTTGCCTCCTACCTCACAGAGAATGCAGAAGAAATTGGGTGGGAACTGTTTCCATAAATCTGTCAAACATCAAAAACAATTGGCTTCTACCCTTTCTCCTGTCTTCTGTAGTCAACCTTCCAACTAAATCTTCCGAAATAACCTTTAAATGGGTAAGTCCTAACCGCTTAACAATGATGACGTGAATAAAACCCTCCAGTGACTTCACACCCCTCACAGGTCACTGTCCCTTCCCGGTCAAAGGCCTCAGAACATTGATCTTATGGACTATTCATCTGTTCTAGCTGTTCAACCTGCTACCTGGCTCCCTCTCTTTCCCAGTGCAGCTTGTAGGTCCCCAGGGGCCACCACCTTACCAAACAATGGCTTACTTACTGAGGACTCGGTTCTGGTTCATCTTTTAGCAGCAGCTGATACCGTTGATTATTGGTGCCTGCCTCATTCTTGTAATGGTTTTTTCCATATCCTCCTCAGCTCTGTACTGTTTGGGCATTTCCCACCGATTTTATGGACAGGCATTTCCAGGTTCATCTTCCTTTATAAAAGTGTTTATTCCTTTGTTTGTTTTAAGTACTGTGTGTGTGTGTGTGTGTGTGTGTGTGTATGTTTCAAAAGCACACGTACCTCCTTGCACATGTGGAAATCAAAGGATAACCTTCTAGAGTCTGTTCTCTCTCCTTCCTTCATGTGGGTTCTTACACTGAACCCAGGTCATCAAACTTGGTGGTAAACGCCATTATCCACTGAACCATCTCACCGACAGAAGCTTGACTTTCTTTCTTTGTCCTAAATGTCAGCGTTAACTATGCCTCTTTAAAGATTTTCCTTTCTTATTACTCAAGGCTCTGTCTTTTCCTTCTAATCTTGGATTAAAACATGGAAACCAAGATAAGCCCTTCATATATCCCTCCACCAACCTCTGACTCCCAGCTGCACTGGGTTGGTGGGGCCCATCACGCAGGCCCATCACGCAGGCACATCACAGCCATTTCCCAAGCTGATCTCTGGTGTCCTCCAAGTCTTCCCTCCATCCTGATATTGAAACAGATGTCCAAGAGTTTTCTGGGTATTCTTCCTCTCATCTGTTATACAAGTTGTCATTTGCCCTTGCTATTGTCATCAGAATAAATAGTTCAGGGTGCTATCATTATCATTATCTGGTTGGCTTTTTTTTTCTTTTAAAGAACAACACCATACTTTCTTTCCCCCCTCAAACCACTAAACTACTAAAATAAGAAAGTAGTAAAAGTGGGGAAATTATGGAAGTATAAAAGGCTATGCAGAACCAGGAATGTTTTTCAAAAAGAAAAAAAATCACATCCCAGGAGATATTTTGTTGCTGTGGTTGTTGCTGTGGTTGCTGTTGTTTTTCAGACAGAAAGTTAGTAATGGGTGCCATTCTTGTCACCTCCTAAAGGTCAGAGTCACTAAATTACACAGAAACATGCAAAGGACCCCAATCTGCATCAAGAATTTCAAAAACCCAAAATGGATTACTGTCTCACCATTGTAAATACATATACCCCCTCGTATCTGGTGGCATTGTAAGTGAATTTTAAAGTTAATATCCTGATCATTAAATCTTGTAAATGAGATGTTTACATTGGGTTTTCCAAAAAAAAAAATCTATAGTGTGGCCTATCAAAGAGACATGTCTTGTTTTTTTTTATTAGTTATTTTATTTATTTAAATTTCAAATGTTCTCCCTGTTCCCAATTTCCCCTCCACAAACTCCCCATTCAAGTCCCCCTTCCCTTTGCCTCTGTGAGGGTGTTCCACTCACCTACTCCTGCCTCACTGCCCTAGCATCCTCCTACACTGGGGCATCAGTCCTCCACAGGACCACAGGCCATCCCTCCCACTGATGCCAGATAAGGCCATCCTCTGCTACATATGCAGCCGGAGCCATAGGTACCTCTATGTGTACTCTTTGGTTGGTGGTTTAGTCCCTGGGAGCTCTGGGGGATACAGGTTAGTTGATATTGTTCTTCCTGTAGGGTTGCAATCCCCTTCAACTGAAAATATTATCTTTTGCTTTGAGCAAAGAGCACTATACAGCTAGAATAAATATTTGCCCCTATTCTCTTTTAGTCATGACTGTGTATTAGTAAAGAAAATACACTGCTTCACAGAGCCTTAGAAGAATGAAAAGAGTTTCAATTGTTTGGGAAATAAATGTTACATTTTTGCAAATAATCTCTTATACCATTATTGAAAGCTCAGTATTCATAGGCACTTTCCCAAATAATATGCTTCCCTCTGCCAGTATACAAAGCACCCTTCGGTTAATACAGACCATGACTAATTGTGACCTGAACAACAGGCGACATCAGAGAAAACGAGCATAAATTATCTCAGTATGAGGTGTAAGTGGATCTATCCATTGAACGAAGCCAATTTTCCTGATTCTTCTCCCTGCTGTCATTTTTTGTAAGTAATCATTCATTTAAATAGTGTCCAACACAAAAGCTGGAATCATAATTATTGCGGGAGTTATGTGGGTTTGATGGGTAAGCTAGTCTTTCAGCCATAACTTGCAAGCTGAACCATCTATTGATCACTACACCTTAGAGCGGTGACTCTCAACCCCCCTAATGCTGCAACCCTGTGGTGACCGGCAACCATAAGATTATTTTCGTTGTTACTTCATAACTGTAATTTTGCTACTGTTATGAATTGTAATATAATTACTTTTAGAGAGGTTTGCCAAAGGGGTTTGGCCCACATTTTGAGAGCCTCTGGTTGAGATGGACTATTCCTTAGATAGTTAGATGGCTGCTCAGATCTCTGCTCATAGACAGAAAGTCTCTGGGCTGTAGAACAGCAGCACGGGTAACCCCACCGCCCCCCACACCCAGGTGACAACACATCTCCTCTTTCATTTTAAATGTAAAGAAAGTAAACAAAAAGGCTTCCCTTTTCAGGTCAACCCCTTTGACACCAAAGGAAACAGTGGTAGGTCCCAGAAGAAGGTCTCATTCATCGTGAAAGAATATAACTAGGAGCCCCACAGCTGTCTCCAGTATTCTCCTGCTGTAGCCAACACCACATTACGAAGCCACGTCTGGCTTGATCAAGTCCCACTCGGGGCAGCTCTCGCCTAGTTGTCGAAAATTACTTTTGACCCTCTCTCCAGTTACAAGTTGGCAGAACATCTTCTTCTATAAACTGACTTATTCCCTCCCTTTGTTTCCACACTTTTGCCTAGGAAAAGAAAGGAATGTTAAAAGACTGACCACCTGTTCCTGGCAGCTTTACCAAAAAGAAAAAAAAAATCAAAAAGAATTTCACATTTCCTGCCACACACATGTTCCTGTGCTTGTGACCACACACAGTCTCCTGAACCATGGATGAAAACAAGAGAAAAGTCTATAGGATACACTACACAGTAGAATGATCTGTTAAGGTTAAAAAATCCTTGCCTCCTCTGCTGGGTGTCTAAACTGCCCGTATCAGTCATTTTTGTGAATTAAAAAAAAAATAAAATAAAGATTAGAAAATAGGATAGTCTCAGATTTAAGCACTCCAAAGTGACAGTGCCACAGACTGCAGTGGCATCTCTTGTATTATTGCAGTAATTTTTATGTTACTAACCTTTGAGGAGTATGTTACCTAGCATCTGACGAGTGCCTTGACAGCTTGCTCACAGAGAAGCAAGACAGGAAAAGGGAGTCATCTTCTCAAGAATAGACAAATATTTACTTGCGTATATGCATATGCATGTGTGGTCCGCCATTTATGACTCCACAGCAGACATGCTATCCCTAACCTGAGTGATTGAAAATAGATCTCTCAGTGAGAATTTTTGCAGCTCATTTTCAGCTTTCTCTGTCTTTTGAAGTAAGGTGACAAGGTGTGTGTGTGTTTTAAGCATTGCCTACTTTTGGCAATTTGATTGAATTAATCTTGCACACTCTGGTCATAGGCACCTATGTCCTTGAAGGTTGTCTTAGTTGTGGGTATTGATCTTATTGCCCAAGAGCACTGAGTGTGTATCTAAGGTAGTCAGGAACAGTCAGTAATGCCCTTGGTAAGCTGCCAGCTCAGAGGCTTCGCAACCAGAACCTGGAAAGATCAGACATGCCAGCCTTGTCCCAACAATGGATCTCCTCCAAGAGGATCCAGCCGGCACCATTTAAGGTGGTTGGCAGATTATTACAAAGTATTAAGGATGACCCGTAGAACCGCAGTTTCATCTGTCATCATTGCCTGTCTCCTCCTGGGTGCAAGCAGAGCTGGGAGTCCCCCCTACCCCCACCCCCCATAGCGTGATGCCTCATGACACAGCTTCCCCTCCAGAGACAGATTTCCCAGGATGCAATGCAGCTCAGCTTTTAGGGCCCTTAAGTTACATGTGTCCTTCTTAAGGGGATTGTGTTTGTCTTATATTCAAAAGTGTGGATTGTTTTTGTTAAGAGGAAAACAATAAATTGGGTAGTCTTCAGAATCTACTGTATTCCTGTCCATGTGAGTACATGCTGGAAGAAAAATCAGGCAATTTACAAATTATAATATTAATCTTATAATAAATCACAATTTTAAAAGATCTCAATCCCTCCATGGCATTGTTTTCTGCACTTGCCTGTCAGCGTGATTCTGGTAAATGAATACATTTCCAGTGTGTCTGAGAAAGGTTCAGAAATTTGTTTAACTCTCAAATTTGTGTCCAGGGTTAACCCCCTTCACATCTCTTTGCAACCATTCTGTAGAGGTTTCCCTATTCGGCACTAAGGCAAGCAACATGTCAGCTTCTGAAGTGTGTGTTTAGACTCATAGACAGAAAAAATTATTCCAGTACCTTTCATTCTCCCATCAAAATGTACACTATACAGTAGTGGCGTAGAATGAACCTTCTAGGCTCCTTTGCAGCCCATTCCACTGAATTGATTATTACTTCTGTAAACGTCTAGTGGGTTCCCCAGACAGCAGGCATCGGGGACTCCCACTCCCATCCCATCTCAGGTATGCATTCCCAAGACTGAAGTTCACAGGAGCTAAGCATCCTTGAGCTCACTGCTCCAAAGAGCCTACACGGCAGAGGCTCTAAAGAACAGTGGGAAGGATCCTAATTAAAGAAAATTGCCTCCCAATCATACCAAATTAATGCTGCCCTGAGACACCCTCGGAGAAAAGAATTTATTATATTTACTGGAAGTGCCGAAAGGTATTTGGTCGACTGTTCAGCCTTAAGGATAATGAGTGAGTCGGTCTTCAGAATTTTGTTAAGGATTTCTTCGAGAATTTTCTTAGAATGGAGAGTCCTTTTGAGTTTTAATTATGATTCTGCTACCAGCTCAGAAGTGCTTAAATTCAGGTGAGTCTTGCTGAATAAAATACAGCTAAGTGAATAAAGCCATCCGTCGTGGTGACCAACACCTCTCAATACATTTTCAGTTTCTCTACTTTGTGTTCCTCACACTAACCCATTTATACTGCAATCTTAGAGCAAATGAAGGGCCCCTGGTAATGGTCTCAAGGCCTTAAGAGAATGCTAGGTGAGTACAGATGGAGCAAAGCAGAAGGCCTTTTCTGAGTCAGTTGTGAATATGGATCAGTAAACATAGTAGGGCAGATAACTAACGTGAGCTACATCTGAGAAAGGGTAGGGAGTCAATGCCTCTCGGCAGCAGGAACCCCAAAGAAGGTGTAGAAAACCATGAGAAACCTACCAGAGACCCAGCTGGCACCTCCATGAGTCTCTCCAAGATCTCACTGGCTACAGCATGGCTGAAGAGAATACGCTGGCTTTCCAGTGAGAAATTGCAAGTGTCCATTAGTGCCTGTTTCCTCTGAGCTACACTCTACAGACCCACTGTGCTTGGCCATGGCAGGTGTTCCAGAAATGCCTACATAATGTTTAATCTGCAGGGGATTAAAAGAGTTCTTCCGTACAATGATAGCAGAAACTCCAAGGTAGTCCAAGGAGAGACTTGCTGTGTTTCAGGTTGGTGGTGGGCATTGTCTTCTCACTGCTATTCATTCTTTTACTGGTTTGTTTGCTTGGCACTTAGCTTCTGTGGTTTGGCCTGGTTATGTACAGACTCTGGAGCCTAGAGCTGTATTAGGTTGGTCAAGCATGAAATTATAATGTGTTAATGGCTGGCAGTGCACAAGGATGAGCAGGAGACTAAGCATGACCCAACAGTACTGGGGACTTCCAATGTGGATTTCCAAGTCACTTATTATTATTCTGTTTACAATGTCACTATGCAACAAGTTTCCATATTGTATCCTCTGTGGATTTGAGATTTCAACTTTGTAACAGTCGTTGCTTTTAAACCATGTCACTTAACACCCTTTGGAAGCTACTGACTGTGGCTAGCACGGCCCACTATTCATTCAGACGGCCCCATCCTTTTGCGGCACCATCCTTTTGCAGAAGCGTTTTTCACTTCCAGAGTGCTATTAATAATTAGAAAAAAACCAGTGAATTAAGCAACAGTTGCTAACACAAAGCCCGGGACTGGAACTGAGTGCAGGCAGACTCGACTTTGTAGCAGCAGAAGGAAACCATCACCATATCTGTGATCATTGATGACTCCAGAGAACAGCCTCGCACTCCATTCTCACTTAGAATTGTTCACCAGATGCCCGCCACACATTTTTAAATGATGTGGCAGTATGGTGCGCTGGAAGGCCTCGAGAACATTAGAGAAAAGGAGAGTCATTTATTCACATTAAGAAGCAAAGTGGGTGGCAATGCAGGTGAAGAGGTGTAAGGTAAAGGACAGACAAAGAAGGAAAGGCTTGCTATCCACTGAGTGTGAAGTGAGCAGTCTTCAATTCAAGCAGAGAAAGCCCCCAGCCCTGAGCTCTCACAGGTGAGCAAGCTGGAAGCTGCCCTGCTTTCCCTTCAGCCTCTCAATTCACATGAAGCTGTGCAAATCACAGTTAATTACCCAGAAAAGGGATGCCAGGCAATGCATACTAGTAGAGAAGGATGCTGGAGGGTCCCTCTCCCAGGACCCTCCACATCAGGAGGGAGTGCTAATGAGGAGATTGTGAGACAGAGTAAGGTAGAATTCCAGGGGACTCACAAATAATTACTAGAGATGACTGAGAGGAAAAACCATTGGTAGTAGCATAAGCAAAGCAAAATACCACGCCTCGGGCTGTCTGTCGACAGGGGGCTTTGTGTGAGAGGCATCAGTAAGATTTAAATATGGCATCTGAAGGATCCCAGATTTCTCAACTGCTTCTTGTCTATAATTCACCAGCAAACCAGCAAATCTCAATAGAGAACGGAAGCAGAGGTGCCCTCAGTCCACATGCTATCCTTTCAGGCTGTAGCACAGACAGCGGTCAGGTCCGCGTGCCTTTGTAGACTGTCTATTTTAAAAGCAGGATCTGAACCCCTGGCTCTTTCATTTAACACCTGTGTGACTTGAACAAGTTGTTTTCAAATCTCTGGTTTCAATTATTCAAAACTGGGAGCAGTATGCCTTCACAGAGGTGCAGTGTAGCGCACTGTCCAGGGCTGGACACACTACCCATAATTCACTCTTGTGATCTTTCAGTTGCTCTGGGTTGTTTTTAACATGAAAATTGCCCATCCATTCTGATTCTTTTCCTCTGTCCAGTGGCTGCTCTGGGTATAAACAAGCACTTTGAGGTCATGGGGTACAGCCAGTTGTGTCGTTATTTTAAATCATTTTAAGATGTGTGTACATGCACCCCAAGATCTGAGCATCTATTTAGGTTGAGGAGTAGTTAATCAGAGTATAGCATTGAACCGAGCTGGCTACCATCTTATTCTCTCCTCCTCTTTCTCCTTCCCTCTCTTTTTCCTCTCCCTTATCTCTCTCTGGGAATCACAAAGGTGTTTTTAAATATAGCGCTACCCTGTCTGCTTATCAGTCTGACACAGAATAACATAAAGCCAAAATCAGGCCCAAACTGATATCAATGATTTTTCCTTTGCACCGCAAGCTTTGTACAAATGGAAACACTACAGAAAGCAGAATGTTGTTTTACTTACAATAAAAGATCTTAAAATAGACTTAATCCCAGCCAGGCTGCATCCATAAAACTTTGACATTGCAACCGGTGTGAATGCTTTCTTCTTTCTTGAAACTCTCCAGGTCTCCAGAAAAGGAACCTGGTAGTCCAGTGGGAGTAAAGAAGTGAGACTACCAAACACACACACACACACACACACACACACTCACACACTTATATTTGTATACTCATACACACACTCATATACATACACTCACACATACATACACACACTCATGCACACTTATATACAAGCATACACACAGACACATACTCATGCACACTTATACACAAGCATACGCACACACATATACACACATACACTCATACTCACATACACACACTCATACTCACACGCATACACACTCAAACTCACATACACTCACACACACACACACACAAGTACATGTTTTTAAAGGCCTTTTGATTTATTGCATATTACTTTCATGAAAAAAAAAAGCTACTTAATTGGTATTCAAGGGACCCTCCTTTCTTCATTCACCCTCAAGGACAGGCCATCTGGAAACGTGTGACTTTGCACCAAGGGCCACAGCTGGTTGCACGCTGACCCTGACTTTCAAAGCTGCTCCTATGCTAACAGAGAAAGCACAGGTTTCAAGAGAAAATGACGTGAAAGGTCAAGGCCTCCATAGGCTGTGGCTGCCCTCCCCCTTCTGTAGATCTCAAGAACATTCCCTCGGGGTTCACAGAGCTGCTTCTCAGGGCCTCCAAAGGCAGAAAGGCTCCAGATGCCCACGAACTTGCTTAGAGATCAGCTCACTTGTCTTACAGCTAAACACTGGGTTTCCGGCTGTCTGGAGAAAGAGCCAAGAGGTTTGTATTGCTTAACCTGTGCCAGGGGGATTCTGCTCTAAAATCTACCAGGAAGCCCAGGAAAAATCCAAGCCCTAAGGATGTGACATGTTCGGGTATAGCCTGCCTGCCTGATCTAGAAGCTTCATGAATGACTAGATCAGATAAACCAAGAGTTCTCAGTCTATGGGGTCAGGACCTCTTTGGAGATTAAATGACCCTTTCACAGAGGTGGCATATCAGATATCCTGCATGTCATAATGTTACATTTACAGTTATGATTCATAACTGTAGCAAAATTACGGTTATGAAGTAGCAATGTAAATAATTTTATGGTTGGAGGTCACTACAACATGAGAAACTATATTAAAAGGCCACACAGCATTGGAAGGTTGAAAACCACTGAGGTAAACGAACAGGCATTGGGAAGGTTCCTAAAGCAGGCTTCCTACTGGGAATGAGCTGGTTGCTCACGTCTCTTCAACCCACTGTTCTCTGAACAGCAGTGACACTGAACATCTTTCCTAAGCTCCCGAGTCGCTTGCATAACTTCCGCGAATAAGTGTCTCACCCAGTCCTTTGCCCATTGTTTCAGGTGGGTCGTTTGCTTCTGCTGTCTGTTCATGAGAGTTCTTTATATGCCCTGACTATTAGACTGTAATACCTCCATCTATAGTTTGCAAGTATTTTCTCCCATTCTGTAGCTTGTTTTCCCCTTCTGCTGACTGTTTCCTGAACTGTGAAGCTCTATGGTTTATTATCACGTAGCTGGTTTATTTTTCCTTTTATTATTCTTGATGTCATATCAAAATGTAATTTCTAAACCCAAGTTCTCAAAGGCCTTTTCTCTCTCTTTTTTTTTCTTTTCTATGAGTTTCATACTCTTGGGCCTTCATCCACTTTCAGTTTGTTTTCTTTACAGTATAAGACAAGGATCCAACTTCACTGTTTTACACAGACATTCAGTTTTCCAAAGTCATTGGTTGGAGAAACTGACCATTTCCCATTATATGTTCCTGGCACTTCATGGAAGATAATCTGACCATGTACACAAGATTATTTATATTTCTGATCTCTTTACCCCATTGATATATTCGTATGCCTTTATGGCAATACCTCACTGTTTTGATCACTGTAGCTTTGTAATATGTTCTGAAACAAGGCAATATAAAGCCTCTAACTTTTGTCTTTGTTGTCCATGTCTTGATTACCTGAGAGTCCTTCTGAGTCCATATGATAGAAGAATTTTTTTTATAAGAGTGTCCTTGCAATTTTAATGAGAATAGTACTGCCTTTGGTAGATCAGCTTGTAATGTGGACAGTTTTACTTTCACAGCCCTGTCTTCTGATACATGGTAGCAAAGTATCTCTCCAGTTACTTCTGTCTGCTTTCATTTTGTTCCTTCCCTGTCTTTATTTACTAAGGTCTTTAGCCTTTTTTTACCATTTCATCAATGGGACTGAGTTCTTACTACCGTTCTGTCTTATTCATTGTTACTGCATGGAAAGGTAACTCATTTGTGCATGTTGATTTTGTATGCTGCAACTTTCTGATTTAAGGTTAGTTCAGATAGTCTTCTGTAAGATTTTTATTTAAGATCTTCAGTGTATAATCAGTGATCATTTTATTACTTCTTTTCAAGATGAATTGCCTTTATTTCTTTTTTCTTGCTTAACTGATTCAGCTAGGACTTCCATTGTCACACTGTTCAATAGAAGTGACACAAGTAAACAAGCTGGCCTTAATCCTGAAAACTCGTTTGGCTTCACACATGGAGTTATTTGTGAAGCTTTCTAAAATGTATAGCCTTCTGTGCTCTTAGCCCCTGCCTAGCAAACCTCCTTTATATAATGTATAATTATATAAATCTAAGGCTACCATTGTGGGCTAGTGTGTGACTTGTAGTGCTGTGGTGACCTGAAGAAGTTTTGACTTCTAATGAAAATGGCCTGGGTCACTTCCTAAGAGAGCCATTGTTACCATGTCCTTTATCTGTCACCATTGCAAGTATGAATGCTTTAATCCACACAAACATTAAGAGTCCAGTATCGAAATTCGCCCCACTTTGTAGACAAAAACACTGAGGCTTGATGTCACAAAGAAAGTCAAGGAGCAAACTGGATCATGAACCAAAACCTGTCAGACTCTGATGTCCACACCAGCTCTCGGTGAGAAATCACATTCTCGGTGCAGGCTGGGCCTGGGCTCGCCTCTCCTGTCCCCGAGACATCTATTACCTCTCAGGATGATGGCTTCACACACCACCTTTGCTAATGATGTTTTTCAAAATGTAGTAACCAAGATTATTAATCCAGCAATCGCATCTTTACTGGCTATGGTAAAGGGTTCGCATATGGGCCTGGACCTTACCTGAGAACCAAATCTGTGGTCTTTGTGACATGTGGTCATGTCACTTTTTGCAGATATGTACAGGATCAAGATTGAATTTCCAGATGATTAAATTAATAAATTCAACTGGTCGATATAGCCAAATATTTGACCCAGAGATTTCCCCATCCAGGGCAGTGCATCTCACAGCAACTATAACAAATGCTTTCTTCAAGACAGAATCAATGAGAGGAAGCTGGCTCTGTGTGGAGGTGGTAGGGAAATGCTGCCTCTTCTCTGCTTTCTTTTCGTTCTATAGCATCTGCTAAGGTCCTCTCAGCTAGTGTGGAATCTTGGAAAGAACCCAGCTGGAACGGTTGGGTTCTCTTCTCCGTGATAATTTTAGAAGCAGATGCTAAGGAAACGCATGGAGTTTTGTCAAGAGGGTGAACAATAGCAAATAGACTAAAGGCCCCTTGCTAGAAATCATTCCTGGGAATTGCTATGATCTGATGACTGAAGACAGCAGATTCAGAGTTCAGTACTCCTCACTCTGCTGTGTGCTGAATTCCCAGCATCCTTCATCACTAGCAGCCATGAGTCACATTTTAATTCTAGAGCTCAGGCTGCTCAACCTTGAGCTCTGGTCAAGAAACAGCCTGTGACTTTATCCATGGGATCCATATTACCAATTAGATGTGCATCTTGGGTGCTAACTATCCGTGTAGAGCCTCCAGATGTTTCAGAAAAAGTAAGAACCCAGCATGCACAGGGAATAGTCTAGCTACCAGCAATGTCCTAGTTATCAGTTCTGATTATCTTGGCAGCCATCGAGGATTATTTGATTGATAAGTGACATCTGGCAAAATAAACCAAAGTTTACAGACATCTGTGAAAGAGTGAACAAAATGAAGATGTATTTGATGAGAACATATTTTTTTGAGGTACAGTGGACAGGAGTCACAGTAGAGAAAAAATATCTCTCAGGACCACAGTAACTGTACACACTGTGAGGAGTTGAGACAGTCGGGGAACACTGGAAAGCACTGGATGGGCAACAGGGATCCTGTCTCACCCTAAAAGAAATGTTCAAGTAATACATCATCCTTCCAAAGAAATATGACAGTCAGTTGGCAGTCGTAATTGCCCTGTGATCTTGAACAAGTTAACGTAATGTCTCCAGGTCTTTGGATACTTTGGATACTATCTTTGGATACTATCTGTTTACTGAAAATAATAAATTCATAGCCAACAGATAAATATGAGACAGTAATTGAAATCATATACCTATATACAAGTCAGTGGATGCACGGTAAGATAAGCACCAAAAGCCATTTGTTGCCGATATCCCCCGGTGTTGCCAAACACCTCCTCATCTTCCTCAAGTCAGTCTCTTATCTATGAGTCTATATTGAAGAAGGGAAAGATTCCATTAAGTACCTACATAAATAAATGTTTTCATGAAAAGAAACCCACAAAACCAGATTGCAATAGGTAAGCACACAGAACCACCAGGTCTGAGTTTTATTTGGTTTAAATCTTAAGGAATTGCCCTGGGGTGGAGCCCTAGTTTGGTGTTTTTAAAAACATCCAGGGGGGTTCAATGTGCACCCAAACTGAGAGCCGGTGACTTAAGCCATCAGCTCCCTTCTAGTTTTCCTGATTCATGATTCTCCCTACTCAGTTTCTTCTCTATGATACTGCTTCCAGAATTTCCCCAGCTATCAAATCTGACCTTGACCCTGGCCTGTTGAAAGCCTTAGATTCCTTTGCCTGTGGCAAAAATGCTAAATGGACTTCTCAGTGTGCCACTTCCAGTAAGTTGATTGTGGCTTCTTAAACCCTAGCCTGTACAATTCTGCAATGTACAGGTATCCCAGGCCTGGCAGAAAAGGCCACCGTCGGGAGCCCAGAGTGAAGAACAATGAGGTCTGCCTCTCCCAGCACACAGAGTGAAGCCAGCACTTGACATGGACCAAAGAGCCTGCACAGATTGCCTCTGAGCCAAAAGCTATGACCACCATTAGGTTCTTATTGTTCCAACTAGGCATAAAGCCTAAGACTCATGCCTTTACTATTGCCAACTCCTTGCTAGAGTGGTCTTGACCTTTCTTCTTCCCAAATAACCCCTGAGTCAGACTCCAAATGTCATCACCACCACCACCACTACTACCCACAAACCCCTTACCCCACCACCATGACCAAAGACCTATGACTGTCCTGGATGCAATCAGTCTTCATCTCCATTTCTAAGCTACGTCATATTTTTCTCTTCCATCTAATTGATTTTGTTGTGCTGTGTGGTAATGTACTCTGTGTTCATATCTGAGCTGCCCTCCTAATACACCGAACATCGCTGAGAGTGGGTGATGAATGGAGTCCCTAGGTGTGCATACTTAAACTTGTTTCTTACTCATCCTGTTTCCCCAGTGAGTAACTGACACATAGTAGGAGTTCAGAAGGAGCCTGACGAGTGACGTGCAGCGTCTGTGGGCCCTTCTGCCACCCATCTGCTGCAAGAATCTGGGCTCATTCTGAGTCATGAAGCACAGTTTGCCAGAGAACCTCCATCTGGAGAGACCTCTCCCCACCACAGCCTTCCCTTTCCATCTTTAGGCCTGTGTTGTTTCTTATTCAACAGGAAATAATTGAATGCTAGGACTGACGCAAAAATAACTCGGAAGCTATAAAAATCATAAAATGTCTATTAGTAATATTGCACAGGATGCTTTCGCGGGGCACTGCTCAGCACCATGTGTTCAGCACCCAGGGTCTCTTTATGCATCATGTGGGCGTGCCCCTCTACTGTGTCAAAGCGGCTAGCAGCCCCTCTCTCCTGTGCAGTTCAGCCTCAAGGCTTGCTAGGGAGTCAAAATCAGTCATGACTTATACATGTAAAGAAAATGTACTCCATCATCCCAAATTAGTAAATATATGCAGGAGAAAACCTGAAGCCATGGGTTCTCACTCCACCCATCTGAACGCCCAGTATTGGACTTTATAAACTACAGAAGGAATTCTTGACCAAAGGACAGTGTATAAGCACAACACTGGTATTCACCAAGGGTTAAGCTTTTTTTTTTTTTTTTTTTTGATTCCTGGTGATTTACTCATTTAAGTCGGTATCACTGCAGAACATAAACTATTTCAGCTCTCTGCGTAAGTGGAATTTCTAATAGAGAATTACATTATAATGAAATATGCATTAATGCAAGCTCCATCAAGTACTTCTCATGTTCTGTGGGCATCCAAAAGTTTAAAATGCATATAATCTTATTTTAGTTGCTGTTCAAATGATGGTACATTGGGTTAATGCCCTTAATTAAAAGTCATATTCGAAGCATTGAGCGGGGTGGTTAATTCACTGTTGACATTTACTATAACATAGTTAAGCGTGTGGAGACAGGACAATGGAATATGTCACGGCTTGGAGGGACTGGCAGGATAGGGGGAGGACATTCTGTGATGTTCACAATACAGCAGGTGCTTGATGCTCAGGAAAACGCAGCTAAGCGTGCCCTAAAATATTGGCCATCGAGAATACATTTTTGGATCAAGAGACACTCTCAGAATGACATGCAGTCAGTCCACTGCCTGTGTTTAATTAAAGATTGTGATCAGGATTGTTTCCTGAACCCCTAAACCACAGTTCAGACTCCCTGTGGGCACACTGCTTGAAAGGTGCATCAGGCTGCCCATCAGCCAATGGTGAACACTATCCTGAGTTCAGGCTTCCTGTCCTAAGGCACATGCTCAATGTAACTGCCGTTCCTACACCACTTTTCCTTCACACCGGGCCCCACTCCCTCATTTACATCCTCTACCCAAGCCAAACCCTGATGTGGAGGAGTTCAGAGCCAGGCCAGATTATACTTCAATCCAATTTTGCCAGCAGCATCTTTCAGTACGTTAATGGTTTGCTCAGGGTTTCCTCTAAACTACCTTCCCTTAAACACCTCAGGTCCAAACCCAGAACCAGCCAGGGTGGAACACCACAGGGAGGTCAAGGAGCATCTGCGCTGAGTGTTTGGCTAGGCAAGAAATGACATGATCTGTGTCCTCCCACCAAGGGCCCCTCAGCCCCTAGCTTAGATGAGAACTTACAGACTAAGAGGGGAACCATGAGATGCAGGGGCAAGAAATGGATGGAACGTCCCTAAGCCAGAGCGGCTGCGTCCCTCTCCCAGCACCAGGAACCTGAGCCCACATGAGGTACCAGATCAGGCCAGCCTACCAGTGTACAACTGCAAGCCTTACTGGGAATGGCAGCATGGTACCAACCACCATTCCACCACTGACAACTAGAAGAACGGTTTAATTGCTTTAGTGGTCAGTAATTTCCAGCTTCATGTCAGTAAGGTACCAAGATGGAGGATTTTCAATGACAAACCCAACACCTGTCTCATGTGGGCGTCTTCTTCATAAGTGGCTATCTGGGCCTCTCGTTCTTTTTTCTTATGTCCCAATCGATTTCTTTACTGATACCTCTGCCCTAACCAAACTTTCCCTTTTCCTCTTCTTCTCCCTCTCTCACTGGCTTCATGAGACCCTGAATGAGAGGATCTGTAAGTTGCCCTGACAGGAGACTCCCTTTTGCCACGTGCAGCTTCTGCTTCGAGCAGGGAAGCAGAGCATGAGCTCAGCTCCACGGGGCCTTGGAGATGGTTCCCTGTTAAGTTGTCTTTTGACTGTGATCTTTTGCAAACAATGCCACTCTCAAAGGTCAGCACAAGTGGAAAGTTCAAGGCCCACAGTGGGTGAAAGGTTGCATGTCCATCAATGCCCTTTGGCCTGATTTTTACATCAATGGAACATGTTGAGGCAAAATCAACAGCAGGATATAAACACTGAGACTCACAGGGAGACAGGTTAAGAAAAGCAGTGCCCTGGAGACAAGCCTATGAGCAGGGATATTGGGGCTTCAGTCAAACTAGTCAGGAAGAACAACCTAGACATCTTCTAGCAGCTAAAGAAACACAGGCATCTGTATGCGTTTCTGAAGCCAGGGAAAAATCGAGAAGTTCTCAATGGTGCTCAGGAGTGACAGAAATAACATCCAGGTGGAGGTTCTGGTAGCACAGATTGCATTGACCTGGGCTCCCAGCACCGTGTGGAGGTGGATCAATGTGATGAGGATGGGGGATGACCCAGGAGCGCCAGTGGCATCCAGACTTCACTGTTACATAGGAACACGGTTAGAGTAGTGGAAGAAATTCATATGGCTCCATAAGGTGCCTCTTACACATTGAGGCCTAGTGCTTAAATGACCCCCCACCCCCCAATTCACACACATTTGTAAGGAATCCCTTTTACAGACTTCTCTGCTGAACCCCACCACAGTCCATTCAGTTTGCTTTTCTTTACACGTTGGAGACCGTGAGTGTTCAGAAAAGAAGCCCTCACTTGGATTTATCAGTGCCCCTTAGGGAGATGGTAGGCTTTCTTCTTTCCATCCTGTCTTCAAGAGCCTCTCTCATGAAGTCCAGGTGAAATTCTACAGCAGCACATTGCTGGTCCCCAGTATACTCTCAGAAGACCTACGAGAGCCATGTGCGCTTGCTTTCCAGTGGAATGAGCCTAAAAGTTCATATTCTTTTAATGTGTATACTATGCTGACAGATTCAAGGGGTCATTATCACTGAGGGAAAAAAATATATGTTTACCATGTGGGGGATCCCTATTCCTATTTGTAATCCGTGACTAGAAGACAAGAGAGATTTGTGACCATCAAGTACACAAAGACATAACACCCCATTGTATAAACAAATACTTAGTGCCTACTATGTGCCAGGCACTGTAGTTGGCGTAAGAACGATTTAGCCCATGTTTACATGCAGCTTTCAGGGGAATAAAGTAGTGAGAGGTCAGACTAACAAGAGGAACAATTACGCAGTGTGATCATAATTTGACATAACAGGAGACAAGAGGCTGGTGACCGTGTGAAAGGAGATAGTGAGAGAAGGGCTTTCGAATACTGAAGTGAGAAGGCATAGACGCTTCAGGAACTGAGAGAACATTCTAGACAAAAGGCATGGCTTGTGCAAAGACTGGGAGGAACAACCTAAGCATGCTTAAGAAACAGAAACCTGACTAAAATGTAGGAAGAGCCATCGAGTGAGTGAGGAGGGAAGTTTTAAGGGGAAGCCTCAAGACAGCCTGTCTGTCCCACGGGTCACAGCCACCTGAGCAGAGCTTCCGTTTTAAAAGGAGTAGACGTCCATCGGGATTTAAACGTCGGCATGATGTGCTCGGAGTCACTTCTCTTCAGATCACTGTGTGCTCTGGAGACTAGAATGTGAAGCCATTTAGGAGGCTGTTGCACTAATGTAGATAAAAGATGAAAGTTGAATCCAGAAATCGAGATGTCATGGAGCTCTTGGATTGGAATCACAGAACTTTGCATATGCACTGGGCGTGGGAAGGAGCTGAAGGAAACGGGAGGTCAGGGGTGATTTCCCAGGGTCCTGACTTATACAAACCTGTAGGTGATGGTATTGTCTACTGACAGGAGTGGTGTAGTGTGTGAATGCTTGTGTGTATGAGTGTGTGTGCGCATACATAAGTGTGTGCGTGCGTGTGTGTGTGTGTGTGTGTGTGTGTGTGTGTGTGTGTGTGTGATGGCTACAGTTGACTGTCAGCTTGACCGGATTGAGAGACACCTAGAAGATTTGCAAAGCATACCTCTGGGTATATCAGTAATGGGGACCAGATCATGAGGGCTCTGATCTAGTGATTGATTTAAATTTGTTTGTGAATTCAAACTTTGAATAGACTACTAGGAGGCAATGAAACTGGAAAGTGGGTACTTGCAGAGAGAAGTGAGTCACTGGGGGCATGTCTTCGAAGGATCTTCTTGGGCTGCACATCTGCCTCACCACTGTGGTGATGGGGTGCCGGTGGCAGGTCACTCACAGGATGCAGAACACAGTGTCAGCCCATATTCTTCTGGGGAAGAAACAGTAAGGTCTGGGACCAACGCTGTGGTTCTCAGTTTCCCGTGTACCCAGAAACCGCTGGAGACTACAGCGAGTTGAGAACTGGACCAGGTCTGCAATTCTAAGTTTCCCCTATGTGCCAGGCAGGAAGGGGATGGCTGAGCCTGGGACAGGGCAAAATCTGATTTGGTTTCAAGTGAGTGCTGAGAGCACAGAGGGGCTGAAGAGAGAAGGCCTTCTCTGGGAGATTTAGGCTCAGCTCTTTATGATGAAATGGTGATATGGATGACACCCACAGCAATCCTTGACGACAGTCCTTGCTTGTCCAAACTACTTTATTTATGGCAGATATGGATGCACATGTTTTACTTCAGGTGAACCAGAGTTAAAATACCTTTCGAGGGAAGGAATGCTCAGAAAGGGACGCTCATTGGCTAAACGGTGCCTATCTAGATATGGAATTAGCATGGAAAACTCCAGGTCTTTATGCTATGTGATGGGTTATAATGGTCCTCTCCATAAGGGGTCATGGTTCAGTGTTCCAGGACAGGTAGTGCTTGGCAGGGAACTGGATCCACACCTACTGTTCTCAATTCTGAGATTCCCTGGGGTTTTGAACCTGCTTCAGCCTGGCCAGTTCTTCTGTCTGGTGTGGCACGGTCCTCTGCCACATGCTCTCAGCCCCTTCATGTTAGGTCTCACAGTGGCCCAGGAACAACAGCACCAACCAAGCAAGCACTTGCTAACCACTCTGAAACTGTGAGCCACTAACTCACATGTACTAACAGTTCTGAAATCCTGAGTCAAAATAAACCCTGCCTGCCTGAAACTATTTTCTCAGATACTTTGTTTAGATAATAAGAAACAGACAAGGGGCACAGAGGACTTGTCTTCCTTCCTTCCTTTGTTACTTTTCTTTCCACCATAACTGCAAGAGAGTCCTTGTACTGGAGCTATACTTGAATGGCCATAGCTCAGGACAGGTTTAAGCTACCCCAAATTCTATGTTTCTCATCACGCAATTTCAAATTATGTATACTAAGCTTGAGATTTGCCAACAGTGATAGTGAGTAGCCATTTGGTAGATCTAGGCAAGCCTGGTCTAAACCTCTTTCCCGATGCCCAACTGAGCTCTGGGACTCCAGCATAGCCTCGTGTACGACAGTCAAGACCGCTAGCACCTCATGCTTCAACCATAGCAGGACTGTCCTTTGCCTGGTATGTGACTCAGAGCATTGCTGGAACCAAAGCATGTCTGTGACTAGGCCAGGCCAGCCTGTCACCTTGGAGTACTCCACTACCCTTCCCCACACTGATCTCACTGGTTCAGGATGGCTGGTATAATCCTGCTTCCCTCACCTGTGCCCCCTTTCAGATGAGCAGGCACTGCAGGCCTAGTACAGGGAGGGGACTAACAGCAAAGAGAAGTAGCCTCTCATCTACTGACAAATACACTGGGAAGAATGACAGTACACTGAGGGAAATATGTAGGGCCGTCTAAATAATTGACAGTTGCATAACTACTTTCTTGTGTAAATAGACTAGCGAGGACTACCATAAGCATCCATTTTAAAATATCAGAAACTCACAGCATGTATGTAGTCTAGATGGAACCAAGTGTTGGAAACAAAGCAAGCATACCTACCTTTTATGATTGGCACAGTGTGAAGAGCATGCCAACGCTCTAATTTGGTAGGTCTTCCTCAAAGCTGTAAGCATCCTGTTTTATAATAGTTAATATCCTCCAAGTAGTCCTTGGAATTTAGAATTCACAGAAGCAAATGTACAGACTTTGGACCATGTGGGGAAAAGTAGTTCATGGGTAGGAGGAGGTATGTATCCAACCTCTTCTTTTCCTGCTTATATCAGTGGAGAAGTAAGAGAAGAAGAAAGAGGAGGAGGAAGGGGAAAAGGAAGAGGAAAAGAAAGAGGAGGAGGAAGGGGAGAAGGAAGAGGGGGAAGAGTACAGAGCCAGCAAGAGGATAGATGAAAGGATAGACAGACAGGCAGACAGGTAGATAACAGATACATACCTGTGCAGATGCTAATTATAAGGCATTTTGGTTTGGAAACTGAGGAGTCCCCAGATAAGTCTCAGACAGCGGGAGCCTGGCTGATGGTGTAAGTTCTTGTCTAAGTCCAAGACCAAAGGCAGGAAACCAGTCTCTAGCTACAAAGTCTGGTAGAGAAATTCTTTCTTACCCAGCCTTTTTTGTTCTCTTAAGGTCTTCAACTAGTTGGATGTGACCCACACACTTGAGGGCAGGCCATCTATTTTTCTCAGTCTACTAGCTCAAATATTATTGTCACTCAGGAATACCTCTGTACACCCAGAAGGATGTTGGACAAAACACCTAGGCATCCCTATAGCCCAAACAAACTGATACACATAATTAACCACAACACTTGTGTAACTATTCACAAAGGAAAAAGAGTCACTAGAGATTGGCCAACATGTGAGGATTGCTCTGTGGTCTCCTTGCTAGCCAAGAGCTTGGGCTTGGCCACATGCCCCACTCTGCTGAGAAGTTACTAAAGGAATAGCAAGAAGCTGCTTCTCAGACAAGCTAGGATGGGAGAAGATGGTCCAACAGGGGTAAAGCAAGGCTTCTTTACAGAGGTCCTGGGTCCAGTGCATCCTTCCAATGCCATATGGCTGGATCATGACCTCTTCATGAGATGTCATAACATCCTCAAACGCTCAAGATCCCAACCTTAAAAGGTTTTAAGAGTCATTGCCACCGAGTAGTGCAATCTACCTAAAAGCACAAAACTCAAACCCATGAACTGTTGACCTTTTATCAGTATTTTAAAAATACTCCTTATTCAGAGGATCCGTGGCCATATCATAGCAACTGATTCTTTGGACCTTACTATCCACACAGTCATTAACTGGGAGAAGAAATATCCTGAAACTTAACTGGCATGTGGACCACAGTGCCCAGAGCAGATCCTTAGTCTCCTAGGAAATGGACAACACAAACCAGACAAGGTGAAAACATAGCTTCAAAAGGAAGGGAAGCCTATGAAAAGCCAATGTCTGGGGTATAATATAGGGAGGTCTTCATGTGGCAGAGTGGAAAACCAACAAGTTCAGGGATGCCCTGACACAAGGAGAAGGCGTGGTGGACTCCACACATTACCCTCCCAGCCTCTACACATCTATCATCACTAGCAAACCTGTGACTGAAAACCTGCTGCTTTGCTCTGCATGAGAAGTCACAGTAAACTGATCTTCAAGCAAAGGAGACAGTTTGCGACCTTGCTCTCTATGGGGCTCTGATTAAGCTATATGATACCAGGTATCCATTTTCTAGGGTAGCTGCAGCAAAGTACCCCACTCTAGGAATGACTTTAGGGGTTTGGCCTCTTGCTATGCATTGTAATGCTAAGTGTGGGCACCAAAAGCCTGGTTGCCCCAGAGATGAGAGAATCCAAATGTAGACCCAATGTGACCTTGCCCTCAAGTTATTTCTCATTGGTGAATAAAGATGACTACTGCCTATAGCTGGACAGAATTGAGATAGGCAGGGCTTGGAGTTGCAATGTGGGGGTAGGAGGAGACCATGAGGGGGTGGGTGAGGAGAAAAGACACCATGAGTTAGGAGTCAAGAAAGCAGGGCCCTGAGGGCTAGCTAATTGGAGTTAGGAGTGGTCCAGATGAATAATAACTTGGAGTTATTGGTAGGAAAGTAGATTCTAATAACTTAGAAGGCAGGCAACTGCCCAGCTATAGTGCTGATTAAGGCTTATTGTAAATAATAAAAGTTGAGGGTCTTTTATCTAGGAACTGAATGATCAAAGGCAGGATAGAAACCCCAGTTTGGAATTAAATAATTTTTTTTTACAACAAATGACTTTAATTACAATTTACTCCTCACATCCCTGAGGGCTGACAGTTGCAAGTGAAGGTGTTAGCAGTCCATATACCTTCCACTAGCTTGTGGAATCTCTCCTTGCCTCTTCTGGCTTGTGGTGGTGGCATATCCTTGCTGTACAGTATCGTTCCTGTGTCTGCTTTGTCCTCTTGGCTATGTTTCTATCTCCATGTACACATTTCCTTCTTTTATAAAGGGACCAGTCATATAAAGGCACCCTGAGACACAGTGGTAAACAGGCATTAAAAGTGATGAATCAGAAAAAGATTTGACAGGATAGGATAGGATAGGATAGGATAGGATAGGATAGGATAGGATAGGGTGCTATTCTAATACATTCTGAACTACACTTTATAAGCAAAAGATTATTCCAGTGTGTCTCAGGTTTCAGGGTTAGGGTTGAGATGTATATTCCTTACCTCACAATGCTTCACATGCAGAGTTTCTCCCTTTCCAGACAATTCTAGGGATCAAACCTAGGGCTTTGCCCATAGTAGACACGTTGAGGGATACTTAATCACACTGTGAGCCCCAAGATTGTGTTGTCTACAGCATAACCTGTTTCTAGTTGTGGTGTGGCTCAGCCTTAGTACACACCTTTAATCCCAAACAATGAAAGTAAAGTTAGTTTGTAAAAGGAAGCACCCATGTGTCTTAGTCAGAGGTTCTATTCCTGCACAAAACATCGTGACCAAGAAGCAAGCTGGGGAGGAAAGGGTTTATTCACCTCACACTTCCACATTACTGTTCATCACCAAAGGAAGTCAGAACTGGAACTCAAGCAGGTCAGGAAGCAGGAGCTGATGCAGTGGCCATGGAGGGATGTTACTTACTGGCTTGCTTTCTTATAGAACCCAAGATGACCAGCCCAGGGATTGCACCACCCACAATGGGGCTTCCCATCCTTAATTGAGAAAATGCCTTACAGTTGGATCTCATGCAGGCATGTCCTCAAGGGAGACTCCTTTCTCTGTGATAACTCCAGCTTTTGCCAAGTTGACACACAAAACCAGCCAGTATACCATGTTTGAAAGTGATGTCTAATTGAGTGGCAAACCAAGTGATGGATCAGAAAAAGATTTGGTGGAATAGGATATACCCAACTCTGACGGAAAGAGAGAAGAGAGGTGACTTAAAAGAGAGAAGCACAGAAGAGAGGGACAGTTTTACCAGGAGAGTTTTACAGAGACAGGTTAAAGAGAAAAGGAGCTAGAGACACACGTGAAGACAGAACAAGCCAGAGAATAAAAAGGAGCCAGAAGATTAGAACAGATTGCCAAAATTAGTATGAAGCCAAGCAGAGCAGTTCAGTAAGAAAATGAGAGAAGCCAGATCGAATCAGTGAGCTTGGAGAGGAGTTTTGAACCAAAACAGCTGAGTTGACCAGCCAACCAGAGCTAGAAAGAACTAGACAGGGTGAGCTTATTTGGCAGTAAGTCTCAGACGCTGAAAATGCTTTAGGCCTAGATAAGATTGTACAGAAGCAAGAAGCTTCCAAAACTAGACCTAGGTTAGCAGACTGAGGCAGTAAGCCTTGGAGGTGACAATTGCATCAGGAGAATAAAAAATACTCTGACGTGGACCTTACAATTGAGTCCCATCCTCTAACCTACAAGAAACGTAGTATCGTCATCCCGTTAGCATACAGAAGTCCTCCAGTTCCCATGTCCAGGCCAGTCTGCTGACATGCCATCGTGAATTTAGATAGCTGGGCTGCCTGCTCTCTTAAAACTCAAAGGCATGGACAAGCAGACTTTTAACAATAGAGCAGACAAAATAGAGGAAGAGAGGTAGGATCTCATCCGTGTTTAGGCCAAGTAGATCATTTAGGTAGCCAAGTCCTAAATGATCACCAATAAATAAGGGACTCATATTTATGAGCAGAGGATGATCTTGACACAGTAGACACCATGCCATGAAGGAAAGATAAGGGCAAAGACAAAAGGACAGGCAGGGGCCGTCACCACCATCGTTTCAGAGCCAGGAAAGAAAAGCATGCTCTGTGAAGGCATCGCCCCCAGTGCTCAGGCCTGCACTCTCTGCTCCCACTTCCCTGATCATCTTGCCATGTGTCTTATGAGGACTTAAATTTCAATTTTTAGCTGAAATCCTTGCTGACCTATCGCCTTCCCCGTTAGCTGTTCCACCTACCTACCCACCCTCCCCTGGCACATCTATTCTGTAGGATTTATGTCTTGTAACAGATTGTAAAAATGTCGGTGAGAAAAAAGACAAATAGCAGTTATCGCCTGGGAGTTGCTGCCCCTTTCCTATTCACAGAGGCAGCCTCTAGAGAAACCTTGCCTGCTGATTTTATGAACTTCTTCCTCTGACAGATGAGAACATAGGGGATATCTTATCCAGGCACTAGAGAGAGGTAATTGCCCCCCAACACACACTCCTGAAAGGCAGCGTCTCTTCTAAGAGAACTGACTTTCAAATAAGGGAGCTCTGATCTTCAAAGTGCTTGACAAACCCATGAACCCCCACCACCATCCTCATGTCCAGGGGTCACTCACTGCCTACTGCTTGTTGATAGGAAACAATGAAGTGTAGTAGTTGGGCTTGGGTCCTAGGACTCCAGGAGACAATCAAGAACGCCTTGGTTCTAGGTTGCCTCGAGTGGCCACAACTGCTCCATTGAAGATTTTGTTGATTTGAAAGAGATGATACCACCCCAAGACCAACTGTTGTAGAGTTCCTATGGTCTTTACATACCGGGTCAAGGTCCGAGAAGTTATTTAAATCTTAACATGTAGTTTTCAATAGTATGAGAAGATGTAAAACTGAAAAAGTAGTCTTTGTTCCAGATTGGTGGTTGGAACAACCTTCTAGAAATCTCACTGCGTGGTGAAGGCCTGCAGAGAGATCAGATGGGGAGAGACAGAAGAAAATAGAGCAGTGAACACTTCAGACCTCATAAGTAAATAATAAAATTTGTAGCACTGCTTTCTCTAAAGGAAAGAGAATAGATACTTGTTGAATGGGCAGATGGTCCATATCTGGCAAACCTTGGGAAGTTTGGTCCCCCAATTTTATTGTTGCACCCCTGATGACCTCACAACCTCCTGCTATTGGGAACATCAGGACTGTGAATAAGAGAAATTTTTAATCAATAGAACCCAGAGATATCAATCCCAAGAGAGAAAATCAGGGCCAGGGGGCAAACACAACAGGCTCATCCTAGGCTGGCCCCTGTTTGCCCTGGTGCTAGGCTAGAGGGAGAGGAGAACTTACAAGTTTGCCTGATTTACTTTTGCCTCTAGTCACCAGAGGGTCTGTGTTGGGTGGAATATTTGAGGGAGAGTCATGTGTTCCCCCCTTGAAAGATAATTGCAAAGGAGATTTATTACGCACATGAGTGCATGCATACCTGCAATGGTGGTTAACGATTATTGAGGATTGACTGGATTCCAGGCCAGGTTTGTAGTACATTGCACATATGAAAGCCCAACTCTAGAATAGAAAGCAAGGTCAAATGTCATATTTACTACTTAGTACTTGGTACAGGGCAAGCACTGTATTTAACTCTTCCTGCCCTTAGCTTGCTTGTCCTAAAGTTAATGCTGTCCCCTCCCTCTGTGGCTTGAGAGAACTAATTGCAAAGGTACTAGTAAAACATTTTAAGTGCTCATTATGCCTCTGCTTTTAGCATCAGCTGTATCTTCTCTTCTCACTCCCTCTCATGGTAGCCCAGAAGGGCCAGTTTTCCCCTCTGCCCTATTTTGGGTCCATGTCAGAGTCAGGGTTTATTGAATGTCCAGAGAGCAGTACTGTTGTCAGATGTCCACCAGAGAAGACTGCTCAGACATGGATTTAAGCTAATAGAAAGTCTTTATTAGCCAGCCAGCGACTACACAGGTGTTCAGGATCCCAGTGTAGCCCTGAGCCTTTCTCAGGGTGAGCTTTTAAAACACAAAAACCATGTTCTGGGATGTCAACAAGAGCAGTTAGCCAGAAGTGGACTTGCAGAAGCCAAAGAGCAAGGCTAGAACATTTTGAGACTTTCCCAGAACTATAAACTTTAATGTATTAGGCCTTTGTTTTAGTTTTTGGCAGGTGGGTTGAGTTTTTCAGCCTGAATGGTTCTTCCATCGTGGAGTCAGTTACGCTAAGGTCTGGGAACCTATTAAGGTCTGATGCCCTGTTACAGTGTCTTCTATATGCACACATAATGTGGGCCCAGCAAAGCATTCTCTTGGTAGAACTGATGTATCAATGTTTACATAACCTTACACACATGTCCACTAGGCAATTCACGGCAAACAGAATAGTCTGCTGCTCACAGTAGCAGCCAGTGCTTTCGCAGAGTGTTCTAACATAGCCAAGGTCCTCTTAGTACCAAGTTTGTTATTAGCACCCCTCCTGACACTTCCAGAGATCCCCATCCTGTGTCTCTTGGATCAGTGAGCAAAGAAATTGAAGTCCTCTGCTGATTTTCCTTTTCCTTACTGAGACAGAAACAAATCTGAGGGGTGTTATTTTTCTCATTGACTGGTAAAGTCTTTGATCGACTGGACTTATTATAAATGTTGGTTGGATCTGTAACCACTCAGGCAGAAATGAAGATATTCTAAAGAGACATTTGTGTCTCTCAGTCTATCAGACTGTTGAAGCAATGGACCCCCAAAGAAAGGGGATTTTCCCCAGGAAAGGGCACCAGTGGGGAAAGGTGAGACTCCCCTTGAAGTGAGAAGGGGGCTTGTCTCCTGGAAAGAGAGTTCACAGATTCCCAGCACCTTGTTAGACCTTCTTACAGGATGAGTCTGAAACCTACATGATAATGGGTCAAAGGTGGGTGTGACCACACCTTGACTGAACTGCTGAGATATGCATATCCTGGGCCCTTTGTTTAAACTTTGATCTCACTTAAGGACACCACAGGTGGACTTAGTGGTGGAGGCAGGGGATTCACTGGGCCTCTTTAGCCCTCTTCCCAATGTGGCAACATTGAACGATCTTCTTTTTTTGTGTTCACTGTCTCTTTGGTTCTTTCAACTTGGCTTATTGGAGATGGGTTGCTAGACATGACTTGAGACCCAGCTTGTGACCCCCATGGTTGATAATAGATCTATCAATAGCATGAAATAAAACTGATAATCCACTCTCTTCATATAATCAACCTTTGGGCCTTGAGGGTAGTGGGTTGTATCCAATGACTAAAGATCTGGGGAATGTTTTTACCGGGATGATTTCAACAACATGGTCTTTCTTCCTCCTGTCTTACATTCAAGCATTCAACTCTCTCCATCCCCAACAACCATCAGCCTCAGCCTCAGCTGCCTCAGCCAATATAATCTACTCATGTGCTCAGAAAACAGTAGATAAAACACAGAGCCCAGGCAAGGAGACGTCTCACCAGCTAAAGATCTTTCCAGGCCACTGCATCTCTCCGTCTAGATCGAGCTCCAATTTCTCTCCTCCTCACAGCAGAGGGCCAAGAGATGGTGTTCACTGCACCATTGCACATTAATATACATTTAAACACTACCCCGGGGCAACATAAAACAGAGGGTCTGTTTTTAACTCCGTCCAAATGGGAATCCTTACAATTAAAGGGAGTTTAAAAAAAAAAAAAAAGCAAAACTGAAGTTGATACCAAATGTGTCATTAAACTTCTCTCACAAAAGGACAAGCCACCCCCGGGTCTTTGACTTGTCTAGAGTTCCTGACACATGAGTCTAGCACATGAGTTAAGTCAGGAAATGGCAGCTCTCAGTTCCTGTTGGGGTGATGGGGATACTTGGCTAAGACCAGACAAGGACCTTTTCTTTGTACAAAGCCACAGAGGGGAGAGCAGCAGACCACTGAGCTGTGTTTTGCAATGCCATGTGGCAACCTCATGAGCTCTAGAGGCACAGAGGATGTAGGGTGTAACAGCACCGTCTGCCCCGATGGAGTTTCCATCCGAGGCTTTTCCCACCACTGGCCTTGTCGGATGAGCCAGCTATATCTCTGCAAAGATCTCATTTTAGAGAACAGAACTTGATAATGTGCACCCAGTATAACAGGAATAAAGTGCGACATCCATTAGGTAGATGACCAGAAGATGGACTATGCCTTGGCTTTGCTGGGGCCCTGCAGCTGGAGCACTTTAAATTTCATTTATTCTTGAAAATTGATTTTCTTTATTCGATTTACCTCCTCATCGGGCTTTCGACTAAGACTGCCCTATTGTATAGCCGTTAATAACCACAGGACACTCTGAAATTTCCTTGAGTGTCACACCTGGGGGTTATTTGTTTCTGAGAATTAGACTCTTAACTCTAATGAGAACATTCAAGAAACCAAACAGGATTTTCTGTTTAACATCCAAGGCAGGGAAGGGCTGAGCCCTGCCCACTGGCCAACAGATGCTCACTGTGCAGTACAATGATGGACCAGTTCTAAAAGTCCCGGGAGCAGTTATGAGGTTAATCTCTTAGAGTGTGGCTCTTGCCCAAAGCACCATGGGGCTACCTGGGCCACCTCTGTCACAAGCGATATTTTGCCTCCTGCTTTGCAGACAGAGCTGGGGCATTTGCTGGAGTCAATTTACAGTTCTCATGCCAGGCATCCAGCAGAGAGGCACTGGGCTCCGGTGCATGTCCATGACATAGCCCCAAGGAGGGTTTGTCCATGGGGAAAAACTGGGTGGAAGATCTTTTGGGTCATCGGCTGGAGAAACTTTTTTTCTTCGGGCCATTTCTGGAATGATTTCGAGTGATTCGTTTCCATGGAGTTTTGTTTTAAATTCTGAGTTCATTTGTAGTGATACTTGTTAATCAATTTTAAGTGGAAACAGCTGCTGTGTGTCACTCCCACCATCCCCCTGCAAACCCTAGAAAACTATAATTCAAACCATCCTCTCCCCTCTCTCAAACCTATTCAGGAAGCTCATTTGTATGGCTCTATGGGCTGGGTTTCTAGGCTTTCTTTTTTTCTGGGTTTATAGGCTGATTCTCTTGAATCAGCTCTCTGCCTAATAGCTTGGAAGGATCGGGATCGGGTGCACACGATAGGAGGAGGGGTGTATGCAGGGAGGAGCACGGGGATTCAGCAGACATCTGATGAGATGAAACAGTGTGCCACCTCAACAGCAAAACCAGGATCTGCAGGAGGTACACTTGTTTCTTTTCCTCATTGGTCCAGAACGCATTTATTAAAAAAAGTTACTATGAGCAAGCAAACAGCTGCCTGCTGGGTTTTATAGAAGAGAAAATGCAGCTTTCAAGGAGCTCACAGCCCAGTAGGGGCAGGAAACTTAAAAAACAAAAACCATAGCTCGGTAAACTAAATGAGAAAACTGCAGTGGCCATGGTAAACAGGCACTCAATGACAGGTTGCTGAACTCCTCTGCAGAGAGGCAGGGATGAGAAGCCTGTCAGCTCCATGCTTGCTATATAGCCTGACTCCTCTGAAGATGGGTTCTATGTGGTATAGATTGGATCAGGTGGACTGTGCCTTGTCTACTGCCATGTTCTATGTAGCCCTGTCTATGCATGGTCATACCACTTCCAAAGCCAGTATCAGAGCCAACACAGTTCCCCAGCAATGCTAGGTAGTGTTCTCTAAAATCCATAAGATGAGCAGTGTTCATTTCTCTATCCCTCATGGGGATGATGATGGTGTCTCTCTGCCAAGGGGAAATAATGCCTAGAATACAGTAGAACCATAGTTCTCAACCTTTGGGTCACGACCCCTTTGGTAAACCTCTATCTCCAAAAAAATATTTACATTTTGATTCATAACAGCAACAAAATTACAGTTATGAAGTAGCAACAAAAATAATTTTATGGTTGGGGGGTTCCCTACAACATGAGGAACTGTATTAAAGGGTCACAGCATTAGGAAGTTGAGAACCACTGTTCTAGGAACCAGAGCTGTTGATGTTTTGGCCAAGGAGCGTGAAGAAATCTCATGGCCACCTGCGATGAGAGAAAAAAAGAAACCTGTCTCTCCAGATGTGGCTTTCAGCCTCCAAACTACGAGCCCTCCGTGCATTTTCTGAGTTAAAGTTACTCGTGAAACTGTTTTCCTGTGGCTACAGGAAAGAAAAAAAGAGGCTGGAAGGGAATTTAATCTGTGGGATACAGTTCACCTCATCATTTGCCCTCCTTCTGTGAGTAGCTGTGTGGCTGAGAACAGCTTTAAAACAGCAAGATACTGTTCTCCCACTGATGGCTAAACGGCTTAACAGCTGAACCCAGGCTCCATCTCCACAGCCACTGAGGTAGCAACAGCCACCACTACCTGGGAAGACCCCCTGTGGGGGACAGTGGAAGGCCTTGTGAAAGCCCTTGGCATGCTGTCTTGTCTCCAGCAGGAGACTAATTAATTCCACCTTTTTGTGGTTGTTTTCCTAACTCCCAGAGTCTGTGGCCAGTCATAATAGAGTCTTGCTGAAGTCTCCAAAAAGGACCAAGTTCATTGTTGTCCAGACAATGAGTTCACTGTTGCCTAGACCATAGTCTGAAGGAAGACATTTGAAAGGAGAAGGGGGTGTGTGTCTAAAGTAAAGCCTGCTCTCTAGGGTGGAAGGTTGACTGGGGAACTCCCTGAATCTGCAGTGTAAGGTGGCAAGGTTGTCATTAGGCACAGAGTGCCATCTTAGTCTGAGGAAAAGTTAAGAGGTGTGAGGGACAAAAGCCTAGGGACAACTTCAGTCCTCACATGTCCAGGCATGTGCCTTTTGGTGAGTGACAGCAAGCAAGTCAACTGTTTATCAGTTCTGAAAGAGGCACACCTGTGGTGCACAGACATTAATGCAGGAAAAATACCAGCACGTATAAAATAAAAACTATACGTGCACAGTATAAAAGCAAAGTCCACTTCAGGTATATGGAACGAAGAACCCATTTTAATCCGCCCTGAGCTGGATGGCAAAGGGCTCCCTGGAAATCCAGCTGTTTACAGCAGTTACTCCCTTTTACAACCCTGAGCAACTCACTTGACCTTTCTCAGAATTCATTTCCCGGTATCTAAAAGAAGAAGCCTAAGGACATCCTACATCCTCCCGGATAAACAATCCGGTTTGACTCAACAGCAGCCTTAGCATTGGATGATTAGGGGTCCAGAAGAATTTTTTCCTGGAACTTATTGTCTACATATGAAGGTTACAGCTACCTGGGCTTGTCATTGTTGACACAGTCAAGTGACAATGTGGGAGCCCCAGGGGCGTAAATTCTTCTGGATGCCCCAACTCTCATCAGCACCCTCTCTGCGCAGAGCACAGTGCCCCTACTATTCTTAGGTGCTCTAGTATAGGCTCCATCTACCTCCACGTCCTTCAAAGGTCACACAAAAGTTGTCCACACAGAGAACATCGTTATGCCACGAGAGTGAACAGGAAGCTGAAGATATTTACCTCCAAACTCAGTGCAAATTCAGATTCTAAATTTGGATTTAAAAAAAAAAAAAGTTAGATGATCTGGTTTTGTTTTCCAAAGGCCATCCCACCCCCGCGATTCACTACTTTACTCGGAGCCTCAGAGCTCATGTTGGCTTGATACCAATTATAAATTCATAGCAGCCCTTTAAAAAGATTACCCCACAGCCCCGTGGAAAAGGAAGAAAGCAGACACCAGAATGGCTCCGACTTTCCAACCTCACTCACGGCCCCACGCCGGGCCCTTCTAATCATCAGAATTTGAGCCTTTGTGCTTCCTTACAAAGCTGGACATCTTGTTTTGAAGACCCTTCCTGCTGACCTGAGCACTTCTCCATGGCGGGAGGATGGCACACAGCTCAGAAGAGACCACGCCTCAAAAACTAAGGGAAAAAAAAATGCACCATGCTCCCCAGTAATGGACATGCATTTGGTCCTGAGCCAGTTCATGTTCAAAGTGAAACTTTTAATTTCTTCTTTAAAATAAAGTCATAAACTGCCTTTAAAATGAGCCAGACACCACGAAGGCTCAGCTGAAGAAGGATGTGAGCACACAGGGCGGCTTAGGGAGAAGCCAGGCTTTCCACTTAACTCTTTACCCCTGAGAAAAAGCTCAAAACTTTCCAGGCACCAGGCACATGACCAGACGCCCCATGGAGAGGCCTGGGAGGAATTCACATGGCCCAGACCCAGGACTGAAAACATTCCTTCTAACCTTTTTCTTTGAAGGGAATGACTAGATAGCCCAAGATACCACTTACATAGAGATTAAGAAAGGGCTCCTTTAATACAGACAGTATCCATTTACTCAGCTGAGAACTGTAAGAAAGGATCTGGAAACCCTCCACTCTCCTAGCTGAATGTAAACTAACTACAGAGAAACCAGGGAGTCCAGTCGGGGCCGTATCCAGGCTTTGAGAAACTACAAATAATCTGGTTTTAAAAGAATCATAAAGAGAAACAAAGTAACAAGTAACAATTTGGTTTCGCTTTTCTTTCTTTCTTTTTTTTCTTTTCCATTTAGTCTTATGAAAAAAATTATTCCAGACAGAATAATTACAAAGTGCAATCATAGATGGAGACACCCCTGATGTTGCCTTAGACTATTTAAAAATAATAATAATAATGTAATACTGTGGAGAGCTAGCTTGGATTCCTACACCCCCCACCACACCACATGGTCCCCTGAGTCCTGCAACCTTCCCAAGCTAAGCCTCCAGCTACTCATGTATGAAATGAGTGACCTTCAGATGAATTTTAGAAGTAATCTAGGAGCCCTTCGTGTGTGTGTTCTGAAGGTAGAAACTTCTTTATGGGAATGGACCTTGAAATCTAAGGAGAGTCTCTGCAAGGCTACGGAGGGAGGGAGAAATCGCTTGAGAAGCACATTCCAACCCTGCTCATATGTACACGTGTCACGGAGCTGACCAAGACTGATCTGGAGCTGGTAAGCTTTTTGGAGATTTCTGCAATCCCTATGTGAAACACAGCAGGGAGACTCTGATCCTAGAGAAGCTGAAATGGCTTCTGGAAGACCACCCAGCTGAGTCAGTGTTAAGGTTAAAATTCAGGCCAAGCAAGCTAGGGAAAGAGAAGCTGGACACCAGGGAAGCGATCACACCGCACGCATGACAATTACCCAGGCCATGCATAGGCTCAGTGCAATAAATGTTGGGGGCCATTTAACTCCACAAACCTAGTTCTGGACCTTATCATCTCCAGGGCCAGGTTGACAGACATAAGACCATAGTCACCAGGGTCCCCACTCAGGACCGTGTACTTGGTTTAATGTTCCCCTCAATCACTGGTTTGAAATAGTTGGTTGTTTTTAAACAACATTTTCATTCTGCATTGATCCCCACAAATTAAGTAGAATCCTCATTATTTCCATTTTATAGATGTGTAAACAGAGTCTTGAGTAAATTCAATTGTTCTTCACCTCAGCCTCTCTACAAGACTAGTCTACAAGCATCACACTAAGAGGAAGCAGGAGCAGACAGTGCTGAGCTGAGGGGGAAGCTATGTGGGTGGCATGATTTCAGAACCCTTTGAGACTCCCCTGCTAACGATGACCCACCCAAAGTCTTTGCTCTGGGGTCATGTGGCCAAACAGCATTCTCACACATCCCAGTTTACCAAAGGCTAATTATTTTTTCCATGCTAGCATCAGGAGAGTTCCTAGAAAACTGGGTTGAGTTGGTTATTTTACTGTTGGATTCCAGGTAACACTTTCCAGAAACATCCCAGACCTATCTGTTCAGGCATCCTCTGTGCCTGGTGGGCCACAGGTTATGACCTCCAAAGATGAGACTCGCCTAGCTAACAAACTAGAGAGCCTGGTGCAGATACACAGCTGCCTGAGTATCTTTGCAAGGTTGGGAGCCAGGCCAGTGAGCACAGAGGTATCAGTTGGCTTGAGAACTAGCCTGCTGTGGGCCATATCCAGAGACCAGAGCCAGACTATCAACAGTATGGAGTGCTCAGGGTGGCAGAATGGACCAGCCCCAGGAGATCTTTAACTTGCCTTCTCTGTGACCCAGCCAAATCTTTTCCCTTTATTAAGTCCAAATTTTGCTGTTTGGAAATTAGGGAAGTCGTATTAAACTCATAAGTGAGTGCCAAGGTCAAAGAGCAGGTATACAAAGTGCACAGTTCACTGAGGCCACATGGAAAGGCTTCAACTTATGTTTATTCAGCTCTTTAAATATTTCCAGAGCTCTGATCTGGGCTCTGCAGGACAGACTGAGATATGCCTGGCATCTACAGACTAAACCAGTAGCATACTCATAAATGTTGAAAAACCAGTTATCCGGAGGAAAAACTAAAGACTACTTTATGGCATATGCCAGTTTCCATGGTGTAATTACTGCCTCTGTGGCACCATCTGTCACTGGATACAGAACCAGGAGGCGATGCCCCTTATCTTACTCTATGGATCCTACACCAGCTGACCATGGAGAACAGATAGACTCTGGTACCATGGCAGAGAACAAATCAGTCAACCAGGACGGAGTGGGAAGGGCCTCCCTAAAAAGCCAGAGTGCCTCCAGACTGGTCAAATGTCTGAATGTAAAAGGGACAAGGAAGAAGTGGTATATGCGTTAGGAAAGAAGGGGAAGGAGAATGAAAGCAAAGCTGAGAAGAGCCTGGGACAGGAAGAGACAGGGTTGAGAAAAAGCAGAGAGCAGAAGACCCAGTGGCAGCAGTTGACAAGTTCCAGAGCTGGGTTCTGTACAGAGGACTCCATAGCACGTATCCTGTGGTTTAGATTATCATTCTGGCTACACTGTGGCTAATGCATACAGATAACCAATGCAAAAGGTAGGCAGGGAGAGCAGGTCATGTGATAGCCCAGGCAGAAGAGGCTAGTGACCTCTTCTGGGCTGGGTTTAAAATCAGTTGTCCCCTCAGGTTCCCAGCAAGCCCCAATGATAATCAAATCAAAAAATCATAAATGCTCAAGCCCCTTACATAACATGACACAGTATTTGCTGAGAACCTATACACATCCTTCTGAATGTTGTGTTTTGTTTACTTATTTTTTTGCAATGTTAGGGATGGAACCTAAAGCCTTGTACATGTAAGCATCTAACTTCTGAGCTATATCCCTATCCCACTCCTGTATATTTTACATCATCTCTAGAGTACTGACAAACCCTAATACCATGGAACTGCCTTGTAAACCATTATTTTACAATGTATTCTTTTGAGAATATGACAAGAACAAACTGTCTGTATATATGTACCATACGATATTCTTTCAAAATACTTCCAATCTATGGTTCGTTGCAACCACAGATACAGAACCCCTGGAGATGCAGGATATAGTTGTGGATTTGTTGAACAGGCATTCATTGACTTTGGTCACGCTCCTATCATTATGCTAGGCTCTGGTAGCTCACCAAAGAGAGTACCACCATAGCCTTCATGAAACTCACAGGCAAGTAGAAATGTCTTCAAAGTCAGAAGAATGGCTAGATCTTTGGAGCTCATGGCATGCCCAGCCCAGCACTCAATGTTTGGCAGACACTATTCCTGTTTCGCTCTTACATACTTGTGGGGATAGATGCAAGTGCTGCCCTTCCTTGCTGGAGATATTCAATGTGGATCTGGTAGGACAGCAGTTCAGGTGCCTAGAGTCTGGCAAGGATTTTAGCTGTCATCTCCAGGGTGAGCCTATTGGTGCTGGAGGGCATGGGGAAGCTGTAAGGAAGGAGGCTGGACCTTCTGGGGCACTCCTAGCCTTCTGTTAATAAATCCCAGGCTTCCTCTTCAGTGGCCACACCTCAGTTCTCTGTCTCTCTAATGATACCTCCGTGGTACACAACAGTCTTAGTCTAGGAAGCAGTCACAGAGGTTAGTCACAGAAAAGCAGAATGATCTCCGTGTTTGCTAAACTCTTAACTTCTAAAAAACATTTTTGAAGAAATCTACTTTTTTGATCTTGCAGACCAACCACAATAGAACTAAGAGAAGGCTCACAATCCTATTAAGTTGCCAATTAGAATACACCACAAAAAGGATATGTTAACCGCTATTCTGCAATAAATCTGACACATTTCTCCTCCATCACGATCTAAGTAAGAAGCTATAGGGAAAGACCTATGACCATGTCTCAGTGTCGGCCAGACCCTAGCCGCTCATACACTTCTTATCTTCAGCCAGCTCTTTTTTATGAGGTGATGGGCAGTTAGTTTTGATCGTGGGCTTTAAAGTGAAATGACCTCTACTAGCTGCAGCTGTCATTTTTTCCTCAAGGATTTCTTTGAGACCACTCCACACTCAAATATTCCTATTTGTGTAGTCGGCCTCTTTCTAGGGATTTCTCCTCCTAGCGATGTATTTCACCTTGGCAGCCCATCATAATCACACAAAGAACCAACTGGATGTGACTTTGTGTGAAAGATAAAACCCTGATTTCTATACTTTAAGGTCAGACGGACGCAGTTCAAGCCCTCAAGTCCAGGTTTCTAACCATTTATGAGCTGTGTAGCTCTAAGATTTACCCACTTTCTCTGGCCCTGTTTCTCAAGTGAAAATGGTTATTTCCTCACTCCCTGTGGTCGTCAAGAAAGAGAAATGAGGAAAGACAAAAAGCAGTCAACACTGAGACATGTACTGCTTCTGTGAACAGAAAGAACACAGCAGCAGTCTACCAAAGTGACTGTAACTCTGGGAGAGGGGCTGGAAAGATAAGACCAACCTACCAGAGCAGGGGGAGATGCAGCCATAGATATAGTTACCAGCACTTCCCAAAAAAGCGGTTCCCAGCCCTCTCTTTCCTAGCCTATCCAAACGCCTCACTTCAGTTGGCATTTTGGATTCTCAGGGAATAATGATAGAAGTGTGTGTGTGTGGGGGGGTGATGTCTTGCCATTCTCTGAGTAAATTAAAAGAAAGTTTGTTTCTTAATACTAGTAATTAGTGTGATTCTGACATCTTGTTCAAGATCAGATATCAAAATAGAAATGTGTTCTCCTGAGCTAACATCCATGGACCTAAGTCAGTTGGCTATTGTAAAGTTGCATGCAGAGTAAGCAGTTGCCAGGGAGCGGTGCCAGAACACCAAAGAATGTGTGGGGCCTGGAGTGGGGAACTGGCCATGGGAGCCTTCCTCCCTGGACTGTCAGGAGGAGGGTCCACCTCTGGAATGATCTGTGGCACTCCACCCCAATGCTCTAGGACTTTGATTTCAGTCAATTCCTAGAGGGAAGGAGGGGTGTTAAATCAGACTTTCAACGTGTTATTAATAGAAGGCAAATTCTTAATGTCTGGGGGCACATTTTGGGAAGAGTCATTATTCACATGATTTTTCTAGAGAGAAACTTCAAGGAGATCCGGTCTTATCAGCAGAGATAATAATAAGCTATTGGCTTCTCTAAAGTTAGATCTTGGGTATCGCATTGATGAGTCAGACTTGGCTGGACTTCTCTTAGATCTGAGGACTTCAAACCCAGTTTCTCACAGCCTCAGACCATTCATGAGACCATAATTTTTTTTTCTTTTTTTTCTATTGAATATTATATTTACATTTCAGATTTTATCCCCTAACCCTCCCCCCCCACCACCACCACTCAGGAATCTCCTATCCCATCCCCCCTTCTCATGCTTCTATGAGGATGTGTCCCCACCTAGCCCCCCCACTCCCACCTCCCCACCCTCGAATTCCGCCCCCCACTCGGTATTCATCCTTCATGGGACCAAGAATCTTCTCTCCCACCTATGCTCTGGCTTTTCTGAGTGCTGTGTCAGCCTTGGGAACCGTCTGCCAGCTCCTCCAGTGGTCACCGCAGGTGGTGTCCAATGAAGGAATGTCCACACAGGGCCATCAAGCCATGCACTTCCTGATAGCTCAGCCAGTGAGCCTCCAGAAGGTTATAGCCACAGTGTGGATTTTCCCATCTCCCCTTTCCCCAATGCCATCTCTAGGAGTAACCTTACTTAGAGAAGAGACAGGGAAATGTCCTTTCTCTGTCATAAGCAGGCCTGCTATAAAGTCAAGTGGAAGTACAGACAGAAGCACTGTCTATAGCTTGGCTTACTCACACGCCATCCCAGCTGGTGACTAAGAATTGACGAAGAAAATGACCATTTCCCACAAAGGCTCAAGCCCTTTATCTTCCTCCCCACTTCATCCAGCATAAATGTTTTCTGGAATTTTTATGTCAGACAACAGCCAATGGGGAATTGGGGTTTCGCTTTCTAAATAGTAACATGATCCACCTATTAAGAGTTGGAGGAAAGGAAGATGTTTAAGCCATGGCTTTCTTTAAAGGACCAAGGGCGATATCTGTGCTGCCCTAATCCTGGTCCTTTCTGACATTAGCAGTTGAGCAGAAAAGCTCCCAGCTCTCTAGGAAAATCTTGCAAAGTCGTCTAGAGCTGAAGTGTAGGTGAAACACCTAGTCTAGCCTGGTAAAATGCAGTCCAGTTCTGGTTCCACCGATGACTCTGTGACAGGGACCAGGTCATTAAGAATGTCTCACTGATGTATAATTTTCTTCTAGTAAAAAACAAAGTCTCACTTTCCTGGCAGGACAGTTCTCATAGACACACTTCACTCTGTTTTATCTCTGTGAAACCAAAAGTGGGACCCTTCTTATCTCTTCTTATCTTGTCCCCACACTTAGAGCCCCCAATGCCTCAGACAAACATGTTCCCCAATACTGAATACTACCCTCTTTCTCCCCACCCCCACCCCCACCCCCACCCCCGCTTTTGTTCAAGCCTCTGGGAAGACCTCTCCTTCAGGCAGCCTTCCTTCAAAATGCATGCCTGGAGCAGGGAACATCTGTGCTGCTTCCCAAAGCCTTCCTGAGGCACTTTGATAACGATTCAGACATTGCTCCCTGTGAGGAACTTTCCTGAAGTTTCTGGGGCTGCTCCACATGCCGCCCAGAACACTGGAGATCTTCTGGTCTGTGTTTGATTGTCTTTTATTTTCTCACCTGAACCTTCTCCACATCATCGGCCCAGGGCACAGTGAGGCTCTCTTCCCTAATTTATACAAGAGCTCTTTGTAAACTAGCTGTGGCCTTGGAAGAGTCGGGGTCTGCAGGACAGGAAGGAGGCTTGAGTCGACATTTGGAAGGGAAATGCCAAGAGGTCCAGTTGTGTCTCTGTTGGGGGGAGGGGCAGGATGTGGTGGATGGGAAGGCTGCCAAAGAGGCGTCTGTGGAATTAGAAGAGGATGTCTGCTGCTTAGCTGGGGTGGATTTGTCATGTGGGAGAGACTGCTGTCTTGAGAGGATACTTGAGAATAAGGAGGATTGTGCAATTTGAAAACTTCCACTTCCAGAAACTGTGAGATTCCTGACCATTCACCTATATTGGTTCCGCTATGCTTGGGCCTAAGTCCCTGAACAAACATGTCCTTCCCCTTGAAAGCTCCCTGGCCCTTCTCCCTCGCTGTCTATTTTCTTCATCTGCCTCCTTCTTTTAGTCCCCCATCACTGCCCCTACTGTCTTCCTTCCTGTTGCTTTTTCATCTTTCCCCTAATTGACCCAGGTCATCTATTCCTCCCCACTTCACTCAAGCTCCAAGTCTTCCCTGTCTCTCCCTTGCAGGGCTCTCCCGGATCTGTGTTTAGTCCTCCTTGCTGCTTATTGACACCAGTACCATATTCATCCTTCTTCCTTCCTTTGATGCCCATTCTGTTTTCCAGCATCCTTCATCTCCTGGGCGATGCCTCATCTTACATCTTTCTACTGCTCCAGCAAGTATTTCTTTCTAAATTTTAGTGGAGGTCAGAGTATAGGCTCACCACAGCCAGTTCTCTGCTTCCACCACAAGGGTCCCAAAGATTGAACTCAGGTCAGCAGGTTGGTGGCTAGCACCCTTACCTGCTGAGCCATCTCACTGGTTCCAAGAAGCATTCCTTAAGTTCCTTCTTGATGGATTCTGGCAGCTTGCACCATCTTACTGAAAGAAAGATGCGTGTTGTGTCCCCCCTTTTGCAAAGCCATGGTGCAATCTGTCAGTTCTTAAAGCCCCACACTCCCCACTCCCTAGCTCTAAACCCTGTCTTATGGCTTTGCTGCTGTAAAGAGACACCATGACCACAGCAACTCTTATAAAAGAAAACATTTAATTAGGACTAGCTTGCAGTTCAGAAGTTTAGTCTATTATCATCATGGTAGAAAACATGGTGGCACGCAGGCAGACGTGGAACTGAAGAAGGAGCCTAGAGTTCTGCATCTGGATCCACAGATAACAGAAAGAAACTGTCAGCCACTCTGGATGTAGCTTGAGCTTTTCCCAACCTGTGGGTTGTGACTCTTTCACAGGGGTCGCCTAAGACCATCAGAAAGCACAGATATTTACATTAAGATCCATAACAGTAGCAAAGATACACCTTTGTGAAGTAGCAACAGAAAACATTTTATGGTCACGGGGGGGGGGGGGGGGGGGGGGGGGGGGGGCCGCACAAAGTGAGGAGCTGTGTTAATAGGTTGCAGCATCAGGAAGGCTGAGAGCCACTGCTCTAAAGCATCCTCCTGCCGCAGTAGGAGAGCTCTGATTTATAGACACAGCACCTGGCTTCATCCACCAAACCTCTTTGTCCTGTGACTTCCAGTTTTTCACTAGAAGACCAAACAACAGACTAATCCTGCCATTTAAAAAAAAAATCATTCCTGACCTCTGCCTGATTCTCTGCGTCTCCTGGTCCATTTATCCTAAACTCTGAAAGAGAAGAACAGGGAACGGTTGGCACCATTAAAGGAGATAGAGGACTCCAGTTTAACCTGCGACTGATTCTCAAGAGTCATAGACTATGTGTTGTTTTACCTAACCACAGGATTCAGTCAGTAAATCAGAATAGCTAGGGGGTCCTACAGCAGGGGTGTTTGAAGCCACATCTATGCTGTGTCTGTCCTGAGATCGTTTTACCAGATTAGCCAAGTTTTGTGAATGACAAAATATAGAAACATAAACATTAGGAGAGTCCTCCAAGGTCATACTGAAGTCAGCAGTGAAGAGAATTAGGGGCTCATGGAGCTTTCTCTTAGGTCCATTCTTAGCTACTGGACACCAGAGCAACCCCTAACGCAGCTATTAAATGGGATTTTGCGTATAAAGTAGAGTTATTTTAAATTCTTATTTAGCTATATTTCAATGCAAATCTCCTATGGGCCAAGGGTCCAACTCGAGGGAAGTTAATTACTCTAAGCCTTTGAACACAAGATGAGTTGATATCTCCCCATGTTTACTAAGTTCTGTTTTATGCTTTAGCGAGTGAAATTTCCCAAACTTGCTTTAGAAAGCGTTTAAAGGGCAGTGGAGCTCAGGCCTGAATCAGATAATCTGAATCTTTGGGGATAAGGCTACATTTTTATTCACTTTAGATCCAGTACGCAGCCAACTTAGAGTGGTGGTCCTCAATCTTGGCATGCTTGGAAACCCTGAGGTAGCTGTATCTGTGAGGTTTGGTCCTTTCCCAAGGACACTGCAATCTAACCAACAGGGAGCATGGCTAGGACTTGTTAATAGGCTCCCACCCAGGGAATTCTAATTAGCACCTTCGTTCTAGAATCACTGCCCAAAGTCTTGCCACTCAAAGGTTAGTTCTATGGCTCAGGAGCCTGGGCAGTGCCAAGAGATGCTTAGAATCCCAAGCCCCACTGACCTGTGGAATCAGATTTGCATTGGAACAACATTTTCCAGTAATTTGAATGCACTTAAAGCACTTTCTAGAGGACCTATTTTTACACTGAAGAGGCTTACAGATGACAATGATCCTCCAGTTAGATATACGATAGGCACAGAATGAACCAAATAATTTTAGAATGATAGTAATAATAGCTAATGAATAATATACACACTGAGGAATCATCTTGCATTATTTAATTGAATGTTCATCATGACCCTGGATATAGGTATAAGCTCTGGGCCCGTTTCATAGCTAAACAAACTGAGGCTCAGACCTAAGTGAACAACAAAAAAGACCACCCAGATAATCAGGTCATCACCTGACTAACTTAAAGGCTCCCGGATTCTGGATGTGAAGGGGTTACTTACTTAGTCAGCGCATCAATCCTGCCTGTCAGACATCTGATGACTAGCAAGTTCTACCCTAAGTGACACGTTTTCAAGATCATCCTTTCTACCCACCCTTAGGCAGAGAGGAAGTTGTGTCCCCTGGGGTTAAGCTCCCATTTATGGTCACCCAACTCCTTAAAACTAGGGTAAGCACAGAGTGCAGGAGTCCTGCTGCTTGTGGACAGTGTCCTGTAGATGTCCTCTAACTGAAAGCATCTTCTCATCAGGGAACTTGTAAGAAAGGAGAAGGTTCCCCATCACACCCCTGGATGTCCCCTGCGAGCCTCTGGGTGGTCCTAACATTGTTCCTTCTGATAATTGGACAGCTGTGGCAAGATGCTCCGGGAGTCCAGCCTGAGAGCCAGCCCTGAGCTCCTTAGCAGCAGAAGCCCCTGCCTCAGGCTTCAGCATCTCTGCAAAGACAGGTTTCTTAAGGGGCTTAGCTTTAAACTAAGCTGAAATTTACATGCTGCCTTAATCTTCTTAGGGCCTTGTTTGTCCCTTTGGGGGAATAAAAGCCATAATGGTTTAGAATTGAAAGAATGAGTGGTGGCTAGCAGATGGAATATTAAATGCTCTTTCTGTGTTTTAACCCACTTTCTCTAAGGCCATAAAGAGGTGGACATCACCCAGAGAAAGGACTGGCATTTCTTGAGCACAGATGGGTCAGTGTGCCACTGTCATCCCATTTAACACTGTCTGAGAAAACAGAGATTAGAGACAGGATGCCTTGCTTAAGATCACAAAGTGGCAATGTCAGCCTCAGGGCTTGTCCTATCCCCTGAGCTCCTTTGTTCTTAACCATCCAGGACCTGGGAGAGGGACAGGCTGGACATTCAAAGTGCTGCCTGGGCTCTAGGACAATAGCTCTGTCTCTATCATGCGGAAGTCAACAATGAAACTTCAGTGATGCACCTACGGTTAGCAGGACCGTGTTCGTAAGAATATGCTCAGAGCACAGCTGTCATTTCAGAGTTCTTACCGCAATTAGTTAATCAATTTCCAGAAGTTGTTCGGCTCTGCTGGGCATTTCTTATTATTGACTACTACAGGGCCTTGAAATTGACTAATAGAGAGATGCCTCATGGCAGAAAGAGTAGGACCTTTGTTCTCAAGAGGGAAGGGTGCCATGGGCAGGGAGGCAGACGACGTAGGTGGCAAGAGCATTTGCACATTTCTGCACGTTTGTTCTATTTCGCTTTATGTTATCACTTAATTACAGGAAGGCTGGAAATAGTCTAAAGGCACAACAGAGTCAGTCAGCTGGAGATAGAACGGAAGAGGGGCAGGTAAAGCTAAAAGGTGGAGTGTTTAGAAATGGGTCAGAAGGTTTACAACGTCACCATCAGGTACAGCATCCTCTGAGACTTGGAGGTATGAAAACAAAACTTCTTTTTTAAATGAGTGACTTGGATATATTTAATGTCTACCGAGTTTAGCTTTCTCTTAACCAATCGTCGTCCCAGGTAACCAAGAGTAACATGAGCTTCAGAGGGGTTAATGGGAGCTCCCGGTCCTAGAATTGATTATCATCAGGCTCTTGAAAGCAAGTGTCTCGTAGTTTTTGATGCTTCTCTGCCCGCTGTGTCAAGAAAGCCCTCAACATGTCTACAAGGCATGACAGGCAGTGCAAATGAAAGAGGCTTCCAGATCTGAAGACTGGAAGAAGAAAGACTATGGTGTCATATGCCTTTTTGAATGGTGAGTCAATAAAGCTTTGTGAGAACCTACTCAGAAAGGAGAGCTGCAGACAATTCTAAGTCATCAGCTGTCACCTAAAGCTAATTCTGCCACACAAGTGGCTCCAGTGCCTCCATTTTATAGACAGAAAATTCATGTCATAAATACCAGTCTACAATATAATATTCATCTTCATGCAAAGGATACTTTTGACGTAACAGTTGTATTATTATACAGGCCTATGTAGAAAGAACATGTATCAACATTCTGAGTTGAATTCTAGGTCTGCTAAGTGGGAGGTGTGTGACCTCTCTGAGTATATTCAAAATGGGGACATTTGCATGTAAATTAGAGTTGATATAAGATTTAAATGAGGAAATGAATGTTCAGACATTACTGTACCAGGCCTATCAGAAGGAAAGTATGAAACCTTGGTGGTTTCTTCACTTCCTGCTATCCCTCAGCCATCCCTGGTCTGTGAATCATCGTTTGGTTTCAGCATTTTGACCACCTGTTTGGAATCTAGTGGGTTTCCTCACAGAGTCAGTGTGGAATAGAAAGTGTGACTTCTAATTTGGTCTGCAAATCTATCTTCTACTACGTTTCTTGGCCGGCTGCTTGAGCACTTGCTGGGTTCCTGGTCAAGAAGTGGAAATATGCAACAAAATCTTGAGCCCTGAAACCAGTCATAGTGACATATGCCAGTGATCCCTGGGGTCTTGGGAGGTAGAGGCAGTAAGATTAGGAATGCAAAGTCATCTTTGGCTGCAGCCTAGTGCCAGGCTAGACTGAGCTACATGAATCACTGTCTTAGGAGAGCGAGATGGGGGTTGGGGGTGGGAAGGAAAGGAAAGGAAAGGCAGCCGGAAGACCCTGAGCTTTGCCCTGTATCAGAATTTTCTTAGTCTAAAGCAGAGAAAGCAAAGGCTCCCAGATCCCTCCTCATCATGTCTCTGGTGTATGAATTTAGAGTATTTTTTCCCACTGTAAACACCAACATCTGGGAGAAACAGTGGGCAATTTGGGCTTAGTTTTGCTTAGTTTTATTTGAGGCTAAGTGAATCCCACAGCAATGAAAAATCAATCCTGTATTTGGCCAGATAGACATTATTGAGACACCTGGATTAAATGGAACATAAATAATAGTCCATTGATTTTTTTTTATCCAACTTGTTGTAATTTAGTTTACAAGAAACAGAATAATTCTCAGCTCTCCAAGCCTGTCATGGGGCTGAGAATGCCCATGAGCAGCTGTAAGAATCCATGTGGCCTCACCCATCATAGAAGTTCTAGTTGCTTTCATAAACATGGGCAAGACCAGGGACTTATACATTCTCCTTGTCCAGTTTTCACACCTGCCCTTAGTAAAAAATCCATTTTAACCATGAATGTTTCTCGCAATCACTTCAAGGCGCTGACTTTTGCAAAAAACTATGAGAAAAACTTGAGGACCCTTCCATTATGACACAATCATGGTGATTAACCCACCTTCTGACTTGGAGACTAGCCCAGGCCTGGATTATTATTGAAGAATTATTTAAGACTTTCCAATTCTTTCTGGGCCAAATGAGGTTCAGAAACGATGCTGTGATTGGCAAGTACATACTTGAACTCACAGTCACCAATCTCCATTGTCAATTAGATCCTTTCCCACAATGCACCTCTGCGCAGTAAGCCTCAGTCCTCAGGTGGGTTGCAGTTTGAAGGTTCTCCCTTCCAAAGGCAGAAGATCCTGAGGGCTGTTAGAGGGGAAATGTCAACCGTGGCCAGAATGAGCAACGCTTATACTAAATATCATGAACTGGTCTTCCATCCCCAGCCTGTACCTAAAGCATCCATTCCTATCAATTGCTCTAGTAAATGTGTTTGCATAGCTACCTTTATGTACATAGAATTGATCTGGGGAGGAGGGATAAAATACGAAAATGAGTGTGGAATCTGTAAAGTTGCAGAGCTCACTGCAAAATGAGACTTGGACCACTGCATACAAGTAGGTCATCGACAGTCACCACAAACCAGAGCTGCTCCCCTGGCGGAAAGCATTAACCTGAAGGAGGAATCTTGGCAGCAGGTGATACATTTAAGCCAGGCAGCTGTATATTTTATTTATGGACAGGTAGGAATGTGCAGATACATGAGAAGAGGGATGTATAGAAAATGCATCCTCAAACACACCCCACTGTAAAGACAGATGGGGAAAGGTTGAATACCTGTGTATTTTCTAATTTACTGTGCTGCCACCACCACAGAGGAGTGGGAGCTTATGCTACAACTCTGGGGTCCTCATCCCTTCTCTTTTGTCCCCCATCAGGGGAAACATAACACACCAGGATCCTGGCTGCCTCAATTAAGACAAGCTATGCTTCAACCAGAAGTACCCTGGAGGCACAGGGTGATAAAGGGTCTCACATGTACACTTGACCCACAAGCATAAGGATTTTGCAGTTTGGAAGATGTCTCAGAGGGGACACATTTTTTTTTCATAGTGTCTATCAGGTATGAGCCCATATTACACAGGGAACATGCCAGAGACATAGAGAGGCCAAGAAGTGACCTTCAAAATCACCAAGTCCACATACCTGCTTTTATAGTTCCTGGATATTCCTAACTACAGGGTCAGCTCAGTGGACACAGGAGAGCAGGGGACCTCAGTGTGGTAAAGAACATGGCAGAGATATAGGTTCTGCTGAAAGTGAACTGAGTTAGAGTCAGGTCTCAACTGTATAAACTGAGGCACACTCCCTAAATGTTCTGACTCTGGCTTTGCTCATTTGAACATTGGATACAATACCATAAGGTCACAGGCTATTTTCTGCAAACTTATTATGTTTCATGATTCACTTTGGTGGTAAGTCTGACAAGAACTTAGCTGCCTTGGAGGCCAAAGTAACATGAAGCTGAATGTTACCACTCCCTATCCCACAGCAGCCCTATCCCAAGGGCCAAGCTCGAAGGAGCTCACTACAAAATTGCACTGTGACATTTCCTGACTCTTTTCTCTCCTGTTTTAAACTAAAGAGGAGACATTAGAAAAGGAGGAGACACCCAGTGCAGTGATGCATCCCTACCTTCCTAGTATTTGGGGAGGATGAGGCAAGAGAACTGCCACAAGGTCCCAGGCCAGTCTGGGCCTCAGAGTGAGTTCTAGGACAGTTTAGGCTACATGTCAAGAAGAAGGGGGAAGAAGAGAAGGTATTCCCCTGAAATCTTAGGGGAATCCCATTATTTTGTAAACAGAATTTAAAGAATACCATTTCAAAAGAATAAAAGAAACTGGCCCTTCAACAACCCCAGAAGCCACACCTTTCGTTCAGTGAATGCTGGGTTCAATTCTAACTGCCATAGCCAAGACCATCCCTACAGATGGGGAAAGTAATAGACAGTATGGAGTGAGCCCTGCTCAGAATATGACTACCACCTGGTCCTCTGCCACCCAGTCTTTCTCAAAGGTCAGAAAGGTTTTATCCAACAGGAACCATCGGAAACCAGTGCTTGTGGCCACAGCCCAGTTTCATCAGTGTGGCACTTTGGTGTCAGAAACTGACAGCTGAACGGCTATAAGAGTAGACACTGAGGAGGTAAGATGATGACAAGCTGATGCTCACAGGGAAGGTAAGGGACCTGACCTTACTAGTGACCTTACTGTTCCTGGGCCATTCTCAGGCAGGTCAAAACCCTTTGTCCTATGTCGCCTGCAGTGCTGGCTTTACGGACACCATGACCTTCTCAACCTCAAGCTCTTATCTTCTGTCAAAGGCAGACTTCCAGCCTACATGAAGGAGGACTCTTTGGAGCCTTTGCTTTGAGTCCTGGGCAAGGCACTAAGAAGATGAATAAAGCATAGCTCTGCTTATAACAGATGTAAGGCTTTCAGCTACCCCCAGGCATCTGAGCCACAGCGTCGGACTGGTTCTCAAAGAAGGCTCTATCAAGCACAAACCTGCATGATGGAGAAGACATGGGGTAGGGGCTCATGCCAGGGTGTGAATTTCAATCTGAAAAACATTGCTTAGAAATAGTCTGAATCCACGTGGCTTATTTGGGTTCCTGAACTCATCTGTCACGTAACATTAGTTATCCAAGCTGCTGGTCCTAAAATGTACTCTGGGATCTGCCCCTCTGCTTCATCTCACAAGATGCTCCTTGATATTCAGAATTCGGGTGCTGTTAGCAAGGCTATCTTGTTGGTTTAGCTCCATGGGGAATCCAAGCCCATTGACAGAATACAGAGGCACAGCTTCCCTGGATCCTGGAATCTGGGACCACATGGCCAGACTGCTGTTTGCTGCTGTCATGTGCTCCCCTCATACACTGATTTACTGGTGGTGTTCAGGAATCGCCTCACGAATCACACGAACACCGATCTCAGTCAGACAGGGATAATTTATTGAGCATACACCCCAGGGCTGATCAATTAGGGCCACGTCCAGACTTGGGAACTGAACCCCAAACCCACAAACATTTGTGCCAAGTTATTTCACCAATCATGATTTAGGGATGGGGAACATTTTTAGGAGCATGGTTTTTTGTTATAGTTGTTTTTGGTTTTGGTTTTGTTTTGTACACTTATCTTGCTCCAGTTGGTTGGGATATTCAACTGGGGCAGGGGACTTGCCTTGTCTAACATTCGTGTCAACTTATCTACCAGGATGGGTCTTGTCTAATATTCATGTCTTAATTTGCCAAGCAGGATGTCCGTTACCCACATACATGTCTCTTTCTGCTGCGTAGGATGTCAGTTCCCAGGGAGGTCTTGGGAACTTAATCACTAACCAAAATGAAATTCTTATTCCAAATAGTTTCTTATATTGGTGCAGGTATCTCTCTTATGTTGGGGGCCATCCCAGGGTCAGCTTATAAAGGCAAATACCATAAAAGCTTATACATAGGTCCAGGAATTGCTGTTGGGTGGATAGTTCAGGTCCAAGCTCATGGTGGGTTACTATACAAAAGAGTTCTCCTGACTTCTATCATGATTGGCTTCCAAGAGTACAGAACATAAAAGAGTATGTAATCAATCTTGGCATTAGAAAGTTTCCTAGTAACATCAGAAACATAGAGAGGGTTTCATTATAATGACAGATAACTGTTACCTAGACCTTAACATTTTATCTACACCTCAATATTTCACCTAGGCCCCAACATTCGCAAATCTGTATTGAACACCTACTGTGGAAGTCAGCTACACTGCAGAATCAGGCATTTGCATTTTCTTAAGCACCAGGTCTCTGAGATGCTTCTCTTACCCCTCCTTTCCCTGGACCTCTGTGGCCTGCAATACTAGAAGCTAACTCTTGAGTTGGTTCTGGATAACTGAGGCTGTAGTGGCCAGGGACAGTAGTGAATTCCATACCTAGGTAGAAGAAATAGAAACTACAAAAGAGGGTTTGTAAACAAGGCTCAGTGCACACAACTTCCAGAAGGAGACTGGTCTCCGAGAGCAGCTGCATTACACTCTTCCTAAGGTCAAGAGGAGCCTTCAATGTTTATTTTCTTTAATCAGGGAAGCCCTATGATTCCCACCAGCTTCACAGAAGACTTTCTCTGGCTCTGAGTAGAAGGGTAGCAAAGATCTGGGTCAAACAGCTCTGCCTGTAGACATGTGTGGGCATCATTACAACTCTGAAGAGAGGTGCCAACAGCCTGGGTGGGGGAATTAGTTATGGGATGAAGAGGAAGGAAAAATAAATGAGTGTCTAGGAGAACAGACAGACACACGAACATAAGGATGACAGGAATGTCTTAGGAAGGTGGACCAGACAGAACCTGGTGGTTGACTTGACATAGTGGAGAAAAGGGAAGAAAAACATATAGAATAGGCCCATGTTTCAGCATGAAGCGAGAAGCCCTTTCAATGAGACATAAAGCACAAAGGAAGAAAAGGATGTAGGGAAATGAGAGACAGTGCATTCAGTATGGGTCAGGGTAAGTGTGGAAATGCCTTGCAGTATCTCTGAGAGCCCTTTGCTTTTTCCAAAGCTTCAGTGCCAAATGGGTAAAGACAATGGGACATTTGGGGGAAGTAAAAAGAAGATTCAGAAACATTCTTGAAGCTGAATGAAACAAAAAGCTGAGTCAAAGCGTACCGGGGCAGCCTTGTTACTGGTACCACGAATCACTGCTGCTGTTGTTTAGGGGGCAGTGAATTGAACTGCCGATGCCAAGATCCTCTATTTAAGTGCCCTCTGCTGTGAGACTAAAGCTGGTGTGAACGAGGTCCCTGTAAGCATCCCTCCCACCTCCCGAGAGCACAGAGTTAGATTCCGGTCTGACAGCCCAGCTGGGGGACTAACAGTTATCAAATGGTTTCAGGGTTAAAAATCAGCGGACAGATGAGCTGGAAGCCATTCACCAGCTGTATCTTCTCATGCCTTCCCTATGTACCAAACACCGCTGGGGTCACTGTGGACATAGAGAGAGGGTCAAGGCAGTGGGATTTCTGTTGCTCTTGACCAGAGAAAGGCAGCGCTTTATCACTATTGTTCTTGTGTCTGTCAAGGTCTTTTGAAACCCTGTAGTTGGTTCTCTAGCCATTTTTGGCTGAGCTTCAAGGCCTATTAAACATTTTTCATATTGACCTTAGTCTTAAAAAAAATAAAAAAGAAGTTCCCAACTGCTGTGGTGGCCCTACTTTGTCCTTATTAAAGAGGAAAACGTGATTTTTCTGAGCTGACCCCAATAGTGGGGCTCTGCTTTATAGATAGCACTGCAGTGAGAGCGTCTTCTCTGTAGCAATCATAAAGTCACCTTCTCTAAAAACCAGCGGGGTCAGTGGCAGCTGGGGTCCAATTTCTAGAAACCCCCAAGGCACTGGAAGATAGATTTGTCATCCCACAAAGCCTAAGCTTTGCAGACAAAACAGACAACTTCACATATCCCTTCATGATGCGTTGTACTGACCCAGTGCCAAAGTGAGTCTGTTAAAAAAGGCCTGGAAAGAGCTTGGAGCCCTGGAAGTAGATCCTGAGTCCTGTGTTTGTTTTTTACTTGGCAATCCCAGGAAACCTAAAGGCATTTGGACTTTCAAAAGTGTGGTATGTTCTTTGATTGTTGTTGTTACAAGGGAAGGCCATGCTTAGCTTCTTTTCCAGGCTTTTTCTGTGTATAGCTAGAATAACAATCCTCATATCCACGCATTTAAGCAAACAAAAATAACCATTTGAAAGCTATTTCCCATACTCTGTCTAGTTCTCAGTTCACAGCAATTCCATTTCGAAGGAAATGTTCCATTTGTGTCCATTGTAGTCTTGTCAGCAGCAGAAGCAATGACCAGCTCTCAACATATAAAATTAACTCCACTCCAACTTTTCTGGATAAAAGCAAATCCATCAAAAAGTCAGAGCCCTTTTCCAGGAAGAGGCTTTTTGATAAAGACAAGCACTTACCAGAAAACGCTATTCTTGTTATAAAGTTACTTAAATAAGCATTTGGGATAACTTGGGTTCTGTTTATTTATTTTTTTAAAAAAATTAAGCAGTGTATCTCTGAGAGATGCTTTAAGTCTTCCAAATGCTCTTTGGAGTCCACTTTATGTAAATGATCCCTCTTCACCCAGGCCATTCCTAACTGAAGAACAAAGGTGTGTAGGTCATTGACTCTATGAAGCAACTCACCATTATTGCATTAGCACTGAAAAACAGGGTGCTGAGCAGAAAATGAGAGAATGATCGCACTGGCCTGCATGAGTAGCAGCATTGGGAATTCTTCCAAACCCTGAGGCAGCAGCTATACAGTCAGCTCCTTCATTGTGCGAGCAAGGAGAGACTTCAGGAAGCTACCTGGAAGCTATAGGTGATCTGCCCCGAGTTCTTCTTTCAACTCCAGGATCTTGCGAATCACAAGAGCAGCCAGCAGTGGCAAGCATGAAAGAATCACAAGAGCAGCCAGCAGTGGCAAGCGTGAAAGAGAAGCTTCCAGAATACAAGCAAGGACAAAAGGAATAGTTTTCACCTTTAGATCATAGCACCTCTCCTGCTTGTCTGTAGCAGACTAATATTCAACTCACTGAATAAATCCCAGCATGCTTTACTAGCACACTTCTATATCTACAAAGAGAAAACCATGTCCAAGCTGTGAACTGACCAAGCCAAAGATTAAACACAAAATTGGAAATGTTGCCAGCCTTGCCGTCTCTTGTCAATGTTCATGGTCCATCTACAAGTGCTTTCATGGTCACCCCCTCTGCCTACCACTTGCCAGTTAGTGTCCTTCAGCTCACACTAACCCAAGCAGAAGGGAAAGGGAGGGAAACTCCACCCATAAACATCTCATGAAATCAAAAAAAGGGACCTTCGTTTTGCTACAAGATTTCTAGTGACATGGACTCTAACGTCCCAGACCACATTGGCATCTGTTTCACAGTCTCTCAAGAATTCAGAGTTACTCTTCTGGAGAGTTCAGAGTTGATATGCATTATTTGAGCACCATTCAGATAGTTGTCTCTGAGATCTATCCACTCTGCTTTCCAAATATGTATTAATCCAGAACTACATCCCTGACAAAGAGGAAAATCAATGGAAAAGAATGAATTTTATCCCATGGCACAGAACAATGGCTGCTTTAGCACAAGCAAAAACACTCTGTGAAGCCCCAGCTGAACCAGAGATTAGAGCTAGAAGGAATGTCACCAGGCATTAAACACCAGTGATTTGCTAAGAGCCTGGCTACAGCCTGGACTAAAAATTACATTGGACCCCTTTCAAAATGTCAAATTACTCCAATGGTCCTGAATGGCATCAGGCTTCTGGGGTCCTGAAGGAGCCAACAGGAGGATGCCTGGACTGCCTGCTTGTCCTCTTCCAAATGCTCTGAAAGGTCACTGGCCCTGTCTGCATCAGCACTGTGTTCCTGGCCAAACCGATGCCAGAGCTCCCAGGCAGGTCCTGGGAGGCAGATAAAGATTACTTGAGCCCTTCCCACCATGCTTACCTGCAAAGAATGCACGTGCCCTTCCTGGCAAGCACCCTTAAGATCAGAAACAAGGGGAAAAAGCAAAGCTCAGTTAGGAGAAAATTATAACAATGAATATTCAGTCAGCAGATGGCAGGTGGAATCTGGAACTTCCAGTTTCTCACATTATCAACTTTTCGATGCCCTTGACCTCTGGTTGAAAGACAAGAAGGTTCTTCAGTTCTGTGTGTGGTGCTAACCCTAAGATTCTAGCCTCTCCTGGGGTGGGGGAGGGATTGAATTATAAGTAAGTCCTCAGCTGCTTAATTTCCCAAATTCTCAAAGCACAGCTCCTGAATATGACCCTGAAACTTAGAGAGGGGGAGGGTTCCTCTTCCCCAGCCCATTCTTTTTCTTATTTGTCCTCCAGAAACCCAGACACAATGAGACAAAGATACTAAAACGTCCATCTTTGTAGATGTCAAGAGGGAAGATGTATCTTTGCAGATGGAAGTTTCCAGTAAATTTTCCAAGTTTTTGCTGGTTCTCCTACCATGAGTCATTCCACCAAGTTCTTGGGTTGCTTTCACCTACTAGGTTGCTAGCCTAGGGTATAAAGGATACTAAAGCCTCAAAGTGATTGTTTTCCTAGATGACCCCTCCAATGATTCAGCCTTAGCTAAGGAAGCTACTATACTGTGCTGGACTCCAGAGATGAGGTGTGGGGGGGTGACCATCAGCCTGAGTTTCACCCAGCATCCCCATATCTTGACTACATGGCCACGCAGTGGCCTTGTGGCCTCCCAGTGTTCCAATTTCTTCACCCTTAAAATGAGGGTGATGATAAACAGATTAAAGAGGATTTTTCGTATGAAAAGCTTGGCACAGAGCTTCCGGTGTACTTCATGTCTATTAGATGCAAGACAGCAAGACTATTTCAATTCTGAGCTGAAAGGTCAGAGAGACAAGAGTTGGCTGCTTCTGATCCTTCTATCAGAAACTCAGTGGTACTGCATAAAATTGCAGAAAGGACATACCAGGTCTATATCCAGAGCCAGGACAGGGCCACTGCTATCAGCACATATGTACCTTCCCTGGGCAAGTAGGACAGCCCCAAATATGGTTACTTGACGGGCAATCTGAAGATGTTTGGAATATTGTGTAGGTCCAGACACAATATCAGAGATATCAGCTGTCCATATCATGTATTTTGCTAACAGAAAGTCTTGGGGAGTTTGGAAGATGACCCATGAATGTTGGCAGAGACCCTCCCATCATTGATGAGGTCTGCTGAAAGGATCCAGTGTTTTGGAGACATGTTTAAATGTCTCAAGACTGCCAGGGTACCAAAGTCCTGTGGGGTTGAGGTGGAAATGTTCCTAAGATCCAGTTTTCTTTACCAAATTCCAGTTGGCTAAGGCTCAGATTGAGCTGCAGATAGCCACAACATAATCATATTTCTGAAAAGCCATCAATCAATCCTTCCTTCCTTCCTTCCTTCCTTCCTTCCTTCCTTCCTTTCTTTCTTCCCTCCCTCCCAGTGCTGAGCAGTAGACAGATGAATGTGAGGGGAAGGTGGCCACCTTTCTGAAACACTAGAGAGGAATTGTACCTCTAGGTCACATTCCATTCAGCTTCCCAATTTCTGAGGTGATAAAAAAAAAAAATCAAAGCCAGGACCAGAGCTAAATCCCATTGAAATGTCTAGAGTGGACATTAAGTGAATCTTCCCTCCCAGGTCTCCTGGCAGCAGTTGGATATTAACAAGGAGAATTATCATCTGGGACTCCAGCTGCCACTTATGTCTCTTTAAAGAATGAATAGATGTCCAGTTCCAGTCAGCTGCCTGCTCACAATTGCAAAGGAATGGTAACTAATCTAGGTGAGTGGAAAGTGACTTGAGAGAGCAAGGCTGCCTATGGAGGTGGTTTCTTCATCCCTTCCATAACACAGCAAGCAGGAAGGCCCATGCCACCACCTTGACTTAAGTCTCTATCTGTACCTTCCCAGAAAGGACCCTAAAACCACTTATTAAAGGGAACACAAAAGCACCCACAGCAAACCTACCAAAACAATTTTTATTATTTTTACAAGGACAGAATAACCGTATTATGAGTCACAGTTTAATTTGCTCTCCAGTGGTCTTATTTAGCCAAAGGATCAATTTGGTTCATGCCAAATAACATGTTGAGTGGTTTTAATGAAATGTGCAGTTTCCATTTTCTCATCACATTGGTTCCCTGGAAGCCATGACCTCTATTCCTCAGAAAATTTGTTGGGACAGCAGATATAGGCTATGCCTTCCTTGGCAGCCATAATCTACCAGGATGGGAAAGCTAATTTTGTAGTTGTGATGAAAGGAGTCTAGACCCCCAAGTGGTGAAAACTTTGATCTGGAGCCTAAAAGCATCTTATCCAAACATACATTCATTTAATCTTGCAACTCAAGCATGAAGAACCCTCCCAGAGTGCCTTGGGAGGGCCGAGGGCACAGAGCTGGGGCTTACAGAGAAGCCCGGCAGCCGTGTCTGAGGAGTCAGTTATCTCTGATCCCCAGTCCCATGGGGAAAGCTTTGCCTCTCAAGGAGGCTAGAACAGCAGGGCAAGGCATTCTTAGTGGTTAGGCTGCTTCAGGGCTTTCCAGGGACACAGATTTTGTGGCAGGAAAATGTGACAGTAAATCAGAACCACCCTGGGGGAATCTGTAGCTGAAATCCATAGCTGCACTTCTTTGCTTTCCTTCCAATAACAGGTTCAAAGAAGCCCATCGGTGCCATTTCCCAAGACTATTCCTAACCAGTGAAATCCAAACTAAAATCCCAAGAGAATTTGCACGTCAACCCCAAATCTCTTCCAAGTCTCAATTTGATTCATCAAGCATGACTTGAAGGAATTCGTTTCTGGTCACTGGGCACTGAGCACTTGGGGGCACAAAGAGGACTGAGTGACAGTGTTCCTCCCTCAAGATGCCCACAGCCTAACAGGAGAGGAAACATGGGGTCAAATAATTCTGATGTAAAAAATGTAATGAGAATGGTCTAAGTGGAAGCCAGAGGAGCCTTGGTGAAGATGCTCTCTCGTGGACACAGAGACCCTAGCAAAGAAGCCCAGCCTGACTTGGGCCTCAGTCTATTACTTTTGGTTCCATGTATTAGTTACTTTGGGCATTACTACAAGCCACTTAAAGGAGGAGAGGTTGGCTTTGGTTCATGGATTCAGAGATTTTGGCCCATCAGAGCAGGTAGGCATACGCTGTGCCCTAGTGGTAGGAGTTCAAGAGGGGAAGACAGCAAGCAGAGAAAGAACACTCAATTAGAGAAGTCTGGATGTACATAAACTGGCAGGTAACAGATGATGTCATCTGCGCTCCCACAATCCTTTTCCTTTTTCTTCCTTCTATGCCAGTCTTACTGTACGCTTTCTATCTCCAAGTTTACTCTTGCCCTCAAAACAGCTTCTGGAGTTCCAGAAAATGCATTCAACTTTTACACAGTAAGGAAAAGAGGACAAGATTAATGCTTTATTTAAATAGTTAAAAAAAAAACCTTCCCATTAATTCCTCCCCATTTTGTTAGCTGTTGAGGGAGTAGACTACTTCGAAAAATTAGAGCTTTTATTATAAAAGAGGGGAGACTAAGCATTTGACAGGCAAATACCACCCAACCCCACAGGCTTTCAGGAAAGACCTCAGAGGCAGTGTGTACAAAGGTAAATATCTATGTTGTATTTGATGGAGATGAGGCAACATGAAATACCCCAGAAGAGTCTCTTACCTCCACCTTCTTACATCAACCTTGTCCTCTGAAGTAAGTGGCATTTCTAACCTTGGCATATGCTCTGACATTTCTGTCATTCACAAAACACTCCTTTTTTGGGGTGGGATTTCATGTGACCTCCCCTCCCCCAAGATAAAAAGCTAAGAGAGAGCCATCGATGGTTCAAGGTGTGGTAGGAGGAAGAGCACAATGCTCTAACAACTTTGTGTTAAACCTTGCACCTGTGTAAGACAGGGAGCGAGGGGTCCTGGAAGAGTGGAAAATGGAAAACCAAAGGGAGTTCAGAGACAAAGGCCCAACTTCTGCATGTAGATGAATAGGTCAGTGACTCCCGTGTGCCAAAGTCACAACCAGAGGGAACAGCATGTGTAAAGACCCGGAGTCAGCAGCCCGTGAAAGGATGTGGCTTGATTTCCATAGTGAGAAAGGAAGGCTTGTATAAGAGTGTGGCCAAGGAGGTGGGAAGGAAACCCTGGGAGGAGCACCCTGCAGATGGAGTATCTTAAAGATGCAGATCTTAAAGATGATGGAGGCGCCTAACCCCAACTCTGACAGTTCAATAAAGCAGTCATGTCTTTGCGTGACAGTTTTGTTTAGTGATCAGCAGGATACACTGTAATCTGAATCCTCAACCTTCACAGGCCTATTCTTAAAGCATGGAGTTCACAAGACCTGAATCTGGGTTCTTGCACATTTGAGCAACAGAATCCCACAGAAAGAATGAGACCACTGACTAAGTGAACTTGGTCCCAGACATTCTGGCAGGGACCGCAGAAAGAAAGCACGGGACTGTGCTCTCTCTCCTCCCTGGAGCACTTCCTCTTTACTCCAGGGCAACAGATGAGACAAATATACCCATAAAATGGAACTGTAATGTAACTGACCATCATGGGTTGTAGAATCATTTCAATAGCTCAGAATTAGCATTTTAAAAGTTAAAATATAGAGAGTACAATACAGGTCATGAGCCCTGAATCTAAAAATGCAAAGTTCAAACCTGAAACCCTTTCAGCACCAACATGAAGCCACCAATAGAATACTTCATTCCATACCTAGCCTCATGGGATTGGTCAGTCCAAATGCAAGTACACACAAAAAGTAATATAAAATTACCCAAAAAGTATTTAATAAGTACACATGAAGCATAAATGAATTTTGTGTTTAGACATAACATCACCTCTAAGACATCTCATTATAGGTACATAAATATCCCTAACCAACCCAGAATGTCTCTGAGATCCCAAACACCTCTGATAAGGTATAATAATAATGTTGTAGTCATATTGAGATATATAGACAGTGTTTGCAGCAAATATTCCTAAAATCTCAGAGGCTCCGAAATTTTTTCTCTCACTTAAAGGCTGCAGAAGAGATGGATGAATCTCTGGAAACAACTTCTCCCTATTTATTAACTCAAGATAATCTGAGAACTGATGTATGGCTACACTCTGTCACCCTTGGGGTACCACTGGAGACAAGAGTCAGATAAAGGGTCACCTGCTACCTGCCCATGCTTCTGCATAGAAGTGATACTTGTGCACCGTGATGACGCACACCTTTAACCCTAGAACTTGGGAAGCAGAGGCAGGTAGATCTCTGTGAGTTTAAGGCTAGCCTGATCTACAGGCCTAGTTCCAGGATATCCAGTGTTACACAATGAAACCCTGTCTCAGAAAATAAAACAAAACGTGATACTTGGCACTCATGACCATGGCACATGGGCCAGCCTTGGCCCTATAATCTGACTTATCTCAAGAATGCAGATGCATTTGTTTTAAGTACCTGAAAAGGAAGGAGACCTGGACATCAGAGGGCACAAGCTAGCAGTGGGCAGACTAGCACATGCCACTGGAATGGAATGTTGTTGACTTCTCCTGGAAGACAAGACTAAAAGTGTAGGAGTCCTATTGGTCAGCCCATATCTGCTCAGTGCAGGAAGAACACTGAACAATAACAAAGAAAGAGTCCACCAAATCCAACTGGATGAGTCAATGAGTATTGGGAGGTCACTGCAGGAGCATGAATGACCCACTTTTGTATGAAGAATGACTCCCAAAGGCTGCATCCCTACAGTTCTCTGCCCAACTGGCAGATAGTACCACTGAGTGAAGTGTTCAAGAGATGTGTTGACCTATGTGCCTCTTGAACTGTCTTTATTCCACAGCTCAAAATAACTCAGTATCACCTACAACAGCTCAATGAATCATAGTCAACATTGTATTGTTCCCCCCACCTTATGGTGTGTGTGTGTGTGTGTGTGTGTGTGTGTGTGTGTGTGTGTGTAGTGTATCCTATATTTTGTCTTACTCAGAGTCAGCACAGATACCCTGCTAAGCAGTCTGCTAAATGGCCAAGAGTAAAAAGTGACCATTGAATGTGGGAAAGCCTCAGAGACAACCAGGACCCTGTGAACAAACATAACAATGGGAGAAGGCGATGCAAAGGTGGCATTAAAAACCTGCTGCGCAGTATAAAATCCCCCACTTCTAAGCGGATACCTCACCTTCACAAAGACATAGTCATTCCTGGGTGAGGAGAGCCCTTATCCTGAAGTGCTTAATTAAAATATCATGCAGTGAAACTGTGTCACTGGTTACACAATGAGCAGGATCTTCCTGGGGACTTTAGGGGAGAAACCTCGCAGTATCTTTCAAAGCACTTCAGCCACCAGCCGAAGAACTACTGTGAATTCTGCAGGCTGTAGGGATGATGTTACAAGAGAAATTTGACTTAGGATGTTTAAAATGTATTTCTTTTTTTATAGGCTTGTTTTTCTTTTATGTGTATAGGTGTTTTGTCTGTGAGTAGGTATGTTCACTACATACATGCACTATGTGTGCCATGCCTAAGAAGGCCAGAAGAGGACATTGAGGCCTCTGGAACTGGAATTACAGAGGGTTAGCCACAGTCCAGGTTACAAAGGGTATCCAACCCAGGTTCTCTGGAAGAGCAGCGAGTGCTCTTAAATGCTGAATCGTCTCTCCATCCCTGAAATATATTTCTAATATTTGTAAGTCCTCAGAGGAAACAATGAAAATATAAGATTAACGAATATCTACAGAGTGCTACAGACTGCACGTTACATCTAGTTACGTGCCCAGAATGGTACTAGAAATCATGACTTTTTAAAATCTCATTTAATCCTATGCATTATACGTCACTTTGGATAAGTTACTTGCATTTTACAAAGTTCAAAGATGTTTAAAAAATTTAACCATTCATGGATAATCAGTAGCAGAGCTGCTTTTAAAATGCAAATAAATAAATAAATAAATAAATAAATAAATAAATAAATAACTTGGAAGATTCCAAAGTAGTTAGGTATTATACATTGAATTTCTTCCCTCCTCCTCCCCCACCAAGAAAGATGTGTGGAACCCCTAACTTCAGAACCTCAAAAATTCAACCTCATTTGTAAATAGATTGGTTTGCAGGTATAAGCAGTTAGTTAAAAGGAGCTGAGGTCATACTAGAACAGGGTCCAGTATCATCGGTTCGCTTAAAAATACAGATCACTCAGCTCACCAACATGAGAGGGTCAACCTCAAGGGCCTAGGAGACTTCATTTTAACAAACACAACAGGGACTTCTGATGCAGTCAGGTGACCAGCTTGAAGACAGTGGGTTTAGACTTTCTCCTGAGGATTGAAGGATGAAGATTAGATAAATGCTCAGGTTTCCTCCTGATCCCAGTATGTCTACTGGCTTATCCTGAGCCCATTTGCACTGCTTTACACTGGTGTTTTGACATCTTAGAACTCTCTTCTTTCCTTTAACCTTTCCAGCAAACACTGATGCCCTTTCTCTGTCCCTGGATTGTCTGGATCTGAGGAGCCAAATGGAATTATCTTAACATGTGATAAGTAGATTCTGTAGTTATCGCTGCTAAAACTAACCCGCAGTACAAACAGGGGAGTCAGCATTCTACTTTATCAGTCCTTGATCTGCTCTGGCTCTTAATCACTCCTAGGTTTCCTAACTCAAGCCTCTGGGGGAACGGGGATGGGTTTGAAGGCATCTGGGAGCTCTGCTGTGTCCTATAAAATTGCCTACAGATGATGAACTTCTTAGCGCATTTTCAGAGATAAATCTGCTGCCAGGGAAGGTAGACAATCATGGCTCCAGGCATGATGTGACTCTCCTGCTCACCTTGTTGTGACCCTGGATGTTCATTTGGATACTTCTAAGGGGCACTGTTTGATCATGGACAGGTCTCAGGCAGCTTGAGCAGCTCTGGGGGATTCTTGGAAGGAGGTAGTGGTACCAACACAACAGTCTTTGAATTTCTACAAAACCCTATATAAAAATGGGTGGAACAATTAGGTAACAAAACCAAACACCCATGGACACATTTCCAACAAAATTAGGGTCAAGTTGTCTCACAAAACGCAGATGACAAGTGGGTAGAGACATGAGCATCTGGACGGAAGAGAAAACAACTGAGAAGTGTCAGGGAGACTCTGAGGGCAACAGCCCCTAAGAGCAGACAGCATCTCTGGAAGTTGGAATGCTTTTGAAACATGAACACAAATGTGAAAGTTGTTCAGGGAGTGGTGAGTGCCATCTTCTTTATCAGGAGAAATGGAAAGTCTCAGGAAGGGGGGATAAGGGGTTAGAGCAACAGAAGGCTGTAAGTTTTCAGCATAGACCCGCCAGGTCAGGGTGAGAAACTGCCCTGAGTGGAATCAAAAGAAGCGAATGTCAGCTGAAGGAGCAAACAGGCAGGGACGCTCAGAATACAAGCCACCATTTAGTGTCATGTTTAACTCAACAGAAGAGGGGCTCTGAAATTGGAAACAGCTTCCTGAAATCCGAGTCCATCCATAAGCTCAAGAAAAAATAATTTCACATAGAAATGAACACTAAGAAAAGAAAGGAGGCCAAGTCCCAGGTAGCTCTTACAAGAAAAAATAAATAAGACAGAAATAATATACACAAGAAAAGTATACCCAAAAATATAGCCATAGCGTAATCAGAACATTAGCTGAGTTAGAAAGCAATGCACAAATGGTTCAAGACACAAAAGAACAGCATTTGTCAGTCGTAAAAACTTGAACCCCCAAAACAATTTAAAAGAAAAAAGTCATATTAGAAATCATGACTAAATTACATAGACTAGGAAACCACATGAACACAATGCATTATACCTTCAGGAAAAAAAAAAGCCTGGAGATGAAAAAGATAACGTTTTCAATAAAAAGAAAGAAAGAAAGAAAAGTAGAAAAAGGAATTTTAGAGAAAATATTGAATATCAAAGAGGAGCTTGAACATCTGGAAAACAGGAGTCCCTAAAGAAGGAAGCAAAACACATGTATTCAGCTTTCTCATGCTGTGACAAAATACCCGAGGAAAACAGCTTATATAGGAGGAAAAGGTTATCTGGCTCCTGGATGCAGAGTTTTCAGGCTGCTGGCTCCCCTGCTCTAGCCTAAGGTGAAGCAGAAGCTCACAACAGCATGGGAATGTATCAGAGCAGGCTGCTTCCCCCAGTTAGCAAGAAAGTAGAATGAGAGTAAAATGTAGGATTGTAATACCTTCAACATCTTGCTCCCCCAGATAACCTATTTCCTCTGCCAGACCCCACCCATCTTCACCTTTCAGCCATGAATTCATCCGTGGGTTGTTAATCTGTTTATGAAAATAGCATTCTCTTGATCGAACCACTTCCCGATGCTCTACCTCTGCCCGTCCTTTGGGATCAACCGGAGATTGAAGATAACACTTCCTAGTCAGACCACAAGAGCAAAAAGGCAGCAAATTCTAAGTGGAGAGACCTTCTCTGAAATAAATGGGTTTGGAACTGCTCATAGAGCATGCCTCATGCCTACGACCGTCAGCCTCAAACAGACAGCATCAGACAAATGGTAGTAATATTAATAAGTTCTAAGGGAAAAGCCCTTTGAGCATCGACTAGAAAAGCACATGATTTACATTTCCATTATACTTTCAGGAGCAACTTCCCCCGTCAAAAGGAACAGAGTGATATATTTAAAATACTCAGAGAAAGTAAGTCAATGATTTTATTTCCAAAAAAATTGACTTTCAAAATATAATGGGCGCTGACTGTTATCAATATACAAGAACTCAGAGAGTATTGATCCCATGAGCCTTTCCTGAAGAATCTATTGAATAACAAGCTTCAATCAAAATGACTTGTGAGACATTGACAGAAGATCTGATGGAGAGCATTTGATATACAGGACTTCACGGCTAGGACTCGGAACATATTAGCGGTCACACATTCAGGCGATATAAATAAAAGGCTGCTATCTATAGTTACTGTAGTCTTTTGTAAATGGGAAGCTAGCATACAAAGGAAGTGTTAATGCAAAAACACACATTAGCGCATGCAAAAATTAACATTTTGGGGTAATTATTATGGCGGCAATAGTAGTATTCTATGTCTGCTCCATGTGCAATATGGGAAATAACAAATGAATAATGATGGAAAATTCTAATTATTTTTGTCATCTCCTAAATAATTAGAAACTTTAACTTCAGGTGAAAATACCTGTAGGAAGGCATACGATATGGAACCTGAAATACAGAAGGGAACTGATAAGAACGGACTGTGCACAGTTTTGCCCAGCTCCACAGTTAATCATGTCACATTAGGATCCTAAAATTAGCTATGAGGAGTGCACCTGCCCTGGGATATGACCAAGTGCTACAAACCCACCTGTATGTGTGTATATATGCATGTATGTGTATATGTGTGTATATATATGTATATATATATATGTGTATATATATGTATATATATATACATATGTGTGTGTGAGTATGTATATACATGTGTATGTGTGTATGTTTATTATTTATTTATTTTTTAGTTAAATAGAGTATCTATTCCACTATAAGTAGCAGTCCTTAATGTCCACAGTCTGGGTTTGAAAAACCATTTTTCAATGAAAGATAATTTCAGAAAAATCTTTGTTTCAAGGTTTGAGCCAAGATATTTATAAACCTAAAAACAATGGTCACATAGATGGTAAGAATGGTAGCAAAAATACTGAAATTGGAGGCAGAGACAGACAGGTCTCCATGAGTTCGAGGCCAGTTATTATCACCATGAATGAAAGCAGGGACACATAGTGAGCCCTTGACTAAAAAATGAAAAAAAAGATATTGGAGTCCTGTCACTAAGACTCAGGGGGCAACTTAAAAAGACTCCCACTGACCAAAGATGGGTAAATTTGAGCATCAACAATAATAACCATAATCAAATAAATTTAAACTTACCACTTTACAGTGATATTTAACCCAAAGTAATGATTGCCTTTAGAAAGACTAGGGAAATGAATCTTTAACTTGAATGCTGACGAATACATGGAATGATTCAGGCTCCGTCTTCCATATCAAATGTCCCAGAGAATATAGCAACTGAGTGAGTGGCATGCCTCTTGAAAAATATCCTACCTAATAAAGTTATTCTAAAGATAGAATTTCAATATTTTGCAATTCCCAATGAACAAACAGATTCAAGTATTACCTATCAGTCAGTGGCTGCTAGGACCATACCAAGGGAGGCAGTCAGATATGAATAGAGCTCGAATCTGGTCCAACTGGAAATATGCAGGAAATGCCAAGGGCAGAAGAATATCTGAGTGTCACTCGCTCCAGTCAGGAAGATCCAGACTGTGGGAAAGCTGGAGGCCAACTAGATCAACAGCAGATAGACTGGAAAAAACCAGAAGTGTGCAGGATACCAGGAATCAAAAGACATAGACTTTTTATTAGTGGGCAAGACAAACTGTAGTGTGAAGGAAGGCACTGTGGGTAATAAATAAAACTTTGATGCAAGCTCAAGAACATGGCTAATATAAAAATCAGGATATCAGGTTTCTATGGGAGGAGGGAGACACTTTGATGCGGATGAAACATGAGTGAGGGATTTTGCGGTAGAATATCAAGTTACGTTTCCCATTTTATGAAGATTAGCAACCTATGTGTTAGATTTATAAGGTTTGCCAATTCCCTGTGCCTCTCTATAATGAAAATACTTTAAAAATATAATCAAGTGTGCTTGCCTGGTAAACGCAAGGCCCTGAGTTCGATCCTCATCACTGGGGAGAGTAAAACTAAATGTAATAAAGTCTTTGCCAAGGAGGTCAGAGTCTGGAGTGGGAAATCATGTTGTAAACAATTAGTTTTGAGGCAACATGACAAATGCTCTTACACAAATGTGTACACATAGTTGTCAAAGCAAAACAAATTCAGCAGAGCAGGTCCAGGAAGGCTCCCAGGAGGAGGAAACACATCACCCGAGCTTCCAGGGACAGCCTTTCTCCAGACAGACATGTGAGGAGCAGTGCTCAGAGACTAGACTGGAGTGATCTCAGCTCACCTGGCACTGGCTTCCTCTCAGCATCCCTGGGCCCCTCGGCATTTATTCTGGAATTTGTAGCTTCCTTTGTGGCCCTGCAATTGTCTAGGGCAGTTTCCTCTAAGAGAATAAGGGCTTCAATTGTTCACCGAAAGAGCATATCATTATTATGTGATTATGTAGATGAATTAATGTCTTCCGCTTTTCCCTTATTTTAAAATCAGAACATCACATATGATGAATTTAAAAGAAAAAGTTTCATCCTCAACTTTTCTTTAGCTATGAAGGCAGGAACCCACCCAGCCCTGGTCTCTGTAAGCACACACTTACAGCTTGAATTCCTCCTTCAGCCAGGGAACTGAGGATGGAGAAGTTTCCAGAAACTTCCTCCTATCTGAAGCCCACACACCAGCTCCATAGAATAATCCACTGCGTGTTTAGCCAACAAAGCAAGAGAGTAAATATCTGATGATAAAATCTGAAACATCCAAAGGGAAGAGGAAGGACACACTTTGTTAGGCTACATTTCCTGAGAACCAAACTAAAAGGATGTGAGTTGTACATTGGAATCAAAGAACAACTGGGCGTGTGCGAGTCTTGGTGTTCTCTGCTAACCCTGTTCTGGGATGCTCTGTAAATAGTGCTGTGGGACCCAGGTATCCTAAGGAACCATCGGGCTGAGAGTCAGGTTGGCATCCAGTCCAGCATGCACTTATCCTTCTTGCCAGTCTGGCATTCATTCCTTACTATCTCTGCTGGCAAGCTGGCTCTAGGAGCTAAAAGTACCTTGCTGCTAAGAGTGGGTTAGAAAAGACGGAGATTTGAAAAGTTGTCTGCTTCCAGGCTCATTGATTTAGCAAATGGAGCTATATCATCCACCTATACTATTAAAAAGAAAACAAGATAAATGGGAATACTCAGAAATGAGTGAGAAGTATCGTGTCTTGAGAACTCGACCTAGAGACAGGTACTGCCTTCTTTAGGCAACTGGGTTCTGGCAAGCATGTTATCATTATGTGAAACCCATTTATCAAGCCAGTACATTTCAGACTCCCTGATGCTCTGTTAATCCAAAACCAACATCAAATATTCATCGTCTCAGGCCAAGTAGCTATGTGGTCACTCAAGACAAACATCAGAGGGCTATGCATGGATGTGTGTTCATGACCTAGTAGACTTTTCTTCCACCTATCCTTGCCCTAAACTTTGTAAAATTATGCATGTGGAAAGGTATTCCTATTACCTTCCTGTCTAAGTTTTGTATCACATGGACGGCACTTTGTATCCCAAAGAGATTCTGCTGTGTTCCAAACTTGCCTGATCCTTGGTCAGCTGCACTGTTTGTTACAGAATAGAGTCCCTAAAAAATAAATAAAGCCAGGGATAGTGGCTCACACCTAGCATCTGAGCACTTGGGAGGCTGAGGAAAGATGGTTGCCATGAGTTTGAAAGTAACACGGGCCACAGAGTTTACAAAGGTCTCAAAAGCACACTCAAGGGCCAGAGATATGGATATCTTATTCTTCTGTGGCTTCTACAACAAAGTACCATAGACTAGTTGGCTTCAAAAAACATAAATGTATGTTCTCATTGGTCTGGAAACTGAAATTTTTAGAGTAGATCCCAGCATGGCCAAGTTTTAGTGACACCTCTCCTCCTGGTAGAAAGAGAGCGCAAGCCTCTGCTGAGGACACCAATCACAGCGTGGGACACTCACACCAATAACCTCATGACACATACTGATGACCTCATGACACACATTGATGGACTCCTGACATATACCAAAGGCCTCAAGACACATACTAATGATGTCATGACATCCCTCTTACCCCTCAAAGGCTCCATCTCCACTTAACATCACATTGAAGCATGAGTTTTATCTAACACAAGAAACTGAGGGGGAAAAAAAACAGAAAATCTTAAGTCCATACCAGGGGCTAATGGGGCTTTAAAAGGGGAATTTGAGATGGGCCTTTGCTTCTCACCATCTATCCAAAGTTACTTAGACAAGGCGCAAACACCGACAAACTGTACATCCATTGGTTTGGGCGACTTAAAAACTTAAGATGAACAAGAAGCTTAATGATGGACAGTAATCCAACCCTCAACAGGCAGCATAGATGAGGGGTGTTCCTGTGGCCAGGAACCTTGATTGTTAGTGCGGATAGGAGCTGAATTGCTCTAGGATCCCCAGCCAAAGGAGAACATTCATTTGCTAATGGCCTTTCCTATTTCATGTGTCTTAAGCCCCAGGTTGAGTTCCAGCCTTCACTCATCCCTGACTGCTAGATCCTTTAAAAACGAGAACAGTCACTGTTTCCCCTCAGTAGCATAACATTTTGTCTCAGGGCATCATCAGCTTGTGAGGGAAGCAAAGCTAGCCATAGCCCAATGCCTCATGGGGAATCTCCCTCCCCAAACGCATACTAGAGCCCTAATGAGAAAAATAACACATTTTGCAAAATGTGCTGTTGAGGGGATTTTTTTTGTAGATCAAAAGATTTTTCTTACTTTTTAATAATTCAGGTAACCTTGGAGATCCAGCTGCTTCTCAGATACTGCTTAGCAGTAAAGAATCAGAAAGTTGCTGCTTGCCTGATTCCACTCAGCCATTCCATAGGCAAGTCCAGTTACTGTCCCTATGACAGGAGAACTGTGAGACGAGCCCATAGTCTCAGGTCAGGTCTGCTAGGCTCCACTGAGCCTTTATTTGCCTTGCATAGCTGGTGTCTTTATTGAGTTAGCAATCATGTATTGAGGACATTATAAAGATGGGCTGAATACTGTTTACAGATAAAAGGAATAGCCCACACTCAAGGATACTGTAGACTGGAAACAGGACACTCCATCCTCTCACAGAATTGTTACTCTGCTTCTGTGGATGCTTGCCTTTACCTTGTACTAGTTTGGCACATAAAACAAAACAAAGCAAAACAAAACAAAACAAAACAAAACAAAACAAAAAGAATATGGTAAGAAACATGAGAGAGAGAGAGAGAGAGAGAGAGAGAGAGAGAAGGGAGGAGGGGAGGGGGAGGGGGAGGGAGAGGGAGAGGGAAAGAGAGAGAGAGAGAGAGAGAGAGAGAGAGAGAGAGAGAGAGAGAGCACTATAACACAAAATCAAGTGGTCCATTTATTATTTGACCTTTCTTAGCCTTCCATCCTTAGGAAAACCTTATGCAGATAGTCTTCTGAGCATATCATATATGGCCATCATTGAGCAAATCACGACGCTGGGGAGCACAGCCTCAGCTCCATGGCACATCTCATTGTACACGGCAATGCACAGGGTTTTATACTTCCCCTTATGCACAGAGGTCATGCTTTTCATGGTTCACAGGACTACAGGACAGTCAAAGGCATCACGTGCTTCCCAGGACTCACACATCAGCAATGGCTGCCCACCTCCCCCTCACTTATCCCTTCCTGCTAGCCTCTGTTCCATAATTTTTAATCAACACAGATATTCAGTGCACAGGTTCTGCTTTAGAGCCCATGAATTCCCAATGCTACACCAAATGCCCGAGTGGCAGCTGTGTTTGCCCTCACTGTCAATCCCCACACTCACTTAAACAAGGATTTGAACATCAGCTCAGAAAACAAATTTTAAAAATCAGGCAAATCGTTCCAAGCCTTGTAGCCAAGGCATCCAATCCCAGATACATGAGAGGCTGAAGTGGGAAAACCACAAGTTCAAGGCGTAGGCTACTTACTGAGACTGCCCCATCTCAAAATAAAGGTTAAAAGAGAGTTGTGGATGTAGCTCAATGGTAGAGTGCCTCTCTAGCATGAATGAAACCTTAGGCCTCATCCTTAATACCATGAAAAATAGCATCTGAAGTGCAAATCAAAGTTTAGAAGCCCTCTCTCTGTTTAGGTTACTTTAGTGAATATCTATTACAAACCTGAAGCGCGGGTTAATTACTAGCTGGACCTTCAGTTGTACAGTAGACCTGGTATGTATGTCTGTGTCATCTTTGAAAAATTTGCAGAGCCTATCCAGAAGGAGCTGAATGGTTTCATGGTTTCACTTCAGTTGAATTCTGTTGCACACGCACACGCACACACACACACACGCGCACACACACACACACACACACACACACACAAACACATACCCCTAGAAATTTAGCCTTTAATGGTTTGCTCTAATGTATTATATATAATTTAAAGAGGAGCCTCATCAGGATTCAATGAATGTTCTTGACACAACTGTAAATTTGTGTTTTACTTACATAGCACCGTTTTGTCATTTTTATTTCTCATCACACTGAAAAGCATGGAGGAAGTTCCTTGGGCCTCTCTCATCCTCTTGGAGCCTCAGCCACAGTGGTTCCCCTAGAACATTGTTGACATGCTACCACTTAGATCTCTAGAAACCATTTTCTTGCTCTTTAGTTGGTCATTAGCTTTTCCACAGACTCTTGTGGGCCTGTTGCATATGGTAAGCCCCGACAGTACACCAGGTTCTCCCATTCTGACCCAGACTCCCTGACCCAACCCATCAGCACAAAGAATATCCAATGTCTGCTTTTAGAGAACTCTGCAATCACCTACCATGCCTGATTCTGCCTTGATAAGTTACCTTCTTAGGGAGACGATGGGGGTGGTCTCAAAATTGCAAGAGGTGGGGGCATGGAGAGATAGCTTATCCACTAAATGCTAGGCTTACAACCAAAATTGCAAAGGGAGACTTTAGGTTATGTAAAATCATAATATCTCCAGGCCTTGATCACTTCATCCATAAAATGAAGGAAATAACACTCTAATGAAAATTAATAGAATATTATCAAGGGCTTTCAGATTTGTGTATGTACTTACAAGATGTGACAGCAAAGCCAGTCTCTGAAGGATAATTTCTTTCCCGGCCCTCAACTGGCCTCACCAGCCACTCATCTTAAAGGAGCCAACCTTCCTGTTTGTATGTGAGACTGCAGACTGGCTCGCAAATCTTGTCAGTCACGTGCCTTCCCGCAGACTGAGGCCATGTTCACAGGTATCTCCAGCTTCATTAATGCCATGTCAGTTTCAGTCAGAGGGGACCAGACGTCCATTCTCTGCTCCCACTTTCAGGGGCATCATGGGAGTGAAAGAAGTGTACTCCAGCTATGGGTGCCTCCTATAGTCCTGCCACCGGTCCTCTCACACCCGAGGGTCTGTGGGCGGCTGGAGAGCTTTACAAGCCAATCAGTACCCACACTGCTCCTCTTTTCCTCCTTTCCCTTTTCATTATCGCTTTCCAGAAGGTGGACAGAGTGAAATACTCTCCAGCAGAGGAAATAATATAAACTTAAAAGTCACTTCTAATGGAATGGTGGAACAATTTTACTACTTTCTTTCAGTAAATAATAATAATAACAATAATAATAATAATAATGCCACATGAGGCCACCTCTGGGGATTCCATTACTGAGAAGCTGGAGGGAAACGCAATGGCTTCTGATGAACAGGTTTTCCTTTTAACTGGCTAGAGCACTTTGGGATGGAGCGATGAGAAAGACAGGTGCTAGACAATAGAATAAGCCTGGCAGCAGCTTATTTGCATAATTTTGTATAAAAGTGCACTGACGTGAGTATACAGTGAGTGTATTGAATACTGAAAATGAAGAATCTTGAAACACAGTCTATGTTGACTATCCAGTTCTGAAACAGCTGAGCATTTCATGAAATACCTCTTGCTTCTTTGTGGCAATGAGTGGTGTCTCTCTCTCTCTCTCTCTCTCTCTCTCTCTCTCTCTCTCTCTCTCT